>JAEIGM010000040.1:0-396835 GCA_018903735.1 Drosophila cardini
TTGCATTGCCTAGTTTACAATACTTATTAATTTATCTTTGTATATAATTAATTGTGCTGCAGTATTATGATTTCATAAAAAGTATTTCAATATTTAAGGAGTACACTTGGTATTTGTTAATTGTCGCTCGAATCTTCTGGTGGTGCCAAAACTGCAGAGGAAGCTGTTAACTACTCAAGAAAACAGATAGAGAAATTGTATTTACATACTAAGTCAGCACTGGGTCTAATGAATAAACGAATGTTTGAGAGTATGTATTTACATGTACTATGAATATTTTTTATCTGACTTGGACAAAGCATTGCGTGTGCTCTAATGTCGTGCTGCTGATTTTCTTATTTGTTTTTCTCTGTTTTTTCCTATTTTTTTTTGGCACTTGGAAATGATTTGTGGCAGCGGCAAATGTTGTTGGCTGTCCAAATTGCTGGCAGACGAACGGACAGATGGACCGACAGTCTGTCCGATCAAACGCTGCGGGCCATAGCCGGACAATGAAAGCCCCGTGTGGGCGTATTTGCACCGTGAGTCTTCTGCGTCTGACTGGATCGGTCAGGCCCCCAACCTCTCCTTGCCCCCCTGCTGATCCCCTTTCGTGCTTCCTCCTACTGAATTCCCAATTCCGAATGAGAGGCAACCGTTGTCATTCCGGCTGCCCACACAGTGTAGTCTGAGGAACACACTGAACAGCAGCGTGTGGCGAAAAATCTTGTTTGTAGTTTAGCACAATTTCATTTCATCTTCCAGCAAGCTAAGAGCCAAGAGGCAGGAGCAAAGAGCGAAGAGCTAAGAGCTGATAAGCTTAGGAGGAGCGTGGGTTGAATGTTCGGGTCTATAGTATGTCTCGGTATTTCAGACAAATGCGTGCGAAAATACATTTTTCAGTTTTGACTCTTCTTGTGCACCACAATTCATTAAACTGTCTGACACGCCCAGCAGCGACCACAATTACAGCAACAGTAACAGTAGACGCTTTGGCAAAAGATTCAGATACAGATACAAATACAGTAGCGTCCAAAGTTGGCGCTTTTAATTGCAGTGCGCTTAATTTACCATTAGCCTTTGACTTTTGCCTCAGCTTGTTGTTGGAGCTCTTTGGCCCTGTGAAAGGCATTCATCTTTTAAACGAGTATCTGCTAGATACTTTTACTATGCTTCAATGAATAGTCAGCTAGTTATTATTTCGCAGGCTCTGTTTGCAACTGAAAGTACTAGTAACTTTTGTATCTGTATCTGTATCTGTATTGGTATCTCGGTATCTGCAGCTGTTTGCTTGCCGCATTGTTCGATTTATGTACGTCCGGCTTTGCTGTGCGCCTCAATTAGTTACGGCAAGTAAATTACTTTACTCTTTCTTCTCTATCTCTTTTTACCTCCTCGCTTATTTCTCCACATCTTTCTCTTATTCAATTCACTACAAACTTCTGGGTTCTCCATTCTCTGTTTTGAGTTTTTTGGCTTCCTGCGGCGCTCTCAGAATTTCTCCTTCGTCCCTCGATCAATTCGCCTGCAAAATGTATAATAACTTTTTACCCCCGCCTCTGCACTTATTGGGTAACATGTTCAGCAGTTGTGCAAGGCATTCTCTAAAAGTAAATGTCTGCTTATCTCTTATTTTTTTCTTTTTTCGATTTAGCCTTTTCAATATACGTTCTCTACTTTGGATAGAGGTATCTGTATAGGTTGTCCAAGACCGAGACCCAGACCGAGTACGACTTCGAGTCCAAGTTGCCTAATTCTTTATATAAGAACGTTTACATGACTATGCTCGTCGTCGCTGTCGTTTTGCTGCTTTCACACACCAAAACAATTTCAAACATTTTCAGCCAGACATGATTTTGGCCAACAAGTTTTTCATGAGTAATTTCCAAAAGCCATCTAAGGGCCGATGGCAAAGTCGTTGCAAAAAGAAACTACAAAAACTTTTGTACATAAGAAATATAATATATTAAGAAAATAAAGAAATTCAAAAGACAAAGACAGAATTTCAAAAGGAGATTTAATAAGAAACATGGCATGCATCATGGTCTGGCATTAGACGCAGTTTTACCTGTTTCCCGCACAGGTGATTGATAATGCTCAGATGCCAGCAGAGCTTTGAGACAATGCCAGCACTGCTTTGTTATAAGTATCTTTGCATCTGCAAGATACGCGCGACACATTGCCAGTGCAATTTGCGTAGCTTCATTTTTACTTTTTTCGTGTGAAAACTACCTGATTTTCCAGCTCACTTAGGACCAGAGCAGAGCAGTCAGCTTGTTTTTCTGTCTGTCTTCCTGACTGTATATATCCATTAGCATATTTTGAATAACTGCCAATCAGCTGTGAATTTCCTCCCTGCTGCCAGTTTTCTCGGACAATTCCCGACAATTGTGGCCATTGTGCCGTAATTCAAAGCAACTTCTTTATTTTTTATTTTTCATTTTTTATATTTTGTATGTGTATGCTGCCATCCCATATTCCATATTTAAATTACTTTACGAGTATTTCCACTCGGTCACAGTCTGACTGCGTCATCTGCTTTTCATAAGCTTCGCTTCGCGTTCTCCCGCCCCTTTGGCCCTCCTCCCTCTGGCCAAACGATTTACGTTTCATAATTCAGAATTCAGAATTTGTTACGCGTTCCAAGCACAATAAAGATATTAAACATGCAGCTGATACACTACGTATATGAATATAACTATATATAGATACATTGTGTATCTTTGTATCAGTGTGTGTGAGTGTGTGTGACTCTGTGCTTGGCAGTGTTGTACAATTTAGTTACACGCATAATTTTATTAAATTCGCATTTGTTATAACGACTGTAGATCCGGTGAGCCATGCTCAAGTCTGTTTAAACTGCTGGTGGCACAATTTCCAGTACATAAACAGTGCTGGTCACTTCCATAGATACAAGTTCGCAGAATTTATGAAAATGAAACTATCGACAACATTATGACCCACTTATTTTATTCATCTTCTTGAATATCATACACACCTATTGATTTTGATCCGATTATCATTAAGGTTGCGCATATTCAACGTTTTCGATAAGCATAAAAGTTCCAATAAAATCGACAGGCCCAAAAATATTTGATCATAAATTAACATTTTTATTTATACAACATTTTCGTATGAATAGCTATAAAATGTATTTATAGTTTTTGTTTGTATTCAATTCTGACTAAACTAAGAACAGTCTAGCCAATTTTAGACATCGTTTCAATAAACAATGCCTTTAATTAATAACAAATGTCAAAGTTTATTTATAAATTTTCTTTTTCATTATAAATAATAACAGCACAGTTAAAGATTCAACAGCATTTTTTTTTAATTATTGAATGAATTTTCGCAGAACGAACTTGATTGATTGTATGTTTGACAGTTTTGGTAAAAATGCTAATTTGACTATATTAAACTTGAATAATTCAATGAACATAAGGTCCATTATCTTTTTAAAACATTCATTGAATAGATAAGACGTCAATTTTCAAATAGTTGACTACACTTGTATTTAATATCTTAAGTAATTCATGTCCATGTTTTGTAAATTAAATAACAAAAATTCTGCTTAATTTAGACTAAAGTTTGTTCAATTGATAATTATTATAAATAACAGTCTTATGAAAGTATTTAATATACTATATTAACCAAAAATTAATACAAAATTTGCTTGCAAATAAAATTATTTATTTGATTTCTTTTGTGGAATTAGTAGTCAAACAAATTTAAGAAATCTTTTTATTCCACATATGCTACAAAAATTCGTTTCTGTATATCGACAGAGATATATCGTTCATATATATACAACTATATGTTCATATTCTTTTGCTAATAATTACAGTATGTCTGGCATTTTTGGCATTAACCATTAATTTTTTATGTGTATTTTGGCGCTTGCCTCATTTTTATTGCGTTGATGAATGACAGACCAGTGAGTGAGAAATGTTCCCTATCTGGCAACCCCTCCATTGGGCCATCTCCCCTACTCTGGTGTTTCAATAATTTTATTGTGAGCGATATTATGGCATATTTAATGAGCGAAATTAAGTGTTGTTATAGTATCTATGGGAATTATTTTATCAAAATTAAGTAGCGCATAAATTATTTGTGCATTGCTCTATTTAAATGCCATGGGTGTGTGTGTATATTGGTGTGGGTGTGGTTTTTATCAAGGCTACAGTGTGGTAACATTTGGCTAAGAAGATCAAGAGAATGGAGTAGAAGAATGGTCGCTTCTAATCTGCCATTGAGTTGAGTCACCTTTTCATTAGTCCGATAAAACTTAAAAATACTTTTAAGCTGCTAAAAACAAGTAGTTTAAGACATATATATACAGAGAGGCAGCATTCAGCCACTCAACCACTCAACCACTCAACCACGCAACCACAATTGATGGCTTCAAGGTATGCGCAGAGAGCTATAAGTCGACATCATGAAAAATGGCACAAAGCCAGCTAAAAAATTTAAAGATACACTAACATATAGTAGAATGATGCAAGATACACAAGTATGTGTTTGTGTGTATGTGTGTGTGTGCACCAAGGGTTAATAACAGAGTCCATCGATCGCATGCCTCGAGTACATAATCCTCTTCACCTGAAAATATATGAAGTTTGCGATAAGACACCAAAAAAACAATTTCAGTACGAGCATTTCGTGTTTACTGCATCTATTCAAGCTGAGAATATAGACCAGATAAATATACAGATAGAAGATAGATTGATGAGGGCCAGCCCACATTCGTTATCAGCAAATTGAACAAGAATTATCAATTAAATGTGAAAAGTAAAGAATAGAAAACAGTCCATGTCTGAGTGCAATGTCAATACGATTAATTGACCCAAATGAAAATAAATATAAAAACCTAGATTGAGCTTGTCCATATTACTTGGAGTTGATCCAACCCAGTAAACCCAGCCAACCCGTTCATCCACCCCGTGGGTGACCTACACTAATTGCACCACAACATTTTTAATTGACCTTCGCCTCTGTTCAGCGCCCTGTGGTATGCTATATATATAGTTTGTATATACTTTTATGTATGTATGTATAAGTATGAGGGACCAGGCGACGACAAGCCGCATAATTAATTAATTATGTAGACAGAGAAGAAGATTAAGATGCAGACAGAGACACCAAGAAGATGATGCTGATGATGATGATGATGAAGTGCAAGCTGTCTTAATGGATTTTACTTGGTCATTGCGTGCTTTAATACCTTTTGGCTTTTCATAATTTTATTTTAATGTTGATTATTTTGCCATTTGCCGCGTTTGCAAGAGAAATGACAGTAAATGTCATAATGCTTAAAAACTGAAAAAAAAGAAAATACTTAAAAAACATTAAGGCTGGTCCACAAGTGGAGCAATGTCGTGCCATCAAAGTATGAAAACCGCAAGCAGAGTGACGTCTGTTATTCAGTACCCCAAGTTCCCAACCTAACCGAACTAATCCCTCCGTTTCCTTTAGCAATAGTTCAGTATAACGATGCGGATGACGTGACCAACATGTGCGTGCCAAGCGGTGCAGATGGGAAGCAGCCAAGACTTGACTACTCTATGGAAATGGAAGTGGAAAAGTAGGTAGCAAGAAAGACACAGACAGAGTAAAAAACAGAGACAGAATTGCTGGAGACTGTGTGCAAATAAAGTGACGGTGACTGTGACTGTGACTGCGCCTCAGTTGTGTGTGTATGTCTATCGCATTTATGTGTACACGTATGTGGCACGGTATTCGCATCCGTGTCCGTTTCAGCGTACTCCTCCCCCTTCTCACCCCATCGAAACACAGTAATGACAACTGCCGATGCTGCACGCTCTTGTGCAACCTTTTAATCCGTTTTGTAAGCAGAACGTAACGCACGTTTCCATACAATGCAACAACAGCGCATAGATAGGATTACTGATACCCTGTTAATTTAAAATAAAGAGTGTTTAATTATTTATTTATTTAAGAAAAATTATATATTTATTAAAAATTTAAAATTTCTATATAAACGTACAATGAATTACTGGATTTTAGTTGTATCTTTGAGTAGCAAACGTTTTTCAAAACTATCTTTGTATAGTCCTATATAATTATCTGTGCAATGTATTATAGTAATATTCTAATCATTAGTCAGTTTTGTTTTGTCTTAAGATAACTTACTTATTTTAATAAAAATGTGTATTTCATATTAATTTTTTGATTTACAATAAAAAACTCATCTTCTTAAATTAGTGTTAATCCAAATCTTTTATGGATTTTAGTTATGTGTTAAGACTAAATAGTCTAATGAAAATTTTAGAAATGGATTTATATATCTAAAATAATTATACCCACTGTGCGTTACATGTAAAGCTGACAATTGATCATACCCGCTGCAGGGTATGGAAACAGAAAAGCAGGAAAAACGACGGAAACGAGCTGCACACAATGCCACAGAGTTAAAGCCGCAGAGTCAGGGACGATTTTCCGTCGAACAGTGTTGGGTTTTGGGTTGGGTTTGGGTATGGGTATGGGTCATTGTTGTTTTTGTTGCAGTTGTTGTTGCTTTTTTGCGAATTGTTTGCGGATAAATGGCGAAATTGGTATAAATGATGGAATTACATTGTTTGAGGTCGCAGCAGACAGATGCAGTTGCTGTTGTTGTTGCTGTTGCTGTAGTAGTTGCTGTTGTAGTTGCAGTTGATGTGGTGTTGCTTGTGCTGCATTGCTGTTGTCTGTGGCAGTGGGCGTCATGTTTCGCTTAATTCATTTCTGAGCTTAAAGGTCGGACCTCGACTTGGTTTTTAAATAAATAAAGAGACGACCACAAACTGCAACACTTTATATATGTGAAACCAACAGACATCCGAGAAGACTCATGATAACTGCGTTGTCATCGTTACTAAAGCAATTGCTAGTGTATCCATTGTAGCCGCTGATGCTGTTGTTGCTACAACTGCTGCACAGTTATTGGCCTGGAAATGTAGAGCAAAATCAAACCGAAAAACGAAACCAATTCAGTGGCATTTCCAACATAAATTCTATTTCTTTTCCGAAAACGGCAATTCTAACGCAGTTTTGGATGCCCGTTAGCGACTCAAAAAAGATGAAAAAACTGGCAAGATGTAGAGAAACAATAACGGTAATAAAAGCCAACAATGGGCCACGTTTTTTTGTTTGCTGCTTGGCTTGAATGGATTTAGATGGCATTTCATGCAATTGACTGAGCACTGAATATGGGTCGCTTTGATAAGGGCCTAAAATTATCTTTTCTTTCGCTGACACATTTGACAATTGATTTGAGAAGTCTTTTAATAACTCAAACCTCGGTTGATTGAACAAATTAAAAGGAGACAAATAAATTAAATGTAAATGACATCTATGGTATTATCAGAACAATCTGTTGGCTTAAAAAAATGCAATCCCTTATCACAAATGAATGACGTCAGAGTAATGTGCTTAATGTTTAATATATGCACATACATAAACATACATATGTCTGCAATATTAATCAATTAGTGTGTGGACAGCAAACAGCACTTATGGTCGTCTGATTGGCAACATTCATGCCACGAGATGAAAGGGGCATAAAAGGGGAGGGCCGGAAGTCCCCATCTGCTGCCAACAAACGCCCCCAAAGGGCTGAATAAACACTCGACGGCACAAAAGGCAACAAGCAAATCCAATAACACAATTTATTATCAACGGCCAATGCCAGACGGCAGACCCACTTGGCTGTGAAGCCGATGCCACCCTCTAAAACGGGCATGGAAGTAATCCAGGGAAAGAGTCTCATAAATAATCGTCACAAAACGATGTTCAGAGCGTAGGGATGGGGAATCAGGATCGATAAATGTATATATGTATATACTTTTATTAAATGAAAAGTTGAAATGTGCACGCAACAAAATATAATTAAAATCTAATTAGGCTTTAATTAAAGCGCTTAATTAAGTTATAATGACAGGCGTAAGTAATGTGAAATTTGTATTAATTAAAGCACAGCAAAGTCAAGCAATGACACAATACAAATCTAAAGCACAAGCAGCGAAGGTAACAGCACGTTAGATACATTTACATCTTGTAGCTGCATTTGCATCCAAATGTTGTGCAAGCGTCAAAATATGAAATTCAAGCCAAAAGCGGTGTGCGTAACTGGCACGAAAGTCACAGATACACAGTGGACGCATGTTGAGATACAGATACGCAGTTGCAGATGCAGATGCAGATACTTTTGCCGTTGAGTACGCAAACAAACCGCACATATGGCGTGCGTATCTAGAAGATTACGTTAGTCTGTTGCGGTTTTGTTTTCTGTTTTCTTTTTTTTTTTTTTGGGTACAGCAAACACCGAGAAATGTGAACTAAAATACGAGTACAACCGCAAGCGACAACAACAACAGCAACCACAGAAGCAAGAGCAGCACAAAATGTGTGCTAAAAATGCAAACAACGGCCACTGACAGATACAGATACAGAAACGAGAAAAGATACAAAGATATCGGACCCGATACGGTTACTATGCCAAGTCGGGGCCATTGCGTTGCGTTCTTTATGTGTGCTTCAATGTATCTGTATCTCAAAGAATACGCATAAGGCTGGACGACAACGGCAACGGCAACGACAACGACTACGACTGCGACGGCGGTGACTATTAAGGGGCGTTTCATTTTATGTTTCATTTGCGCCGACGTCGCTGATGACGACAAAATGATAATGACGACGACGACGACGACAGACTCTGACTACCTGTATGAATGAGTGAGCTGTGTGTGAGTGTGAACGTGGAGCGTTGGGAGGGAGGAAGCGAGATAGAGAGAGAGAGAGGAAGCAAACAGAAAACAGCGTGCAATGAATGATTCGTCTGTCTTATTGTCTGTTCGTCCGTCTCTACGTTTGTCTGTTTCCCTGGCCTGCTGTCTGCTCGTCTGCGTATGTTTGGCTAAAAGCTAAAAGCCAAGTTAAGCGCTGGCCCCGGCGCATGACTAACAACGTTGGCGCGCTACAACAACAACAACAACTACTACTACTACTACTACAACAACAACAATTACGTTAGCACAGCTTGTCGTGTCGTGCATTTAAGGAAATACATTAATACAAGTTGCCTCTTGAATACTCTTTTCTTAAAAATAGTAATTTTTAAAATGTTTATAACTTTTATAGAAACCCATTAACATAATAATAGATTACCACTGTTTAGAACTTTCAAACAGTGCAAATACTCTTTAATATAGGTATTTAATCAGTAAATACATCACAGACTAAATTAATTCTCTATTTATATACTTAAAACATTTAGAAATTTTAAATTCCTTTCAGATGTAAAGTATCAGCTCTAAATCTTTTCTAAGCACTTAATTTATGACTTATTTTAATTCTCAGATATGTAAATTAGCTCGAATGCACTAACTATTTTTATAAATACAAATTAAAACACATTTGATTGTTGTTTGAATTTATAATAAATTAATGTGTAAATCAAAAACTATAAAATATTCTTTGGAATAAATATTTAAACTGTTATATACTGCTAATAATTAATTTATCAATATGCTAATTATGAAAAAGTATTCTGGTTTTAATGTTATGCAACTGATAGACAAAGGTATAGTGTATAAAAAGTCCACATATAAATAATCAGATAAGACAAACGAGTTTGACGCTTCAAATAAATGATTGCCAGCTCTTCTCTATGGGCATCTTTATCTGTATGTGTGTGTGTGCCTGTGTGTGTTAGCTCTATCTATGGGCCAACGGTCGGAACTTGCATGTTTGGCGATGTTTGTTTGCTAGCCATGTTATCTGTGTAGTTGCATCTTGCGGATACGACTAGCAATGAGTATCTTAAGTTTGGCGAGCGAGTTGAGCACGAAGGGAGGAAATCGTTAGCTGCAGGGGGAATACATTTATTTATTCCTCTTTTTATGTTTGGGCAATTACTGAGGGCAGCTGTTGAATGTGTGGCCAAGCACATTATACACAGCTTTGATAAGGCCACAAGAATTTGGCTGAGACGAGCATGCAATTAATTTTATCTTCTGCACAAAAGTATCTCGTGAAACGCCCAACCAAAAGACACGTGCTGTACACTAGGGGGAAAATTGATAATATTCCTGACAGCAAGAATACGAATAGTTTTTCCAGTTTAATCCAAGCGGGCGGTCATTTCACATTTGTCGCACCGAAGACATAAAAAATGACAAAGAATAAGGGGAGCTTCGAGGCCATAAGCCGCAGACACATGTAGCTAAGAGACAAAACACAATAAGAACATCATAAGCCAATGAGCTGATGGCCTTGTATACCATACTTAAACCAAATGCCAAATACCACAAACCATATACTGTATAGTATATACTATATACCATATACCATAAACCATGTGCCATGTACCATTAAAATGCCCAACAACAATCCAGCTAATTTCATTTGACAATCGTTCAGGTTCATAGTTTGACAGATAGAAAGAGATAGGGTGAGAAAGAACAGGAGGAGGAGAGGGAGAGAGTTGGGGATCTGGAGTAAAGAACTGTGTGAGAGACACATGTGTAAGTGCTAAAACATGTTTTCAAGAGAGCAAGAAACGCGAACATCCCCTCAACTAATACAGAGGCGGATGTGGAAGGCCTAATGGGGCAGAAAGGGGGGTTTAATACACTGCAAAAAATGCGTCAAAAAGATAAAATGTGAAGTCAATATACATGTTATTTTTTATGTATTATGTATTATTATTATTTTTAAAATATTCACATTAAAATCCAGAAAACTATAGCAAATAGAATAATAATAAAATAATTTTAATAAAGTACATTCGTGATAATATTTAAAGAACACAACAGTCTGAATCAGCAGTATTTTAAAGTCTACTAAGTCTGTGTTCTAAGCTTAAATGAACTTCGCAAAAAAAGGGATGAAAAGCTGTGAGATTTTCGTTGTTGCATTTAAACTTTTTTGCAGTATAAATTAAACTTTTTAGTATTACAAATTTGTTGTCTTGTCTTGTCTTAAGCACTGCTTTTTTAACGGTGTATGCGGTACGGTTAGAGGAGGCGACAATGATGTCGTTTGTGGCTCTGATAATCAAGTGAGTGCATTGAATGAACGCTTTTGTGCTGCGCCATGCAACATTTATGGGCAACGTGATGTGGCAACGTCTGACAGCAGCTGAACTTAATGTACCCCACAGACACACAGAGGGATAAGAACATCGAGCAGGAAGAACAACTGACAGGGGTGGATAGCTTAAAACTAATGAAAAGTTGACAAGTCTCTTGGATTGTGTTGATGACATTGTGTAAATTATTGAGGATCGATTTGACGAAACATAAAGCAGGCGGACAGAGGAAGCACTTGCTGATAACACTTAAATATATATATATATAGATATTACATTAATAGTGATCTCGTCTTGATTTCCCTGTGAAATGTGAAACACAATACCCATAGTTAAGATCGTATTACAAGCAGCTTTTAAAACCCAACTATAACAATCGTATAAAGTAAACAAAAGACGTTTTGAAACGCATTTAAATCGAAAAAAAACCCACATCAATATTTGCATAAAGCCCTTGTAAAAATATAATAAAGCCCCACACAGACTGATGTCAAACAATAAAAATCAACAGATTCATATTAAAAATATCCATAGAATTGATATTGAAATTTCATGAGAGTTTCGTTTAGTTTAGTCTGAATTTTAAATGCGGAAAAACCTTAAGACAAATGATAATAACGAAAATTTAACAATTAGCAGATGTTTGATATGTATTTCCTCAGTTAAAAGTAACCTTCACACACCAAGAGTAAGTAAAAATGAAATAAATATTAAAAATAATGGGCTACAGCTTAACTCGATAACACAAAGCGAGGGTCAATCGATAAATTCGAGTACATCAATGAATTGAGCCAAAGCAAATGACTTGATAGTTACAAAGAAATGGAAAAAACAAAAAAAGGGAAAAGAGAAACATAAAGTTGCCATAATAATGACATCAATAAAGCTAATGATTGTTATGGTGCGATAAGGCCGAAAACGGGAAAGGTAAAAAATAACCTCAAATGGAAAAACAAAACAAAAATAAAATTGCATGGAAAAACTTTGATTGCCTTTCGGGGAGTGAAGAGGGAGCGAGTGGAGTTAAAATGAAATGTCATGACTTTTCGAGGCGCCCATTAGAAATGGCAAGCACATGCAATGCTAATCACTCTTGTTTTTGTTATTATTCTTTTTGTCGTGTCTTTGATTAATGAAGCTCAATTAAATGCCAAAATTCAATGGCCCAACATTCATTCAATGTAGGGAACGCCCTTTTATTTGTTTACACACTCCACGGCCAACTGGTCGTATGCGTGATATTTCTTTGAAGATACCTATATATCTGTAATTGTATCTGTATATAGTCAGATAGTTGGATAGTCGAACTGTCGAATGGTCGGCTTGTTAGTTGACTGAGTGAGCCTTGTGCTCGCATTAGAAAACGTTTGTTTAATTATACCTATAAATAATCAGTGTCGAGTGTGTGCACTCGCATTAATTCTGTATACACACTCATAATAATCAGCTTTATTTTTTTTTATGGACTGCAAGTCATTAAAATAACTTGGAAATTGGGCATATTAACAAACCAGGCTGGTATGTTATAGGCGGAAGTGGGCGTGTCACCACAAAAAACAACATCAAAATATTAGCCAGAAATATGTATGATACACGTACCAGACAACGTTCCTTCTTGTTTGACTTTATCGATTTTAATTATATAAAACTAATAATTTTATTGTTTATTTAATTACACTTCTATTGAGGTATTCACTTCAACTGGGTATCGTGTGGGCTATATTCGGTATGAGTTTAATTTTTATTTATTAGAATTGACTATTAAGAAAGTCTTAGAATTTATAAGTTTTAGCTAGTTATGAATAATTTTCGTCCAAGAGATGGTCTGAAAAATGTTAGACTTGACTGTTCGAAAAGAAAGCGAATTTAAAATTAAATTTAATTAAAAAATATTTAAATAGTCAGTTTAGACTTTATTTTATTATTTATTATTTATTTATTTATTTATTTTTTTTAGAGTATTTCTGTATCTAACTATCCCTCGGCAGTTTTCCCAAGCGTTGCTAATGTAATTTGCAGCAACATATGAGGTCTCTAATTATATGAATTTGGCGCTTATCTCGAAGCAAACACGACAAATGGAAATGGGCGGCATTCACAGTGTGCGAATGCCGCTCCATAAAAACAGAGAAATACTAAAAAAAAAACAGAAACAGAAAAAAACAGAAAAACATGCGTTATAAAGAGGCAGCAAATATAGCAAACACAACATACTGTAGTTTGACTGACTTGTATGACTTGTAAGAGTGCAAACCAGACAATTTTCACTTCGAGTCTTACCAAAAGCAGAGACAATTATCTATGAACATTTTTGGCTTGGCCAATTTTACATGAGGGGCTGGGACTTAGATTGAGCCAGAGACGGAGCCGGAGACGGAGATGGAGACTGAGTCAGAGACAGAAATTTAAACATTGCCGTCTATAGGCTTATGGACAATTTCCTTAGACCAAAAACCTGTAATGGCTAAAACAACATAACATAAATGTGCAATTAACACAGAAAACACTCGTTTCGCACCGGCGACAAACACTAAAACCAAAAGTGACGACCGAAGACCAAAGACCGACAACAACTATGGGGTGTATGAAGTATTCAAGTAATTTTTACTCATGTATGGACGGGGGCGGATCATTATAAAAGTGCAATTTGTGCGATAAGGCAGATGACAGACGCAGCTTTTTTTATGACTTGGGCGGAGCCCCCAGGAAATAACGTGCCTGAAACAGCAACAACAGCAACAACAGTAACTACAGCAACAACAGCAACACTTACAGCACTAAGCATTAAAGCCGTATAATATTTAATCCGTGTAATTAACTCCAAGGAGACTTGTAGACTTTGAGAGCTGCGACGGGTCGGACGGATCGGACGGATCGGGTCTGTAGCCTGTAGAGTTTGTCGTGCCGAGAGCCCAACTTGGGTTTGCCATATAAAAATACAAATAAAAATAAAAATAAAAATACAGGTTGACTGCATGTTTTCATGTACTTGTTGTTGTTTTTAATTACCAGCACACACACGTCCAAGTACTCACACACATGTTGTTTGTGCTATTTGCCATTACTATTTGCCTCGAGACTGTCCCTGGTCTCTTTGTCCCAGAGTGCGGGTCTGACAAACATTTTGAGGTCACAGTGTGACATTGTCGTGGAAATGTCCATTCCAAAAGCAATGGAAACCATTTTCACTCGTTGTGAATACTTCGTGATTACCTGAGCGACCTTTTAAGGTGTGCTGCAGCGTGCCTAAAATCGCAGCCAGATAGATTAGTTAGATTAGTCCTAGCACTTTTAGAGCGCACTGTGAAGAAGACAATGAATTGTTTAGAAAATCTATTTGTGTCTCAAAGATATTTTGTTACTTTAGATCCATGTGATATCCATATAGAGGAATTGTTGGATTTTCTAAATCACTATTGATTACTCTCTCTTAATTGCTTTAGCACCACTGTGCTTGCCACTAAGTACACCAAGAAACTTACACCGCAGGCCAAGCTGCTAACACCCCCTTCCTCCTCTCTCTTTTCCTCTTTGTGTATGACTTTGCTATTTGGTGCGCAGAAGATTACGGCGATTCCGTGTCTCAGACTCGGTTGGTTCTACACTGATAAAAATTGAGACATAAAAATCCATAATTCTATTAAAAAGTGGGTAAATTTTCAACTTTTTACAACGAATACCTGTCAATTATTTTAGTGTAATAAATTGTTTTGTAATTTTCATTAACTATGAGCAATTTTTGTCAGTGTAGTGTACTTAGTTATCCAAGCAGCTGATACCAAAGAACAACGTGTCACTAAGCTGCACTTGTAGGTTTCTGTGTCTGCTGGTGGATGGTAGCTGTTAGCCCCACTCCAGCTCTTTCCATCTCCCACTTGACCGTTGTCAGTTTTCCCGACTTAATACCCATCACACCTTAATATTTCGTGCAAACGTCATAAAAAATACACTTTAACTTTGAACACTTCGTGCCGCCGAGCGCGAAACTTAATCCCAACCACAATGTCTGTCTTTGTGGTAACTTGGACATAAAAATAAAATCGAGTAGAAGTCTGGGTCGATCAATTCGATTATTATCAGTTTGTTAAAATATTAAATTGCTTAATGACCTCGTTTGCGTATTTATGGCAAAGTCAAAAGGGTCAGCACAATACACTCTGACGTAAAAAAGTAGCCCCTGGATACGGAAATACGCTCACACACACACACACACACACACACACACACACACACACACACACACACACACACACACACACACACACACACACACACACACACACAAACACATGCACACCATAACACACACAGCGCTAAACCCTACACACTTACACCAACAAATATACACCCTCCAATGGCCTGGGAACTTTGACGGCTGCTACTTGGACTTGGACCTCAACTATAAGTTTGTTTTGGACTTAGAATCGAACCAAACACTGACGTGTCAGCCAAACCACTTAATTACTAACTGATGACTAGAAAGCTTTATAATTCAGGAACTTATTCTCTATTACTGCCAGACTTGACAGAGTCCAAGTCTATTTATAAATCATTCTACATAGGGTGTACCTATAGTAGAAAGTTCGGGGAGCTGTATTACTCAGAGTAGTCTCTAATTACAAAACGCTTAATTCTGTAATATATGCTAACTGATTGTACAAATTATATGGTGCAAATAAATGTCAGCCCGATAAATCTGATCAATAATGCAAACAGTGCAAAATGTGCCAAATGATATGTGCCACACTTCAAATGATATAGTTGACTGATACTTTACTATAGTTCTGTTGGCTTTCTAATTATGGGATTACTTAATGCACGTTATCATCACACAGCGACCTGAATACAGATCGGGTGGCATTAATCACAGTTTACGGGATTCTTGACTTCGTGAAGGGAATATTATTACCTTAGAGTTCTATTCCATTTTAATATGAAATTGTTTATAATTTTGAGTAAATTACATCCATGTGTTAGTTTGCTTTAGAAGTAATCTTTATTAACATTTCACTTTAGTAAAATTAAGTATATGTGTTGATATAAATGTATTATTGCTAAGCAAAAGATATTATAATATACAATGATATATTAAATAAAGAAATTTTTAAAATCATTCAATAAATTTGACTTTGATTAAATTAAAATGTTTACTTATCTGTCATTTTTTTAAATTTAGTTAAAGTTTTTAAAGTTTATACACTGGAAATTAATAGTTCTTAGTTTAAATAATTGCTTTATTGTGAATATTTAAAATTCAGTAACAATTCTTATAATTTATAACTTGGAAATACTTGGTTCTTAGTTGACTTTTTGCATAAATTTGAGAAAAAGTTTTTCATGTTTTCCACACATACATATTGCTCAAGTCGATGGCTTAAAACTCAGCATTATATTACAATGTTTCTTAGAAATGATTGTTCATTACCAAGCAGTCAGTCATGCCGTTATTAAGGCAATCAATCAAACTGCACAATAAGTTTCATACACAGAAACACAATCATAATATTAATGAAGTCTTTGTCGTATAGTATTTTACATTAGAAACTTTTAAAGTTTGAACTTGGAGTGAAATCACAGCTCCCGCTCCGAATCTATCATCGTGGTTGTCGTCATCATCATCATCATCATGATCATGACGAAATCCACCCCAAAAAAAAGAGAAAGATGGGGAGCGAAAAAAAACTGGTCCGCTTCACAAAAGCCCAAAAGGCATTCATAAGTAATCTATCAACTTCATGCATAAAATTGAATGCCAAAAATCGAACAAATCGCCCGCATATGCGACTATACACACAGATGTGATACAAAGGTTGTGTAGTGTGTGTCTGTTGTGTGTGTATCTGTGTGAATTCATCTGAATTCTATCCACAATTTCGTATATTCGTTGCCGTCTGTCGCTGTCGCTGTTTGCATACAATTAGATACAAATCAAAATCAGCTGCGTCTGGCAACGCCCTGTAATCGAAGTCCCCTTCTTGCTTCTCAATCTCCTCCCGTTTTCTATACCCAAACCCATTCCCAGTCCCAGTCTCAGTCCCATTTCCGCCAGACCGTTTCGCTTATCGTTTGTCAAACGTTTTGACAAGACAAGAAAAGGGCAGGACTCGAGTTGAGCATTGCTTGAAATCTTGTTCTGTTTGCTCGAAACTCCCATCTTTTTGCACCATAGAGAAAGAACCTCGGGAACCTCAAGTGCCTCGGGCTACACATATTCATATATATATATGTATGTACACATATATTTCTCGCATTCTGCACTGATCAAATACCGACAACATACATAACTGTAAAGTTAAAGGCCCGACTTGTTTGCCAAAGTCGCGCGAAATAAAGTTTTAAATTTCGTAAATTTTTTTGTTTTTGTTTGCAGTTGGCATACAGTTTGAACTCGATGCAGAAACCGCCAACTTCATTCGGTTCTTGCATCTTTATCGGTGGCCCAAAAAGTCAGCTGCCACTTTCCCAACCCCAGTGTCTCTCCCACTCCCTTAACCTCTACCTCCAGGGTATCTTATTGGTGGCATTGGCGCTTTAAAGAGTAAACAGCGCACAGACTGTGAATGAGAATTGTTGTTTGTTGTGCACAGTGCCGCCGTTTTGTTTAAAAAAAAAAAAATGCGAATTTATTACATATATTTTTCTCTTTTTCTTTTGACTCTGCTTTTGGTATTTTTTCTCTTCTTTCTTTGATTTTGTTGTTGTTGTTGTTGTTGTCGCCCGCCTTTAATGTAAAATTCAAATGTTTACTCGACGCGCGGGCTTCCTCAACGCGCTGAGGGCAAGGCTGTTGGCCAAGGCAACAAATAGGGGAATGGGGAGGGATAACTTATACAACGAGGGGACCGGCATTTGCATGGCTTTCCTTGTCGTTGTTGTGGTTGTTGTTATTACTGCTGTTGTTATAAGAAAGAAATTTAAATAAACCAAAAACATTGTTTGAGTAACGTGTTGAAAATAAACGAAGCCATTCAGACGCAAACTGTGAATCGCATATGTATTTGTATATGAGTGGGTTTTATGTGGGTACACTATGAGTGCACATAAACTACAGATACATACATAAGTACATATACATATATATGCACGAATGTATATGTGTTTCTTTTGCAATTTCCAGTTGCTATGCCTGACTCAATCCCAGTCTAAAGCTTAGCTGTAGACCCCTCAATCATGCTCAATCATGCATCGTGGCGCCTTCTCGTGGGCTTCATGCCAGAACTCAAAGTCGAACTCAAACTCAAGTTGAAGTTGCGTTTCCTCAAATGAATCGCGCAATGCTCATTTTGCCAGCGAGTAGCTCAACAACAATTGTCAACTGTCACACACACACACACACACACACACACACACTGAGAAAAACAAAAAACGAGAGAGAGAGAGAGAGAGAGAGAAAAAAATTGTGCGAGTGAGACGGATACCAAGTCAATTCCCTCAGTTTAATGTTTTTTTTTTGTCGTCAGCTTCAGAAATCTTTGGCAAATGTCTTTTGTAAGCACGTTTTTTATGCGAATATTTGCGCACAAAAGGAGACGCAGATCCCACTGCTCAGACCCCAAAGTTGAGACCACGGATTCCAGCTACGACTGGAAACCGTCCCTGACACATTGCAAATATTTATTGAGCACGATTTTTGAAATATGAACATTTTTGTGGAGCCCTCATCGCACCGACATGAAGCCAAAGATGAAGAGGGAGATGGAAATGTGAATTGGAAACGGAAGACGTTGCCTCGCAGCGCTTCAGGTTACGCAAGCAATTAGAAGGGACTTAAGAGCATGTCCTGGTCGAGGGTTGACATACATACACGCATGCACACATAAGTACACACAAACATGCAGAAGTATACATGAAAAGGCCAGCACCGAACACGTACCCCGAGGCAGTCAAGAGGAAGTAAGCTTGAACTACTTACTTACTTATAAAGTAGGTACGTGAGATAGGTATACGAGTATGGGCTCTCGATGACATTCGTTTCAGAATTCAGACAAAGGACACAGCCAGATGTCAGACCCTGCATGATAAAAAACTCACGAATAAAAAAAAAGAAAAAAAGCTAAAAAGCTTCTGATCAGTTCAAAGAACTCTTAAGGAATAATTTAAGCGCACATAAAAGCTAAGAAAAGCCTCTTTAAATATGAACCTGGATTATTTTACTGGTATTTCTTTTCTCATCGAAACGGATTTTTTTCTTTCTATACAAAATCATACACTTCGATTCTGTTAAAGGTAAAACAAATTTAGATAAACATTTAAAGCTGATAAAACTAATAAAAGCCATATGAAATGTAGGGAAGATTTCCAATCTCAGATAAGACTTGATAACTGTTGTATTATAAAATCACATTTGAACATAGTTGGCTCAGCGACTATAAGAACTTGACAATCGAAGGCTTAGATTTGAAACGCCCCATTTTACCTACACAAACCGAAAATATATAGTAGGAACTCTTTAGATATCTCAATTTAACATGAAAATTGTGTATTTTTATTAAAAAAGATTTTGGTTACTTTCATTTGACTTTATTTCAAACCAGGTATCCTGTTCTTTACACAGTAAATGCCAAAATCTAACCAAATTAAAGGGTAGATTTGGGCTCTAAGGTAAACTAGTTGGTTCACAATGCTTTAAGCTTGATTTTCAGAACATTCAAACATTTTTTCATCAATTCTATCTGCATAAAAATAAAAACTTTTCGTTTGCTAGCCCATATTTTGGTTACCTAATGGACTTCCTGAGGCCCTTTTCAGTTGAACTCAATCCATAATTTTTCGAACATAATGAAAATTCCCACATGCAAACTGCACATAAAACGCCCCTAAAAACTCGCAAAATCGCATTCAAAGTCTATCTTTGAAATTGATTGGCTGTTTCTTGCGTGTTTGTGGCAACAGACGCCAATATATAGCATATGGATGGGGTGTGGCCCCACCAAATTCATTAAATAAAATATAAAAAAATGCTGATAATCATGAAATTTATAGGCGTATGCCAACACATCAAAGTCTATGGGTCCCGGGGCAGGTCTCTCATGTAATTTGCGGACGCTTATCAAATTGTAAAATCAACTTTTCAATTCTTGTCGCTAGCAACAAGCGCAACAACAACTATACTACGGGACAAGAAATCAGAAACGTGAGCAATAAGCAAACAAGCCAAACGAGTGATATTTTGTGTACTCCCATGTAGAATGGCAATAATTCTGATTATGAGAAATCGATAAAAATCAATTTGCAATTTGTAGACAGCTGCCGCACCCAAAACACAGAACGCAGAACGCAGAACACAGAACACAACATACCGTTCCCAAAACAAACATTCCCCCCTTCCCCCTTTGTTACCACTTCTTCGTCTTCAATTGATCAATCGATAAATTCACTTAGTTGCACAGGAACTTTTAATTACTTGCACCTTGAAATTATAAGCAATTCTCTTGTAAGTAAATGACTAAAAATACTCACTAATTAAGCCAATTTGTGTAGGGTGTACATGCCAGTGTATGGGGGGAGTGGGGTATGTGTACAGCCGGATAGGCAGTTAGCTTAGTCCCTCTAATTAGAAAGCCTGAGAAGGTCTGCACCTGCGCTGATGTGGCTTTTGTTCAACGAACTCATTGAAAACTGAGAGGGAGAGACAAAAAAACGTTGAAAAACAGAAAAATCAATTTAAAATTGTCGTGAAATAGTGGAATAGGCTGTCTCGCTCTGTCGCAGTTCATTAAATGCTGTGCAACAAGCCGTGTGAACTGACGAGGGTGACAAAAGTGACGCCCTCTAGTCCCCACTCCCTCGCTTTCCGCCCACATCCATGAAATTTATGTGTTTTAATAGATACAATTTGAAGCGCTTGGGGATCTTTCTGACTGTCAAGACAGACAAGTCAAAATCTGTCAAACGTGCAAGGGAACCAAGGGAAAATCATTATTAACATCAACATTGTGAGTGTCTCATGAATGTCTTTGTAAATGTTGCCCAAAAATTAATGGAACCACTTCATTCCACTTTTTTGGATGGCTTTGCAACTGTTTTAACGAAGGGAAAAACCTTTGACCAATAGATCTTGCAAATATTTCATTTAGTTCACGACCCCATACGTCTAAAAAATAAATTACTAAAATAAGAACTAATCAAATTGGGATCTTGAAATTCGCTCATATAGACAAGCATGTGTTTGTTACACTAATATAGTGTAAAAATAGTGCGTCAATTTTATGATGAACACCGAATCTTCAAAGTAGTCTTAGTAGTAGTTGTGGAGCAAATCAAGTATTAGAATTAAATAAAGTGCAATTTGCAAATAACAAGCTTAGTAAATTTGAAACACATTTTTCAAACGAGTGTTATTACCATAAAATAATGCCAATTATAAAATTCTCTTTATTGTCCATCAAGTATTTTCTCTCCAATTAAAATTGATTTCTTTGAGTTTAGGCTTGTTATTGTTGCTGCAAAAAGCCTATTTGACTATTATGCCATGGATTCATTCAATAGAATTCAGTTACTGTCAATTCCAAGGACATGATATGCCTATAAGCCATATTGCGTAATCATTTAATTGAGAATTAGTGAGTCTCAAGTTGCTTTTCTGCTAAATTTTTAATTTAACAATTCAATTTGCAACGCTTTCCCAGATTTACATCGCAGTTTAGTCAGCTTTTTGCTACCCTGTAATTATTAAGTGAGTACCTAAGAAAATTGCTAAATTGTTCACCCGTTACTATATATCAAATTAATCTTTATTTTATAACTAAAATGTATTCAAGTTTAGTTTTTGTAACTAGAAACTGGACATTGCATTACTTAAACAACTTAATTTTAAACCAATCTGATAATTTTAATACGAGTAAACAAATATCTTAACTGTGTAGACGGTATTTTGTAGTTTATCAATTAGTTTTTGTTTTGACTACCTCGACTACAAGCAGCATCAATTTAGCTCGTTTTTTGTACTCTCCAAATATGGCATAGACCTGTGTGTGCTTGTGTGTGTTTGTGTCTGTGTCGTACGCAACATCAATCACTGAGAGAGAGGTAGGGGGAGATAAAGTGACAGAGGGGGAGAGAGAGAGTGAGATTGGTAGAGAGGTCGGCTGACAAGGCACCCAAATACATTATACAAGTATAGTATGGTATTATATGGAGGAGCCGCTTCGATATAATCTTGAGTAAGCCGTCGACTTATCGCATATGTGCATTACATTAAACTTAATTAGTATTTTAAAATCTGAATGGTCGAAGGATGACAGGGGAGTGGAGCTAAAGGGGGTGATTGGTGAACGGGGCCGTGCTTGGGAGGTCGAGGGTTGAGTGTCGAGGTCTGAGTGCGAGTCTGTGGGAATACATGGATTGTAGTCTGATTAATGGAGCGTTTTGTTCAGTATTTTATGCATAAATTGCGGCACGTACAATAAATAACGCAAAATAATAAATTGTAAATTATGCAAACAACATGAAAAAGTTTCAAATAATGAACGGAAGGTCGCTTGGTTGTTTGGTTGCTTCGTCTGTCTGTCTATCTGTCTGTCTGTCCCCTGTTCGTCCCCCTATCTGTCTCACTTTCTGTCCCTTTGTCCGGCTGTCCGCCGTTCGACAATTGCGATTCTTTTTGAGAATTTATGGTCCCAGTTGGTTTTCTCATTCATGCCAAAGAAATTTGCAAACCCGACCCAATGGAAACGAGTAACAGAGTGAGACAATTGCACATTCAACTTGAATTCGAATTCAAGTTATTTGTTCAGTGTTTTATTTGCTTAATTACAGATACAGCGACAGACTATGATAAAAAGAAAACGACACGATTGTTCGAATTGCGATTGAAGTTCTAATGAAAATCCAGTTCTGACATTTTCGAAATTCAAGTCGATGCAATTCCTTATCGAAAGCAACTGACGAAAAAATAATTTCATTTGAAATTTTCTGCTATATATGTACATATATAATTTTTTTGTATTTCAGAGTTTTACGTCGAAATGAGTTTCATTTTTATTGCATTAACGTGTCGAGTGTTAAATAGCGGGTGTGGGAGCCAAGTGCCATATGAGTCAGAGAGTCACAGTCAGTGCCTCATTGCCAGATCTGGACTCAAGAGAGTCAAGACCCAAAGTCCGACCCAGAGTCGTCAGTCAGCAATTAATTTTGAAAGTGCCAGCCGCTTTGACGACCATTTCAAACATGTTGATAATGAAGTGTTCCCATAGAAACACCACTTGACTCTGTCTGTGTGCATTTTAATTAGAAATCGTCCAGGTCAAAGCATTCGAAATTTTTTTGAAAAACTTTTTTGCTGCACAAATTTAAGTTGGAAGAAAAACATTTCTTAACTAAAATTTTGTTCGGAAATATTTATGTTTGGTAGATACGTAAGTCAACGAATTTTTTGAGGGGAAGGGGTGAAAAAAAAAAAAAAAAAAAAAAGGGAAGGGAGGAAAAAAAAAAAAAAAAAAACACAAAAAAAAAAAAAAAAAAAAAAAAAAAAAAAAAAAAAAAAAAAAAAAAAAAAAAAAAAAAAAAAAAAAAAAAAATTTAATATTTTTCCCCCCCCCCCCCCCCCAAAAAAAAAAAAAAAAAAAAAAAAAAAAAAAAAAAAAAAAAAAAAAAAAAAAAAAAAAAAAAAAAAAAAAAAAAAAAAAAAAAAAAAAAAAAAAAAAAAAAAAAAAAAAAAAAAAAAAAAAAAAAAAAAAAAAAAAAAAAAAAAAAAAAAAAAAAAAAAAAAAAAAAAAAAAAAAAAAAAAAAAAAAAAAAAAAAAAAAAAAAAAAAAAAAAAAAAAAAAAAAAAAAAAAAAAAAATTATTATTAATTAAAAAATGGAAAGATAACTTGCTTAGTTACCAAAAAATAATTTTAAAAATATTATTTCCGTAATAAATAAAAGTCATTAACTAATTACTTTTTTCTGAGATTAAGTGTTTAATTTAAAACAATAATTATTTCTTCAGAAGAACACTTAATTTTTATGATGCAGTTCATTTTGATGCTTTCTGAATTAATTTAGTTAACTGTAAGGTAAATATAGTCATTATTTACGATACCTGATAATAACAATGTTTGTTAAGTTAAAGTACTTATCACGCAGTGAACTTATGTTTAAATATTATATTTCTTAACAACGTACGTGATACTTTCCCTCTGTATCTTTTGACACGCTGATATGCCATGTATCTTATTACGTATTTTGATACAACTTGATCCAGTTTGATTTAAGATTAATTAAGAACATGGTAATGATAATAATAACATACGCGGAACTGATATCGAAATTCAATTTGATTGTAAGATTAATTAAGTTCATAATAATAAATGTATCAAGTTCTATCTTGAATACTCTTTAATGTGAATTTAAGTTTTGTATCTGTACCTTTAGTTGTTACGACTGAGAAACTCTTTTGGAGCATACCTATGATCAGTTTAGATCAGCCAAGCTTAGATCTTTAAAGTATTTTTGGATTATTTATGATCTAATGTGGGGAATGCCATATGGTTTATTGATAAATCAGCTAACACTTTCGCAAAGTCTGATACTAACTTTCTTTCGCTCTTTAGTTGTGTGTGTGGTGTGTGTGTGTGTATTTGGCAATGCAACATTTTAAACGCTTTAATACCGACAGTTAACAACTTCCCCTTGCCACTAAGTCCCCTGGCCCCATTATCTCCTCGTTCCTCGACTCATAAAACAGACAATGGGTCATTTGCAGACGCGTCGGGAACTAAAAACAATTTAAGAGGCCCGCTAATATGCATTGTATCTGGAGATCTGTGAAATACATTTGTGGGGCATGCAACATCTTGAGCTGTTAGCAAGTGTGATTTACAATTTACTCAATTCACATTGGTACTTAGTTAAGACGATGAAGACGGAGACGGAGACGGAGATGCAGATGAAGATGGAGATGGAAGGAGATCGTAAAACCAAAATATGTCGGCATCAACATACACATATCGTATCTCGTGTGTTATCTGGACAAGCTCCGGTCTGGCAGGGTCTGGTCGGGCTTGGTCTGGCCTCATCTGGCAGAACCACTTTCGTTAGCTCGTAAAACTGTCTATAAAATGCAATGATAATAAAAAAATCAGTCGGCCAACGTTGAATTTTGTAGGCCGACAACGTCAGACGACGACTCATTTACGTATTAAAGCGGGTCAGAAATGTTTCTGTCTGACTGAAAAGCGATCCCAGCGGATGGAATAGACGAGTGGACTCCTCATACTCATACTCATCCCAATCCTCATACTCATTCTCATCACTATTCTCGAGATGGGACTGTTTCCAAGGCATTCGTTGTGCTTCAGCGCCTTCGTTGTTTTATTCTTCGTTGTCGTTGTTGTCGTTGTCGTCCTTTAGTGCCACTTAGAGCTGCAACTCTGGCCCCGGGCTCAAATCTGGGATCCGGCCATGTCACGGCTCTTATGGTGTATGTGTTGGTATCTGTGTGACTATGTGAGTGTGTTTTGAAGCGTATCGCCTTTCACGTTGTCTTTTGTAAATTGCTTTTTGAATTTTGTAAAAGCGAGCACACACACACACACATACACACACACACTGCCTGTCCCACAAAAGAGACGAGACTCATAAAGCGACGCGTTGCAGCTACAAAATCTTTTATGGATTTCTTTACCGGACTCGTTTTTATTGTTGCCCCGCTTTACTCATGCTGTTGTTGCTGCTGTTGTCACCAACTGTTTTGTCCGTCGAGTCGGTCGCTTTATCTACACGGCGTGTTTCACAGATCCTTTGACATTTGAATAGTTCATTAATTTCGCAAAAGAAAGAAAAATACTTTTCTTATACACATGTATGTATATGTATGTGAGTACGTGTGTCTGTATGTGTGTTTGTGTGCATCACTATGTGTGCATCACTATGTGTGCTGAAAACTTTGAAAGTAAGTCTTTTCAATGCAACATTTTCCTTTGTGTGTGCCAAGGCTTTTGTTATTGTTCATCAATTTGAAAAGCAACTCAGTCCCTTTATTTCTTTCTTACCTAGCAATCTGGCTACTTCTTTACTTTTCTTCCGTTCTCTTCTGGCTTTTGCGATTCAACTGTCCAGTTTTCGGTTTTCAATTTCCACTTAACAATTTCCATTGAAATTTTCCCTGTAGAAGTATCTTTCAGTCACTGGAAGTTTCCTTTCACGTTCACTTCGGCGACAATTTTCAACAATTTTCCTGTTTCTGCTCATTAAGTTTTCACTTTGTCTTTTTTTGTCATTTTTATACTAGGATTTAATGCTGTTTTGCATAATGGAAACTTAAGAGAAATAATTATGCATCAGCTCGTTAATCAAAAAAAGTCTAATCTGCTACCTAAAATGAGTTTTTCTGAATCTTTTTATCACCATGCAGATGCATCGGATTTTAAGATGCAGAATTTGATACTAAAATAAAGTCAATCGTCTTTAGCGAGTCTTGTTGTTTGTATTAACTTATTTACTTGTGTTTTGCAATCAAATATGTGACAATAAAGGGACCAAAGGTGTGTTTATCTATATCGTTTATTATATGTTGACTATTTATCGATCTTTTCTTTCGTTCTAGCTGTCTTTGCCACTTTACAAAATTCTAAAAAACCTACCTTTAAGTTTCGGATTGCCTTTTGACTAACTCTGAACTCAGAGTCTGTCGTAATCGTTCATTTGAAAATGTTTACCAAGTGTTCAGCTTTTCGCAGAAACCTGGCTCAGGCCAGTAAGCAACAACAACGTTAACAAAAACATCAGCAAAAACAACGACACGATAAGTTTTCTGGTAACAACAACATTTCGAGTTATCTGCCTTTCTGCACAACTAAGCAACTGGAGAATAAACTGAACTGAAACAAGATAAATACAATATAAGAGATGGGATGAGATGAGGTGGGAACAGAATAGAAATAAAAACACTATACGGGTATTTTCGGGGCAACTCGAAAGTTAGGTTGAATTTCCTAGAACAACTACCCGAAGAACACGTCGCTCAAACACGTACTACAACAATAGATGGTCACAGCCTCGCAATATTTGGACCTGAACACAAGCACACACCCAAATCCAAACTCATACTCGTATTCGAATTTTGGGTCTGTATCTGTATCTATATGTAAGTAAATGTATCTGCATATCTATTACAATTTTACTGCTTCATTTTTAGTGCTTAAGAGTCGTCCGCTGGGAGGGCAACCATGTGGTCGGTTCTCATGTTGCTGTCAGAGATGATTATGTATTAATAAATGTACAATATTTCGGCACTAAACCCAAAACAAAACCCAACAAAGAACCAAAAAAAAAGACATACGAAATAAAACAAAATGAAGATGGACCATAAAAACGCCAAATGTAGTTAAAATATCATTTCGGACTTGGTTCGGTTCGGTTTTTGGCAAAGGGCAAAACCTTTTGGAGTCTGACAGTCTAAGAGTCTGTGAGTCTGGGAGTCAGAGTCTGTCTCCTTATCTGACTGTGCGTGAGTTTGGTCCATTGATGGTAGAGAGTGTTCCCTGTCCAGTGCTTCTCCAGTTCCAGTTGTTGACCATTTCCAACGAATATCTTGGTCGTGTGCATTTCAATTATGTTACCATTCCACTTGGTTACCATGTGAGCTTGTTCTGTGGATGTGGATGTGTACTCGGTTAAAGTTTCCTTTCTATTTTTGTGGCCAGTTGTCGTTTCTCCTGACTTTGTTTTGTTTCAGAGTTTCAGTTTCAGCTTTGTCATGACACACACAACTACACTCACACACACGAAACCGCTAAAGATAAATCTGAAAAACTGAAACCGCCCAGAATCTGTTTGGAATGGAAGAGAATCTTTGAAGATTTCAAGTGCTTTGCCAGTTTCATGAACTATGACAATGTGTAGGGATACCTACACCGACTTCCCTACTGTCTAAATTTTATTTATAAATTTAAATATATAAGCGTACAATGTTGGAATCTAAGCATGGAAATCATATTACTGATAATGATTTGCAAAATAAGAATATAACTAATGAATAAACTTATGGTTCTATTTTAGCTTGTAGATGAAACATATGATATCTGTTTTTCTCCATAATGAAAAAAATAGTAACCAAAATACATGGTTTTAATATATTTTCTTATACTGCAATTCATACCGAAGTTGAAAAGAAACAATAAATTATTTTTTTAATTTGATCTTAGTTTATTCATAGAACTGTTCTCTTTAAGTAATATTTCTGTTTAAGTCAGAGAAATTATATTCCGTTTTTAAAAGAGATTTATTAAAATAAAATATGTCAAGAATAAACACTATTTGTGTGTTATCTCTAATATACAATTTTTCATAAATTATTCCTTGTTTAAATTTTCTTAATCCATTTCTATGCCTCTGTAAATTTAGAATTTTGTTTTGACATTGATAAAGAACAGTACTGAATTTTATACCTTATATTTTGTGTTACCTTTATGCATAAATGCAATCTTCCAGATCAAAGCATTCAAAAGATCTTTTCACATTGATATTGAGTTGAAGGCCTTGGATATTCGCTTAGTCCTAACTGTCTTTTCATCCTTATCGGTAGCTGATGTTATTGTTCTGAGGGAGCAGTGCTGCAGGAAACGAAGGGGGAGACACCGCGGGAGAGGGGAAAGTAGAATTGTTCCAAGTTTTCTTTGAACAACAATTCACTTTGAAGGCATAAATTATGCCTTCAGTTTTCACTGTGCATGAGTTGTGTTCTGCTGTCAGTTTGTCGCCCAGCTTGCCTCTGCTTACCTTACCACCCCTCTCCTTTCAAGCACTCCGCCCTTCTCTCGTAACCTCCTGAAGCAAGCTTAACTCGCCTCTTTGTGCAAAAGTTTTTTGCGCTGCAGCCCCTTGGCATAAGAAAACAATCTTCAAGGGTTGTCTGACAACAAGTTTGCCCAGCTGACTGACTGCCTGACTGACTGCCCGACTGCCCGACTGACTGACTGAGGGGCTGGCAAAATGAAAGAGTGACAGAGTGACAGACTGGTCTGTATGCCTCACATTCGGGGCTGTTAGGCAATGGTTCTTTTGCTGCTGCTGTTGCTGCTTTTGGGGGCCTCTGTGTAATTAATTTGATATGCAACGAAGCGTTTTTTGAAGTTTATATTGTTTGTTTTAGTTGAATACGTCGAGGTCTCGACCCAGAGTAGTCTGAAGTGCCAGCCAGCAAGCGAAGGCACTCAAAATTCTTCAAACACTCCAGTATCAACTCAGCTCAACTCAACTCAATTTAAGTCAGCTCAACTCAGTTCAGTTCAGTTCAGCTCTTCATTTCGAATACGAAATTCATAAATTTTGATTTATACATAAGTTTTCGTGCACGACTGCTCAAAATGGCTCAGACAATAGTTTTTCCATTCTCCTAAGACTTTTATATTTTGTCAGTTCGGCAGCCGGAACACTTGTCCCTCCTCTTTTCCCTCTCTCCTCTCTTCTCTTTTCCCTCACACTCATCCCTCTTATAGAGCGGGATTGAAAACTGGAACGAGGCGACTGAAGAGCTCTTCATTGTTATGCATATTGTACAATTGTTATGTGAGTTTTAGATACTCGTATGGATCGTACACAATACATTTGATTGTCTGCGCTATTTCTTAGAATTCTTGTTTATGTCTTTTCTTCACGACAGCAATTTTCAATTAAAAATGCTCCACGTTTCGCCTGTTTTATGTTACCTCCGAGAGGTGTGGCCTTAGCTCAATTCTTGCATTGCATCAGAACTCTACACTTTACAGAACTCTTGCCTGATTAATTTCTCTAGAGGCTAGGCTAATCTTGTCCGATTAACTTTAATAAACAGACTACTATAAGTGTTATTTAAATAGTAATCCATTTTGTATTCATTCACAACTGTCTTTGTATTTTATTTGTGATTATTTTTGAGTTGTGTAAATTCTTAATGCTCTTTGTTGTCGCAAGTGTTTTCTGTATTTTTTCCTTTATATTTTTTTGATGTTGAACTCAATTGCGTAATCTATTTATGCTGTATATAGTATATGTATGTGGTACTTAAAAGAGTCACATCAACAACAAGAGTAAGCAAATAAGCTGGAACTTTTGTTAAGTCATATCTGCCATATGCCGCAAGCCATGAATCTCCCTCTTTCCCCATCGCTCTCTATCCCTTTCTCTTTCTGTCTCTCTCTCTTTACCTCCCCTCCTCCCACTTTATCTCTCTTTAAATATATAGAATAAAAAACATAAGTATTGTGTGCATGTGAGTCGCTTTCAACCATGTTTAAGCAAGTGTCGGCAAACGACCTAGGCTTGGCTCACACATACAAAAACACACACACACACACACACACACACACACACACACACACACACACACACACACACACACACACACACACACACACATACAGTGTGACACACACAGACATTTCCTTTTTTCATGTAAGTGTAGCGCATTTCTCAAATGACTGCAACATAAATTTGGCTCATTGGCCGGTCTGAGGCCGAGACTCGCATTCAAGCCGAGTCCATGGACCCGGCTTTTGTCTCGGCATCGACATCAGAGACGCTCTCGTCGTCCTCCTCGTCATCGTCAGCAATATCGACATTTGCTCGGGCTTAAGTTAATTACATGCCGGCCGACGCCTCGTTGCATAAATGTGACCCTTTGCTTATAGATGTGGATGTGAATGTATCTCAATGTGTCTGTATCTGTATTTGTATCTATATGTTGCTGTATATGTGTGTTGTTGGTCCAGCTGTGCGCTGTGCCGCTTTACAACTGTTCACAACGACCTTCCCAAAATGTTGGTGTTGTTGTTGTTCCTTTGTTGTTATTTTACTTGGACCTGTTCCTGTGACACGCCCGTCGATTGCGCAGGTTCGAAAAATTTGTACTACCCAGGCGGCTGAATAAAGAGCACAGGATTAAATGCGCAGACTCCGCTCCCAGTTGAACCCACGGGAGCTGTTTAGACGCTTTTCCAGTGAACCTGAAACAGCCGACAAGCTGCACTGGAAAACGAGGAAAACTCTGCAGACTCCTCTCCTCCCTTTCCCCCTCTTGGCTCTTTTGGTGCTCCGGCTCTGGCTCTGGCTCATGGAGTTACTCAGACATGCATAAAAACGCCGGTTTTATTATGTCGTTTGTTGTATAAGTATCTGTGTTTGCGATTGCTTGTGTGTGTGTCTGTGTGTGTTTGGGTGTGTGCTGTGGGTGTGCCTCTGCTGCTGCTTCTGCTTGCGCCTCTGCGTGTCCTTCGACCGTCTGGCAAAGTCTGTTTGTAGAGCGGGAGACAAAGAGAGAAAGAGAGAGAGAGAGAGAGAGAGAGAAAGAGCGAGTGAGACGCAGACGTTTTAAAGCCGTTTCCGATTCTCCACTCTCCCCATTTCCCTTGGAGTTACCCCAGTTGTGACGCTGCCCTAACTTTTTTATCTATTTTTTGTTTTTGGTACAATTCCACAGGAAAGGGTGGAGCAACTGAAGCAATTTGGCAGTCTGTCTGTCGTTGGTTTTTGGGACAGAAAATGTTGCAGTTAGCAGTAAGCTGCCACCCACGCCCAAATGTTCGTACTTGCAACTTAGTATTGCCACAGTGAAGACTTCTGTGTCGTAAACTGGGCCGATGGCCAAACGCTTCATCCCACACTCCACGCCTCTAGCCCCTCTCTCCTCGCTCATTCTGCTGATCCAACCCTTGCCTTAAGCTGGTTTTATGTAACAGTCCTTTTGCTCATAAAATCAAATATATATAAAATGTTCGTCAGTCTGCTTTTTTTGCCGTTGCCGTTGCCGTTGCCTGTTTTATTGTTGTTGGCTCTTATCCTTGGCCCAGCGGCAACAGCAACAACAACAGTAACTGGCTATTGCCATCCTTTTCGCACATAAAACGTTTTTATGTACATAAACAATACATATATTTGTATATGTAGCTGTATGTGTGAGTATTTTTGAAATATGCTTGTGACTAATTTAATTTATTTGCCATTGTTGTTTGGGAATTGTGGGATTTCCTTTAGCTGCTGCTGCCGTTGCTGCTTCTCTACGTTTTTCTCATTGTTGCTGAAAAATTCTTCATAGCATTTTGATGCTGCTCTGCCACAGCCAATTGCCCAGCCATTGATTTCATTTAGACTTGTGTTATTGTTGTTATTGTAGTTATTATTTTTGTTGTTGTTCGAGCTCTAACGAGCCACCAAAGAACTCTCTGACCATGAGCATTTTGGGAATTTGAGAATTTGAACGTCTTGTTTCGTTGCCTTCGTTTTTATTTCTTTTTTGTGAGAGAGTGAGATTGAGAGGGTGAGACAGGGAAAGAGAAACAGAGAGGGGGTGGCTCAAATAAATTGTTATAATTTTGTCATAAAATTAAAAACTTTTACAATTAGGAATTTATGTTTTTATTTATGAGTTCCTTGCACACTCTGCCAACTTCTGAAGTAATTGCCATCGTCTTTCAAATTAATGGTGACAGAAATGTTGCAGCAACGGAAATGTTGATAAATTAGTTTACATATAGCTTATATATAACGACATTCGAGAACATTTGTTTGGCTTAAATGGCTAAGAGGAAAAACAGTTGAATTCGTTCTACTTAAAATCAAACTTTTTCCAGTTTTCATACTTTTAACTTTAACACGACTCTTTAATTTAAGTCTTATCTTGAAATTCAGTAGAATTGATCAAATTGTACAACTGCTCAAATATTCCGATTTGGGGAATTCTATCTATTTTGGAATTATCAACTGTTCAAATAAAAGGAATATAATTTCTCAATTGTTATTCTCTGGAAACGCAAATGTCAATTTTCTTGGGCACTTAGGAAATTACACTGAATTGAATATCGGGTTCAGTATTGGTTTTGGTAATTGAAGCTTTCTGAATATTGGTTGGGAAACGATTACCGTTAATTGTAGGTATTGATTTTGTAATGTCGATATGTTTCATATCATTAAATTGTGGGTTTGAAAAATGTTAAAAGGGTTTTACAAATCGTCTATTAACCTGACACTTTTGATACCTTTATTTGCTTTTGTGTCTGGTTTGAATTAAGGTTTTTCGTTTTAGAAAATACAGTCTGGTATCAGTTATCAGCCACAGTAATGCCATAAGTTTAAATTTATTCGATTTGCATTTTCAACTTCAAACCACTTAATGTGAAATAATTCCAACTTTTTGCTATGTAACACAGAGCAAACAATTTGTATATTTTGAGTGCATTCTAAACTATTTACAACAACTATTTCCCGACTGAATAATTCAATTTGCTTTTATTTAGCATTGAACATTACAAAACATTTACCAAACGCCATTTATCAAAATTTTCCAATCTTTTACTGCTTTATACATACACTGACGCACACAGACACACATATTATATATACACACACACACACACACAATGACACAGACTAGCATTGATTTTGGCTTTATGCATATTTTATGCCGTTGGCAAATGTGTGTATGTGCTTTCCCCCTCCCTCTCGTCGAAATGACAGAAACACCCACACGACCTTCGCAAGCAGGAAAATAAATTTGTATACGTGTGTGTGTGTGTGTGTGTGTGTGTGTGTGAGTGTGTGTGGTTGTCCAATAATTTAGTGTGCATGGCAATGCCAAAATATGCAAACGACAGCAACAACAGCAACTGTTGGTACGACCCACAGAGGCAGACATTGCCACAGCAAAGTGAAGCCAACATAATAAATTGAATTAAAAGAAGCAATAAAAAAATGAATGAAAATTTATAAAAATATATTAATGTAAAAAAAAAAAAAAAGAAGAAGAAGTAGGTAAAACAGAAAAGAAAAAAAAAACAACAAAGTTTATAAATTCCGCTTTTCGTCTGCTGGCAGCAACTAATTTATGGCATTTACAAGACGACAACAACAACATTTTTGTACATCAACAATTTCCACTGGTTGGTGCAGCAAATTAGCCAAGCAACAACAGCAACTGCAACATTTTTTGCAGCGGCCGCGTGCATAAATTTTGCAACATCGCAACAAAAAGAACAACAACAACAGCAACAACATCGAGTAATGGCATAAGAAACAGCAACAGCAATAGCAACAGCAACTGCAACTTCAAATGATCTGGCGGCTGTTGCTGCTGTTGTTGTTGTTGTTGTTGTTGTTGTTGTTGTTGCTGTTTGTATCTGTCGCTTGTTTTTGCTTAAATTATAGACATTTGACTAGCTGCAGCAGCAACAGCATTTGGCATGCAATTTTTCTTGCTTATTTGAATAAGAGACTTGCATTTAAATTCGTATTCACATTCGCATTCGGATTCGGATTCGCATTCGCATTTGGCTTTCTAGAACTTCCTGAAACTGTCGACTTTACAATATTTGTAATTAAGCAATTTGTTTGAATGGAAACGCAACATTTCCGCTGAGCAATTGATTGAAGAGTCTCTGCTCTTGTAACGGATGTGTTCATTTTGGGCTTGCAGCAACTTCATGCGTGCAACATCCACTTGCAATTAGTGATGCGAGTTTGCAGGCAGCCCTTTGCCAGTGTTTTTCACACATGGCATAAACGCAAGTTACTACACGATTTCAGTTACTTTACAGTTATTTTACATACAAAATGTGCAAGTATGTTATGTTTTTAATGCCTAAATCTTATGATTCCATTCACTATGGCTTTTGTATCCTTATTGAGACTTCTGAGCATCATCTCAGGTGACTTGCCAAATTTGATGACTGACGCAAAACAGTGAGTTGCAAGAATCTACAAATCTATTATTGGAACTCTAAAACATCAATAATATATTAATGCAAATAAGTTTAATTCTCACTAAGCGAATTAACCTAAAAATAAGGGGAATATTTTTAACACTGAATGGCAGTAAATGACAAAAATATGCCATCAAAATCATTGTTTATATAAATTATAATATGCATATATTTTACCTAATTGAATGTTTATTAAATGCGTGTTTCTGGTTATTTGAAACTTTTGAAACATTTGTTATGTTGTAGTTAACTGTTATGCATTTCACTAACAAACACTTTCGAGGGGATTTTATACATAACTTAAAACACGTACGCCAATAATAATAAGTTGAACAGTTTATTTTTTGTGGCAAAACTTTCTATTAAAATTAAGTTGAAGAATTATGTTGGGATCAAGTACTATTGCGTAAAAAATGCAGATGATTCCAGTGACGCTGCAACATTCATGTCAATATTGATTTTTCTTTGCTTTTTATTATATTGGCAGCAATTGGCAGCAACAGCAGCAGTCGGAGCAACAACAACAATAATAATAATAATAATAAAAAGCGTAAAGCAATATAATTGGAATTTGAAATTGGAAATTGGATATTTTTGCAATGAAAAGAGCGAATAAAACGAAGTCACACAGAAGCAAGAGCAGCACCAACATACGAGGAACGTATTTCATTTTAATTATTTATTCAATGAGCGTTTGCCGTTGGCTTTTATTGTATGCATGTCCATCGGACGGATAGACTGATGGACAGATGGACAGAGGGACAGATGGACAAATGGACAAGTGAACCAATGAAGAACCAATGAAACCAATGAAACCAATGGAACCAATGAAAACCATTGAACATGTGTATGCCATACATTAGACTGCCAATAGCCGACACACAAAGGCCAATTTAATTTGAAGCGATGACTGACAGGCAGAGAGACATACGGACAGACAGTCAGTATATATGTACACAGAAGTCAACGAGAACAGACTTTAAATATATAAAACGTTGGGAACTTAATTTAATTGCACAAAATGGAAATGGAACTTTACCCAAAAGTTCAAAAAGTAAAAATAAAACTGAGACTCAAACTCAAACTAAAAATCCAACTGAAACTCTAAGTGAATACTCAAACCTCAGAGCTGAACTGTCGTTCAAGTTGTGCTGAAAACTAAATTGGAAAATCATTAGACGTCTTTACTTTGGCTTTGTATCTAAAATTGTATCTGTATCTGATGTTGTGTCTGTGTCTGCACCCTAGAAATGCTCAAGTGACTAACTGGTATAAGTTTGAGTAAGAGCACAAGAATAGTTGAGTGTTTACATAAAAAACAGATAGAAAGATGAAACTAATATAATTTGTAATAAAATTTACATTTCATTTTAACAGGGTATACATAAAACAGCACTCGTTCGTTTCAAGTAAATAGGGTAGTTACTAAAGTACTTAAACTGATGAGAAATCATTTCATATAATTAGATTATATCAAGATTAAATGGAATTTCCCGTTTGTTAGGCAAATTTTTTAATTGTAGTTATAATACAGTACTGTATAAAAGTTATGTGACGGCATGCCCTCTAATCAGTGTGAGTATTAGCAAATCGATTAATAATAAATTATCTGATACCAGTTTGAAAACAATAATACCAAATTGATTTAACGCAGTCTGATGAGCTCATTTTAGATTGGGACTAATTGATAACATGTTAAACGATTTTAAAGTACATATGACAAACAATCATCGGAAAAAACAATTGACCAGAACAATAAACTGCAATTAACTCCTAAAAAAAAAAAACGCTTGAAATTAAATAATTTACAATCTAAACTCAATTTTCCTATGCACCAGATCGTCGGTCGTCAGTTATGCTATCAGTCCATCAATGACAACAGCTCATGGCAACGAGGTCGCCCTGTAGTAGCACGTAATTCCATGCCTCCATAAACCAAATACTATTCAGCAACAACAAACAGCAATAACAGCAATATTACAACAGACCCCGTAACCAAAACAAAATATTAAGTAGACTTTTAGCATTATTCAAGCCTCACTTATGAGACTCGCTGGGGTCTATGGGGGTTTGTGGGTGGAGAAGGGGTCTAAAGAGGATCGTTTGTGTTTGAAGTGGGTCTGTGGCTCGGTTTGAATGTGAGGGTAATTATTATGTACTACAGTCACGCCAGACAAGCTGCATAAATATTGAAATTAAATAATAACAAATGCTAGAAAATAAATAAGCCAACCAACTGTAAAAATAATACGTAATAACAAACTCGATACGATAAATTCCGAATGAATATATTTTATGTGTATTTCTATATTTTCTATTCACTTTTATTTTTATTTTTGTTAAAAAGCTTGTTCTAGGAATTTCTAATACTAGTTAAGGGCACATTTTATTGTGTTGTTCTGTTTTCTGTTTTCTATTTACTGTTTTCGGTTTTTATTTTAATTTCTTTTAGGACGCAACTTGAATTTTTGAAAAACCAATAATGTGGCTCTCCAACAAGTACAGCAACTGAAATGCGAGCCATAAAAATGGCATAAAATTCAAAATGAAAGCTAAACGGAGCTTGGCAGCTCCCTTGACCCACGTTCCAAAAAAAAAAAAAAACACCTACACCACCCAGCCAACCACCCAGAAGCACCACTGAATGGTGCGCCGTGCGGTGCATAAAAATAAGTAATATCGTAAAAATTACAGGAAATAAAAATCGCAACGTAAATACGTGTAAGTGCAGGAGAGCTCAAAGCTCCAACAAAAGCCAAAGCCAGGCCCAGACACGGATACGGACCAAGAGGCGAAAGAAGTGAGGAGGAAAAGCGGAAAAGTCGGAGAAGGAGGCAGAGATGGACATGACATGGAGAGGGAGAGGGTGATGGAGAGAAAAACGACGATGGAGTCAGAGCCAACGCCAGAGTTGGCCAACTTTCTCGCTGACTAAAATTGGCAGTAAAATTATGGCAAACAGCAAGAGAAAGATGAGAAAAATTGTAACAGACGCAAATGGCAATGGTAGGTGGAAACAAAGTGAGGAGCAGCGGGGAAGAGGCGGAAAGGAAGGGAACTAACGACTAACATTGGGCAACTTGACAGCCAGTTAAAGTTCAAGTTAGTTATTACATGGCCAAATTCTGGCAAATGTTTTGGAAATAAATGTGTTTTATTTTTCCAGTTTTGAAAGAAAATGGCAAATAAGGCACTCGTGGCATATAAGGGCATATAACTTGGACAATTAGATCAGACTTTAGAGGAGATAAGACGTCTTTTAAACATATTATGGACTAAAAAGAATGGAGGGTTTTGTGAAATAGTTTTCTTTCCACATTTCTATATCCATATTTTAATAAAACTCACAGAATATGGCAAAAAGTTAAGCAACTGAAACCAGGGTATACCCAATTTCATTAAGAGTTTCAAAATTGACGGACACGTCAATGTTTTATTCAACGGCTTTTCTATGATTTTTCAAAAAGATTTTCACTTAGTCATTGAACTCTCTTTTAGACAGATTCTATTTAAGCCAATTCGTCAACTGACTTTGAATTGTAATTCATAAATAATTCGTTGACAGGCAGCAAGGTGGTTGTCATACTATATCAAAAACCAGATATTAGCAAGTTAAAAGTCACACAATTAAACCAACCTGTGCAACAACAACAACAACAACAACAACAACAACGAATGTAATGACAATAACTATCTATATCCATGTTGTACACATTTCCTCTACTAAATGAGCGATGCAACTGAAATTGCAATTACAGAATGCAATTGTGTATGTGTTTTAGGCCCATAATCGTTTCAAATGGCAAATTATGACAGCGAGTGGGTACCAGCAGCAATAACAGCAACAATAATCACACCAGCAACTACAACAACAACAACAACTACAATAACAACTACAACAACAGCAACGGCAAGAAAGGGGCTGGCAAATGAAATGAGCTTTTAATCAATTTCCGGTATTAAAGCGTAGACAATCATTCAATATTGTTGTTATTCATGCTGATGTTGATGTTGCTGATGTTGCATTTAATTAACAAACAATTTATATTCATAAACCTCAATCGGTCATATGCAAATGCACATGGAAGTTGCATAGAGAATAAAGAGATCTGCTCGAAAGGGGGTTAAAGTAACTATCGACTGACCGATACAGTAGTACCCTGTAAATTACGTTCACTGTAAGATACGTCGAGATTAAAGGCATGTATATTTCCACCTTAAAAAGGCATAAGTCTTATAAAGAAACCAGAAAGTAATTTGATAAGTTTTGTTTGAATTTTAAAAATAAGTTAAATGAGTTAAAATTAGTTAATAAAATCTTATGAGAAAGTTCTTTTAAAACCCGTGCTTCCAATACATTTAAACAATAAACAGGGTAACCCTGCAAACTAAGTTCAATGCCACAGATTAGCTTAGTAGCGCTTTAACAAGTTAAAATGAACTTAGTATTAGACCTCGTACTCAAAAACGAGTGCGTAACCGGCAGAAGGAGGCGTGATCGACCCCATAACATATATGTTCTTATTCAACAGTTGCATAGCTTTTCAATTTCTGTAGCTTATATAAATTACTGTAAATGTATTAAGTATAACCTTAAATTATTACCGCAATAGTAAAAGGCTATATGTTTTAATTTTAAATTCAGATAACTATTATTGATTTAAAGTAACAGCTAAGTAAACTGGTAAAATGATTTTAATTACTTATGTATATAACTTAATGTAGGGTATACAAATTATAACCACTAATGTGTATGTAATAAATATTGCAATTGTGCGCAAGGTGCTGCTGTTGTGTAACTGTGTGTGAGTACTGCGACTCGGTTGCAGTGAAAAACGGCAAAAACAAGCGTAGAACGTTCAACACGAGAGTTTAGTGTGAAGAAGAGTAGGGAAGAATGGTGGAAGGGAGTGATAGGGGGAGCAGAAGGTGGCCAATCCCCTCCTAAAATCTGTTGCAAAACGGACGCACAGCAAGCAGCCAACAAAGCAACACGCTGTTGTTGTAGTTACAGTTGTTATAGCTGCTGCTGCTCCCACGTGTTGGCAACATATGCGGGCCACGTCAACAGCAGGCAACAGAACAGCATTTGATGACCAAAATTGGACAGATGGGCTTTGTGGGAGGAAAGGGGGAGAGGGAGATGGGAGTACTGAAACTGTGGTTAGCTTTGCCAAATACTTGGACTATGTCGAATGAATGGGATGCGCCAATTTCTAATGCCCCTGACACACAATTAACCCCGACAAATAGCACGGTGAGACCGAGCCGGAATAAACCGAACGAGTCAGCTTAGCAAAGCATTAATTAAACCTGGCGAAAACACAAATATATGGTAAGAGCAAAAAATTATAATAATGTACGCATGGGAAATAAACGCAAAAGCTTTGCAAAAGCAGCTAATTAGCATGCAGGCCTCCCAGCTGGGCTTTGAGCTTTGGTCCCAGACAAATACTATTATGGCCCACCAATTTAATCATGAGTGTCGAGTGAAATCAAGAAAATACTAAAATACTCGTAGGCAAGCATCAGACCATAGACAAGAAGACTACAAAAACCACAAGCAAGTCGCGACAAAAAGGGCAAACCAAATTAAGACTAAAGGTCAGTCGTGAAAATACAAGTAAAGCAGCGAAATCAGCAACAATCAAGACAAGTTTTAACAAGGAATGTTATGACTGGAGACTGTAACGCTGGCACCATATTAAATCTATATTTTTTTAAATCTATATATCTATCTATCTATCTATCTATCTATCTATCTATCTATCTATCTATCTATCTATCTATCTTTCTATCTATCTATCTATCTATCTATCTATCTATCTATCTATCTATCTATCTATCTATCTATCTATCTATCTATCTATCTATCTATCTATCTATCTATCTATCTATCTATCTATCTATCTATCTATCTATCTATCTATCTATCTATCTATCTATCTATCTATCTATCTATCTATCTATCTATCTATCTATCTATCTATCTATCTATCTATCTATCTATCTATCTATCTATCTATCTATCTATCTATCTATCTATCTATCTATCTATCTATCTATCTATCTATCTATCTATCTATCTATCTATCTATCTATCTATCTATCTATCTATCTATCTATCTATCTATCTATCTATCTATCTATCTATCTATCTATCTATCTATCTATCTATCTATCTATCTATCTATCTATCTATCTATCTATCTATCTATCTATCTATCTATCTATCTATCTATCTATCTATCTATCTATCTATCTATCTATCTATCTATCTATCTATCTATCTATCTATCTATCTATCTATCTATCTATCTATCTATCTATCCATCTATCTTCCTTTTTATTTAACTTATTTAGAGAATTGCTTGTTAGTCTACATAATATTCACAAATTCCATTCATTTGAGGCCAATCCTGCAGCTGCTGTTGCTAAGAGCCTTGGCCATAATTAAAAGACCACCACGAAACTCATTATAAGGACGAGGGAGCATATAGGCAATCTTTGGGCTTTTTGTTTGTATAATAAAGACATTTTCAATAGCCAGTATCAGCCAAAAGTGGGTAGAAACCATAAGAAGAGCCAACAACTACAACAACATAAATGGCAACAGCAAAACAAACTTGCTACCAACAGATGGAAAACCGCAAAAGCTGCCTTTAGTTAGTTACTTTGTGTCCGCCATTGTCATTGTTTTTTTTTTGCTGCTGCTAATGTTGCTGCCGTTGTCAATGTTGTTGTTGTCAGCGTTGTTGTTGTTGTTACTGGCCAAAACGTGCAATTAAGTGCTATGTAGAAGTAGCAGAAAGAGGAGATGCTCAAGCAAAAGCAATGGCCAATAGCCTATGGCCAACTTATTGGCAGTTGCTTGCCAAATGCAATGAATGAACAACAACAACGAAAACAACAGCAAGAAGAAAACTCGGCAAAGAGAATTACACAAAAAGCATAAGAAATAAATTTAAAAAGAATCACCACACAATTACAGCTCACAATAAACAGCAATTCACAATGCATATTATTGATTGCCAACCGCAAAGATACGAAGATACCAAGATGCGCAGATACTCAGATAGGTTTTGCAATACCACACGGATACAACGGCATTTTGGGCTCTCTGCTGGGTTTCTCGTCGAGTAGAATGATCATCATCATAATGATCATGACGAGGGTCATCTCAGTGATTTCTCATCTATTCTGCAGTTCTTTCCGTTTTCAGACTCTGCCATTGACATTGAGATGCACAATTTGCAATCTTTGCAATTAGTTTTTCGTTTTTGTTTAATGCAAACGCGTCGCGAATATTTGCGCAAATTAGCGAAAATTATTTAGAATAACACGAAATATTTCAACAAATTAATTGGGGTAAATAAAAATGAATACAAATGCTTAAAATTTTAGAAACAATAAATTTTATTCAAGGATTATGTATAAGCATTATAGCAAAAGTGCGAATGTCAAAAGTCAGTGATAATTTCTCTGTTTTCTACTTAAGCATTGGAATGTTGATTGCAATTTCAAATTGAAAATTGTTAATTGTCATACAATTAATTATAACTTTTGTGTGCGTTTCGGTTTTTTAAGTTTTCTAAGTTCAAATGTGCGTTTGTCGGAAGTAATTTACTCATTAAAGGCGTCTATTAATAGACGACAATCGCCACGTCAACGACAGAAACGACAGAGATTGCTACGGCGACGACAACAATGACGGCAGTGGCATGTGAGGCAACCGTGGCGTATACGTAATGGCCTGATAGAGTCAAGCAACGGCTTTACAACAACTGTTCAGGTTTATGCATACATAAGCACGCCTTTGCTTTATAATTCTCAGCGCAAGTGGGTCATGCAAATGGGCAGTAGCCTCTTGGCAACAGGGGAGGGAATTGTAAATGGTGAAGGGTGTAGAGAGGAGAAAGCAAAGAGCAGAATGCATAGAGCAGTGAGTATTGGGGAAAGCATGCTAAGATTGCAAAACGAGAGAAGCCTTGCTCTACTTCTGGTCCAATGCCAATTGTAAATTGCAAAAACGCCTTCCGCTAATCTCGCTGAGTTGAAAGTGAAAAGCCAAACGATTTTTCTCATGAAAATTATTAGTTTTTTCTTTAGGCAACACGTTTTGAAAAGGATTGTGATTTTAAAATATCTAATAATTTGTTGTTTCCTCAATTATTCAAAAGTAAATATATATTTTTAATGATCATTCAAGGCAACATTAAACACGTTAATGGAATGATGTGAAATTGATTGCCGCAGTCAGATATCATTGTTGAACAGCTCATTGAACAATTTGAATTAATGAAAATGACTTTGAGGATCACAAATACATTATGTACACAAAACTTATTAACGTTACATGCTTTGAATCGGGTTAATGTGAGCAACAAAAAATTATAGTCACCGCGCGACTTTAGGATACCCTTTAATTAGTTTTAATAAGTTACTAACAATGGGGAATGATAATAATAAAAGTGCAACTGTTCAGGTGATGAACACTAGTGAGTTTTATTAAGTTAGCTTGGTTAACTCAAAGGTTTTTAATAATAAATCATATTTACAATATAGTGTCCCAATTTGCATGAAACTGAGTCATGTTAATATTGTTGGAGAATGTGTGACTTTGGCACATAAAATTTCAATTCTAATTCATATTTAGATCGAAATTTGTCAGTAAATGCCCTGACACATGACTAACAAAAAAGTTGGATTTAATATATTTTATGAGGTCGGCCACGCCTCCTTCTCCCTGTTACATTCATTCCAACGATTATAGTATACCCTCTGACTCTACGAGTTATGGGTATAACAACAAAATAAATCTCTGAGGAGAATTCAACTAAATTTAAACACTTTGGAGTTTGGAAGAATTGTGAGCAAGAGTGATTGCAAAATACAGAAAAGTATTTGCGCTGGTCCCAAAGGGCTATCACATTAACATTTCCATTTCCATTAATCATGACAACGTTTGCCATGCAATTAACCAAATGAAGCCTGCATTTAAGTGCTGACAATAACAAGAGAAACAACAGCAACAACAACGGCCTCAGCTACAGCCACAGCGACATCGACAGCGACAGTCTTTGAGTTGAGAAACTTGACGAAATCATTAGGCTAATGTGGTCGATAAGTGACTGGCCCGTGGGCAGAGGAAGCCATTGGCACCGGAAATGGAAAGAGACAGGGAAGAGTGGAGGAAAGTGGGGTGGCTATGACTATGCCTAATGCGCATTTAATACGCCTTGGGTTTGGCTCATTGGAAATTCAATTATAAAGAACTACGGTTCGGACAGGGAACCAAAGCACCGCATTTCAATTGTTTAAACATCAAAATCCAATTACGAATTACAATTAAAATGCAATTTTGTTATTGAAAATGAAATGAAACCCCAAAAAAGAAATACATGAAAAATGGACAAATAAAATGTATTTACATTTTATACAAGAGAGATAAAAATCCAAAATTATATTCTGATGTCGAAGGCCACAATTCAATCGATGAACCGGAGGTTTCTATGGTTATGGCCATTTACATTAAATATAATTGACAGTGCACTTAAAAGGTAGAAAAAGCCGACATGCCAAACCCCATATGCTCGCCGAATTACCAATCTAGACATATATAATTAAATTATAAATATTAAACAGAATTGTTTTCTTTACGCAACAGCAGAAACACTTTAAACGCGAGACATAAAATGTGAAACATTGCGCATACGCCGCAGTGTACATCACAAAATAATAAAAATACAACGCACAACAAATAAATATTTTTGGACCCCGTACTCTAAAAAAGAGTATATATATTCTTGATCAAAAACAGAACTAGAGCTACCAAATTTGGAATTATAGTCGGTCTATATGTCAGGCAGATCAAGTTTATTTCAAATTTTTGTCACGTCCCACATTATCATAACTTGAAAACGACTAGAGCTATCGGGACCAAAATTATTATGTGTAAGGTACCATTATAAGTATCCTCACCAAGTTTGGTCCGCATAGGACAACTATAGCCTATAGCTCCCATAGGACAAATCGGTTAAAAATTACTTATTTGTATGGTATAATGCGCACTAGAACGAGTACGGGGTCTTTTACATTCGGCTCTCTAGACTCTAGCCTTTCTTACTTGTTTAAAATATAATTGCAAACCTAGTCGAAGCTCTCGTACTCTTTCAATACGTATTAAATATATTACATTTTTAACAAGCAATGGAAAACGAATGAATTCTAATTTCGCACAAAAAACATATTTTTCAGCTTGATATTAACTATAATAAATGATTAATACTTTGTTCCTTATTTTATATAAAACAAGAAGTGCAAACAATTTTTTTAAACAGTTTGTGGTCGCGTTATTGGTTGCTTGTGCCGCTGACGTTTGGCAGCAAAAGGCAATCAGTTGCCAATCACGTGTTGCCAACTTGATTATTTTCGTTAATTTGTGACGAAAGTGTTTATTGGCATTTTGTAGTAAGGCCTGTTCTATAATTATACATATATTTTTCAGTCAGTCTTGTTGATCCCATTCAATGACATTTCTATTTGCTATTTGAAATTGCAATTTTGCAATGGGAAATTACATTTAAATTGAATTGTAAGCTTAATGGAAGCATATAGTGTATGTGCGCTCTATTGCCATGAAACAGAAAGAGAACATATGAGAGGGAGAAGTAGGCGTGGTTCATCTGCGTGTCCGGGAACTTAGAAAATTTAAAATTCAACTCAAATTACTCTTCTTTTATTTTAAAACTAAAACGGAAAAATAGCAAATTTTACTCGTTAAGGTAACTTGGATAGTTTCTATTTTGTGGAGAATGTTAAATTGCATATCAAATTGTTAAATATATAATTCAATAAAAGCAAATCATATGCAATTTTATACATAAGTTCAATGAACTTGTCAAAACATTTAGTGCTTGCATAAATATCAATTTAATTTATATTGTATTTGTTATTTTACTTGCGTAAAATGTAAATAAATTTATCACTCATATATATACACACACGCACATACAAAGTACACACAATATCTCGCTGTACAAAATAAAATAAAATTTTAATTTATTTAGCATATGGCAAAAATTCCACAAAGCTGACACAAACCAAACAAAATGCGCAAAAAACAACAACCCGTATTTGAATTTAAAATATTTTTGCTATCTGGAATAAAAAATAAACCCACATTTCTATTTAATCTCATTGTTCTGATGCGGGAACGCAATTTGGTATTTGGTAACTGGCAACTGGCAACTGGTAACGAGTAATGGAAATGGTAATAAAAACCACAAAATGCTAACTAATTAAATTAATACGCAACAAATACAAATAAGCTGGCTCTGGGGAAATCCGAAGCCGATTTAAAACCCAGTGAAACCCAATATGGATAGTGCGTATAATGTATCGTATAAAGAATTATATATATACATAAATATGTATATGGTATAGGAAGGTTCATAAAGTGGTTTCTTATGCGAAATATGTTTAATAATATGAGCCTGAAACGGTAAAAAAGATTTAAAGCGAATTCTTTACTCTTTTTAATACTTTTTTTGGAATATTAAATTTTGAATGGAACACCCTTTATATACGATTTTGATTGGAGCTGTCTGTGAGTTCATTAAAATTGCCAAGCACATAATAATTTATATGCAATTAAAGTTGACACAACTGCAAATTGTCAAATAACCAATTTCATTGCAATTTCCATCGTTTTAGTTTTTTGTTTAGACTTGCATTTCAGTTTTTTACCTAATATTTGCGCAGCGTGAGCGAATGTTTGTCCGATATGCAAATTATGCAAATGCCAACTAAGCGTATATGTACATACATATATGTATATACAATGAATGCGAATTGTAGGGTTTGTATCTGTGAGCTACCAGATACTAGATACCAGATACCAGCAACAGCAGCAAAAACAACCACACAACTTTTATCGCATGTGCATTTCTTAACGCTCACGACACCGACGCCAGCAAATGCAAATCTTGACAGTTTTCTTTAAATATTTTTATTTATTTTTGGCTGCAGTTTTTAGCACAGGTCACAACAGCAGCAACAACAACAACAACAACAGTAACAGTAACAGCCACAAACAACACCAACTGCAAGCCAAGTTAGTTCGCATCGTTTCTTGGCTTTATTTTGGCATTGTCTGTCTGTTGTTATTGGGAAAGCACGTTTCGCTTCTTCTGCATATCCGTTCGCAGCAGCAGCAACAAAGTACCAGATGCGCACACACATGTATCTCACAAACAGAAGAGTACATCACACACACACACACACACACACACACACACACACACACACATGTATGTGTGGAGTGCACACACTACAGATGTAACTGGGTCTCTTTTAGAGCACCGCTTAGTCATTACAACAAGACAAGACTCTCGTAACAACTACGGCGACAACATTCACAAGCAACCAACAACATCGACAACGAAACAACAACAACAACAGTAACGACATCGACAACGACAATAACTACGACAACTGTTGTCCAAATACTTTGAAAGTACGTTATGTATCTTCAGGTCTACCAAAATAGCACGTTTTTCAGTGTCACAGCACAATTGCGATTGTGAATGTTTTAAAATATATACCCTGCATCAGTATTTAATGGGTATTAAACGCCCCAGATACTAACCATACTTACAATATTTGAGTAAGCAAGGAGTTTGTCTTTGAGTTGCTATCAAATTGTGATTGTCATTTTGTGACTGTGTGAATCTGATACAATGATACTGGGTTCAAATTCAAACGAATTAAAACCTTTGAAAATTGAACTAAGGATTGGTTACAAAGCTATTTCTTAAGCTATAAAAACAGTTATGAATACAAATTTATATTCTTTTTGATAACACTCTAAAATATTGTTTATCTTCATAGGTTTATCATATCGTTACTAAACATCTCATTAGTTACTTACTGTTCATGCTTCATGAACAGACCAGTAAAATAAAACCAGTGAAATTCACACTCCAATTTTAATGTTTCAGACGAAGTAAATTGGATCAATGTAAATCAATAAAAACATTTACACGTTTTCAAAATTTTGTTTTTTAAACGAAAATAAGACTCGTTCTTTTGTCAACATTGGTCAGTACCATCTTTATGTGTACTTTAACTTACCATATCTTTTTTGAGAGACAATTGGTCTACATTTCCATCCTAAGTCCCACTCAAAGTATTAGTGTGTTTCTTACAAAGATACGCAGATACATAGTATCTAATAAGACTTTAATTGATCACTGTGTATCCAATCCGAATAAGATAATGTTAAGTTTATAATTTTCAACCACTTTAAGTGATAGTTATTAGTTTATCTGATTACTTTGAACAGTTCAAGCCATTTAAAGGAATAACCCATACTAACTATAAAGTGCATTTTCCAAAAACATTTATCAAGCGATATTGTTATTAAAATAATTGAAATTGATGAATGTAGCAGACAATGCTTATCAGTCAATTAGATTCATTTCATAAGCAATTACAGCTTCCGTCTGGGCTTAAACCGGCCTTAAGTGCATTGTGAGTACGAGTATATTATTACAGAGCATATGGCAACGATAATATTGCTTGTGATGTGGGATTTTTTTGCTCATTGTTTGGAATTATATGGAGGGGTGGCCGTGGGTTATACAATCCCAATATTATCGAGCAGCACCTTATGCATAATTCATTTGGCTGGCGTTTAATAAGAAAACCAATTAATTAAACGTTCAACAACAAGCGTCACGACTAAAAGCTTAGAAATTACTTAATAAATTACTTTCATTAAAACCACAAAGGAAAAGTTGAGCCAGCTACCCGATCCCATCCAACTCACAGTGCACATCGGACCCATCCACCGCCCGACCCTCCCCTTCAAGTGGGATGACACAAGCGGGCGTTGATTTATATTAATCGAGCAGCTTGAACAGCTCAAAGCATTATTTATTTCCATAATAAAAACAATTCAAAAGAAGGCAAAAAATATACATTCGTGTCTGCTCGATTATATAGAAGTATATACACTTTATATGTATATGTATATAGTATATATGAGTGACTGTGGAAAGTAATAAATTTACATTCTGTATTTCAGAGGTTTATTTATTTGTATATAATATGAGTAGTTTAAACAAATATGCGTTAATTACAGCCTAAACAATAAACTAAACTTGTAAGTGGAAAAAACTACTATTGTTAAATATATACTTCCTATCTGATATTTGATATTACTCAACATGACATACAATTGTCTGGGTATCAGCTTTTTAACTGTAGACACATTAAATAAAATATTTATAAAATCCCCTTAGTTTATTATTTAATTTCTTTATATGTGAAATAAAATAAATTTTAAGTTTCGTTTTAAAATGTTATATACAAATATTACTATCTTTCTTGCGATAAACACCTAAAATACATATGTCTTAATTCTTTAATTTTTTCCTGGTCACAACAAATTCCCGAATCATGCTTTTTCTCGGTTTTAAACATTTTGACAGCTTCCTTTTTTGGCCAATAAGAATTTGGCCCATTGAGTCGACACTGCGTACACAACAATAAGAAAACAAACAGAACGGAACCAACATGCCACATGATTTATTTGCCAAAAGAAAAAGATTAATTCTGCTTAAGAAGTTGCGACAAGAGCACACTCCCAGTGTGTGTGCGTGAGAGTGTGTTTAGTTGTGTTTAGCTGTGTGTGAGTGGGTCAGAAAACAGCAGTCGAAATCAGCTGTCCCATTTCTTAAGTCCCTGCCAGGCAGTGGCAATCTAAGAAGCGCTGACTACAAATTGCAGTTGCCAGTTTTTGGGTAAGAAGAAATTGCCTCATGATTACGCCAACGTCCGTTTCTCAGTCTGCACTGCTTTGATTGTCTGTCTTTCTCACTGACTGTCTGTCTGACTCACTGGCTGCCTTTCTGATTCTGTGCCTGTCCATGTCGACTGAATGTCTCAGTGGGTCTCTTAGGAAATAAAAGTTTCCACACTCTTTTTATTTTTTTGCGGTATAAGCACGTGCTCTTGTATTGCAAATGCTTGCCAAATTTTACGTTTACCGTCAGTCCGTCCGTCCATCCATCCATCTGTCAGTCTGTCCGTCCTTCCGTCATGCCGTCATTCCGTCAGTCGTACTGTTTCTATGTACTTATCTGCACAATTCGCCTTTCGAAATTCACTTCATGTTAATTTTCTTTTCTTTGATTTGCGTTTGTCTTGGCACTTGGCACTTTTTAATGTAATTCTTGCGCTGCTCGCAATCGAATTTGAAACGAGGTTAAGCTGCCAAAATGTTGAATGAAACAGCACAAAAAAAAAACATTTGAATAACAAGAAATGCTCATTGATTTTGAGTTAAAATTAAAGTTCAAAGTAACTTCTGATTGCTACACATAACTCGCGATAAAATCAGTTGAGAGTAGAAAATCAATTAAGATCAGTTAATTATAGATCTAATTCGATAAATCTAAATAACTTAATTATAAAAGACGTTAACTATAATATAATCGTTATAAGTTTTGTACACCATAATATAAAGTTTAAATTCAAGTATAGTTTAGAACTGACCTTTCGACAGCTTTTTCAACTATTACAAAAGATATAAAGAACTGGAAAAGTAGTATACCAAAAAAATGCTTATAAATATAAAAAATATCTAAGTATATTTTATATATTTAAAAACTTAAATATCTATAATGACTACTGGGTATTAATAACATTTGCTAACTCTGCTCATAAATGCAGTGACTGTCCAGAATAATCAGTATATTTTTGAACACAAGGCACGCAGCTCTTAAAGTCGCAAAAGTAATTAGAGACACGGCAAGCTGGAGAGTTACCAATGATAATGACTACACCACAAATTGTGCAACCACAAAAAAGAAAAGGAAAAAATAAAAATAAATGAAGGTTTCAAAACGAAACGATGACGTACCCAAAAAGAATGAATTAAATCAGACAAACAACAAAATTAACAGAACTCAGATCCCAAAAAAAAAGAGATGACGAAAAAAATATATAACGAATATAATGCGAGTTTAAGTGCATGAAATTACAAGCTTCGAGGGTTAGGGTTCGATGAAGTTTGAGAAGGAAGGGTTTGGGCATAGCTCACCCTTTTGCTTTGTGTCTGCGGCTACTGGCAACTAATTTCAGGCGTTTCCAACTGCGTTAGTTAGCCAGGGACAGGAAGGAGGCAGAGATGAGGGAACAGGGAAAGCGACTGACTGATAAAAAGGGGTCGAGACACAGAAATTGTTAGCTCTGTTGTTCAATTTAATGGGACACGATTGCGAGTGCGAGTGCGAGTGCGAGGATTGTAAATAATTGCGGAAGTTCGTTTGATGCACTTCTCTGACATTTTCAAATGCAACCAAATGCAAAGTCTGTCCGTTTCTCTGTCTCTATGTCGGTCTGTCAGCCAGTCTGCGTTTTTTGTCAGCATTTCGAATGGTTTTTCGTGGTTCTATTCGCCGTTTTGCTTATCTTCAACATAATTGTTGATTTAGTGTGTGCTTAACATTTATTTGTGTGAGGTTCGAGTCGATCTAGACTCTAGAGTCTAGACTCTAGAGTTTTGGGTACCGCTTCGCATGTGGGACAGAGTTCTACACATTCGATCGAAAGGGGAGAGTACAGGGTTTATTTGCCCATCGCCTGGTTCATTGTTCGCTCATTGATATCGTTCGCTGTTTCCCATTCCTCGTCCCACGTTTGCCGTATTCGGCGCGTGACAAATGACTTTGACGTTGCATTTCGTATGTGGCATGTGTCAATGGGCGGACTTGTCGGACTTGCCACATCTACACACACACACATACACTAACAGCCAGACAAACAGGCACACACACACAGTCACATCAATGCCATCAATCGAAGCAACGAACCAACGAATCAACAAATTCAATTGCTGCTGTTTACTCATATATAAAATGTATCTACATAAGTACAGATACAGATACAGATACATATGCATCTCATACTCTACGTATTTGTGTATTTGTTTATTATATCTATGTGTGCGATGACCCAGCACTACGTCCATAATTGACAGTTGTGTTGGCATTTTATTTATTTATTTTTTTCGTTTTATATCTTTTACTCTAGTCGATATATACCCACAAAACACACACACACACTAAAAACTTCGGTGCAGTGAACCGGGGTCTAAATTTGGGCACAGCTTTTTACTTTTCTGCTGGGTTCAATGTAGCCCCACGGGGCTTCCAAAACTAATGTAGGCGCATGCACATGTCAACCCGGGAGACAAGCAGGGACTTGCACAGACTTGTAGCTGATTAAGCAATGGGGGAAAATTCGTGAAATACATACGACATAGAGTCTCAATGTAAAGGCAGCTGATGGTACTCGAAGGTTAATAAATGATATGTCAATCAAGAAATAAAATAACAAAATAAAATCAAAGTTATAAATCAGGAATTAATATATATAATATTAATACAAAAACATATATGTATTGTTTAAAACTGCTTCTCTGACTAAATTTAAACTTGTACACTTTTAATTGGCATGTTTGTGGGTAAAAGGACCTCTTAAGGGCTCCTCATCAGAGGCGCAGTTCGGTTCCGTTTAATGCCAATTGCAGATGAAACCTCGACGACCAAATCTCACTTTGGGGTCACACAAATCATCGATTGGTGTTTCGAGGCACAACTCTCAATGACAAAACTAACTAAACTAAAGTGTCTGCATATTGGTATACTCAAGTGTATGTATCTGCACAGTGACTGTTAATGCTTTTCATCCAGCGTTGTAAGAAACAAAGTTTACAGAAAACTAAAACAGAAATTTCAAAATCCACTCTGTTTTATAAAAATTCGTACAAAATTAATAAGTTTTTTAGTTAGCAGATATGAAGGTCGTATGTTGATATTTTTCGCCCACTGTGCAGGCCAATATGTATTGATCCACTAACTATACAATACGCGTGTGTGTGTTCTAGCTGTAAAGCCAAAGCGAAATCGACTATAGAGACCAGCCAGAATCTGTCATGTTCTGTTTTTGACACTTGTGCGTACTGAGGAGATTCTTGATTCAATACAATGACAGTATGTACGAATATTTATGCCAAGCTAAACTCGTATATTTCTTTGTTTCTAATTTCAATGTTTTGTTATTTTTTTTTTCGCTTTTGTCGGCTTCACGTCCCTGAAAATCTGTCGCCCCGTCAGTTGCTCAATTTCATTTCTTTTCTTGCATTGATTCTTTTATTTTGAATCCAATACCCTGTCCGATTTCTGTCTCTGACTGGCTGTCTGTGTTATATGTTGCCTCGTTATTTCGGTTGACAATGAAATTCTAACGAAATTGGATTCTCTTGTTCTGGACTCACTCGTTTCAGTCTCGTTCGCAGTCTCAGCAAATCACTTAAAATAGGGGGGAATAAAGAGAGGAACAGAAAAAACACAGACTGGGACCGAATTATAATAAAAAGAAGCGAATATCAAGCTGAATTGGTTGCAATTGCAATATTCTTGTTGGCAACAATGGTTCAACATGTGTTGCCAACTATTTTGCTGGGTGTTTTTAATGCGAAAATGATTTCATACATTTCGTTTTTTATTCCATTTTGTCCAAAATGTGTCGAGGGAGTTGCTTCGCTCTCTCTCACTTTGTTTGTTATCTCCCTCTCTGTCTCTCTGTTCGTCTTTCTCTGTTGTTTTTAAACTTTGGCTGCCGTTATGCCCTGCGGGAAGAAACGTTAGGAAAAAGGAGGGACAGTGCCAGAAAGAAGAGTTCGAGCACCCATTTCCATTTCCATTTTCATTTCCCTTCTGTTATCACAGCTGTCAGGCGTTTCGACACTTGAAATTGAGCGTGTGTGATGTTTTCATTAATTTCTGTTCAAAGGGTCGCAGCTCCGGGGAAAATCGAGAGTAGGTGGTTAGCAGGACGGACCTAAAGAAAGACAAAATATGATCGCATATGCGATAGGGGTGAGGGCTCAAAAAAAAAAAAAAAAAAAAAAACAAAATACAAATTAAAAAATTTTGCAAACTCGAAAGACCGTAATTGGGCAAACACCGAGTTACAGGGCCAAGGAAGGGATGAAGGGACGTGGAGACAAAAGGGAGAAGGGAACGAAGGGAATGAAGGAAAACAGCAGCTGTTTGCCAAGTTTTTGTGCAGTTTATTGAGTTTGTTGATAAGACCCTCCTCGTACAATGGCACAACTGATTACATTCTTGCGTGCTGCGCTCGTTTTCCCATTTCCCGTTATAGCGAGTGAGGGTGAGCCTTATTAATTATGACGGGACATGCATTGATAATGATAATCGAGCCTGGCAAACCATGCCAAGGCTGACGCATCGCGATATGACAGCATTACGCAGGAGGAGGGCTGGACCACACCCCCTTAGGACCTAGTTTAAGATGAACCGAATTAGATTAGAATGGAATCCCCGCTAGGCCACGAGTCTGGTCTCAACGATAATTGCACTTGATTGAGTGCATTGAGAACTTGACGACAATGTAGTGAAATAATTTAATGGGAGATCCTGTATCTAACTAAAATAAGAGTATTTTAGATGCTAAGATACATCATGATAAAATAATACAGTTAAATACATTGTGTACATTTATTATAAAAGGAATATCATATATGTTTAAAATTAGTACAGTCGAGCGAGCCGACTGTAAAAGACCCAGTACTCCTTCGAGTGTGCATTCGACAGATTTGTCCTATAGGAGCTATAGGTAACTGTTGTCGGATCAGGATCAAACTTGGTGAAGATAGTTACAATTATGATACACCTTTAATGTGAGAGTTTGGTTGTAATCGCCAATTACAATACATCTCTTCATACAAACTTCCCATTATCGACCAATTTTTGATTGGAAGCTATGGGAAGCTATTGGAAGCTATGGGACGGAAGGGGGCGTGACAACGATTTAAAATAATTTTGATCTGCGTACACTAATGACGGACTTTCATTTCAAATTTGGGGTCTCTAGCTCTTAAAGTCTCTGAGATCAGGGTGTTCATACAGATGAGCGAACAGACGGACGGACATCGCTTTATTGACGCTGCTGTTGATGCTGACCAAGAATATATCTACTTCATGAGGTCAGAAAAGCGACCTTCTAGCTGTTACGCACACTCCGCTTCTGACAAACTTAATAACGGTTTGTGGGCTAGAATATAAATTGTTTTTATTATATTTTGAGTGTTGCATAAAAATAATATTTTAGTTAGTTACGTTTACAACCCATTTAAATATAACTACAGGCTTCATTTTGAAATCAAACGCTGAAAGCAGTTCAGATTATACAGTTCTATATCTACACACACAACATATGCGTATGTGCAACTGTATGTGTGAGTATAGATTTCTTGGGGGCATAACGCTCACACTAAACTCAATATTTACAATTGAAACGCCAATTGAAAGACCCCAAGTCCAGCGAACCGATAATACTCAATGCCAGATCCAGTTGGAGTCCCCTTCCCTGTTGCGGCCCCAATTCGAGACCGTGTCGCAGTTCCATGGCCAGTCGGAGACCTCAAACATGTAAATATCATAAAGTTGTGTACAAATAAATCAAATCATGATGCAGAACACAGAGCAGAGAACACAGAACAGCGCAGTGAACAAACAACCCGCATGCATCCAACTGACAAATACACATGTTTCAATATATTTGAAACTAGCGCGGTATGCCACGCCCCATCCCAAATAGCCCCCTGCTGTTGCTATCGGGCAACCAAAGTTCAATAAACAAAAGCCGAAAAGAACCAGCAACAACAAGAATTTCAAATCAAATAAAATATTTTACAAAAGGTACAACAAATTTTGAGAACGGGCTTCGCCTGCAATCACAATTCACACTTTTCAGATAAATAGACACAACAACGGCAACGGCAACGGCACCGTCCACATATACAGATACAGATACATTTTTAGTTACATACTCACTAGCAGTCGTTGCTGCTATTAGCGTCGTCTTTTTGCCTTTGATGTGGCACTTGTGATAACAACAGCAACAACAAAGTGTGAATCGAAAATGTGTGTGAAGTTGGGCGACGCCGAAATCAAATTTTAAATCAATTGAATTATGTTGAAAGCACAAGTTGGGAGAAAAGTCAATACCCATATTTAATAAAAAAAGATTCGGTTTTTTTTTCGTGAAAAATAGGTTGTAAATTTAATCAGAAAAAAGCAAAGCAAACTGAACAGAAAAGAATTAAATGAAATGAAATAAAATGTTGCAAGTGCCGTCCGACAACCAACAGGAAGTACGCACCGTGGAAGTGATCAGGGCGGGGACAGGTAGGGCCACAGCGGTACCCCCAAGGCACGGTAAAATGAAATAATAAAACATAAAAGGAGACAATTGTCAGCAAATCACATAACGAATTTTCCATACTCTATTTTAAATACAGATCAAGTAAAATTATAATTGATGTAAAACTAATTAGTAATTATTTATCTTAATTTAAAGTGTTTTTAATTAATTTTTTTTTCATGGAGGAAGAAAGTAATTTCTTTTGGAGTCCAAGTTTATTTACAAAGTCTACATTTTAGTTAATAATATTAGCATAGAGTATTCGTCATGACTGAATATCAAGCAAGAAAAATGAAAAATGAAACATTTAGCATGCAACATTGCCGTATAGCTTGTTGAAGCCGAGACAACAGCTGCCACTGTCGACGTCAGCATCAACGGCGACAGCGACAGCGACTGCGGCTTCGCTGCCAGCGTCTGGGCAACATGAAAAGCCCGTTCAAGTGGCGGCTGCCACTCTTCAAAAGTGCGAAATTAAAACAAAATGTTGCAAGATGCTGGAGGCTCTGATTTAGCCACCACCTTAATGCCCCACTCTTCCCTCTTCGCTATCTCTTCTCCAAGTGTGCTGTTCCGTCTTGGCTGTTTGATTTCATTTGGCTGATAAGCCACGCGGCAAACGTTGAAGACCAGGTTCAAAGCAGGGAGACGACTCTTTCTTCTCTTATCCACATCATGCGTAAAACGGCGTCAAAATGCAAATGTTGTACAGGAAACTACCAAGCAGTTGTTGCCCATTCCTTCCCTGCCCATCTCCTACCCCGGATCATTGCATTTTTCTCCAACCACCATCCTTTCCCGCACCCTTCACCCCTCATCGGATCATTCTTCTGGCCAGAGCGTAAATAAACATTTTACATTTAATTTATGTTGCATCGCCTCATGTTGTTATTGTTGCAACTGCTGACGTTGATGTTGTTGTTATTGTTGTTGTTGTAGGTGAGCGTAAAAATGATTTTGTTGCAAATTCCCTGGGGGCGTATGGTTAAATTTATTGTTGTGCACTCAAATAAGTTTCCCGAACATAAGTGTTTCGCTATGAAAGTGGTCCAAAAATTGCATTACGCCAGGGTTTGGTGTAAGGGGAAAGGGTTTGATATATGTTTAATCAGCAATATGATTATATTTCCTTTTTCATATTCGACTGGGAACACACAATGGCAAATATGAAGATACAAATCTTAAAATAGTTCGAATGAATTCGCTTTAATTTAAAAAGGGTTCATAACAAAACTAGAAAATAACTATATTTTCTAAACATTTAAAACACTTAAATCAGATAATTCGAACAATTATTTGAAAACGAAAATTGAATTCATTGATTTTAGATTGAATACAGTAAATTTCGTTGAAATTTATTGATTTTTCACTGTGATTTATAACTATTTTGTATCTAACTGAAATTAATTTTTCTATGCTTTGTAATAAACAATTTAAGTTTATAAATATTTATGCTTTTAATCAAATTAATTAAGCATGCGGCATGTAACTTTGATTGTTTAAAACAGAGTTTTCGCGGCGTATTTGTTGTGGGTTTGAATTGCAAATAAAACTAACCCCAAAATTGGAATTGTATATGAACTAAGCATCAAGTTTCCTGCCAGAGGGCATCTCTTTTGAATCGAGTGTCAAGTTCAATTGCCACACTTTGATTTTCCGCAGTGCCCGCAGATCGCAGATGCTGTTGAAGGGCATCCGCAATGGCAGGCAGGGAAAGATGGGGTCGGAAGGAGATGGTGGATGCGGAGCACTTGGCTACACAGTTCAAAGCCTTTTCATGTGGTTTTTGAACCAGTTGAAGAGCTCTAAGCTCTGAACTCGGAGCCCGGAGCTCTAATGAAATCCGCAGCCAATTGCAAATAAATGTCACACATCAGAGCACTTGCACAGCTGACACATGGAACATAAACGAATCGGATTGGAACGCAGTGTAGAGGAGGTGGGCCTGTCACGGAGCGGGTCGTTGCTCCACGGAGTAACAGATGTCAAGTATTATGGCATCATGTCGTGTAGTGAACGCTACCGGAATGCCGAAATGACTAAAAGACGACACACTAAACTTAATTGCAGAGAATGCTTCTTTCTATCCGACAAATGTCGAAATAATATCTTCAGTCCCCAAAAAACTCGAAGCCAAGCAATAACGAGTACTCGAAATAGAGGGTCGGAAAAAAAACACGTTCATGAAAAGATTTATCATATTCACTCGACTGTCATAAAAAGCAATTAGGCTAGAGCGAAAGATACTTACGGGTACAAGAGTTAGTCGGTTCCTGAAATCAAATGTACAATGCAATAAAAAACATGTGAAAATGTTTCATGTGAAAGTGTTAGACTTGCAGATGCCCTACACAAATGGAACATTATCAATATTGTAAGAAACATTTGTTGGTACATTTTTAAATAGTTAACTTAATATTTTGATTCCCTATAACAATATTTCTATAGGAAGTTGTATTAAACTATTTTGATATTTTTAATTTAATATAATATCCTTTATCTTTATTTACTGTTTCAGATGAAGATAGAAAATGATAGAGCTAGTTTTGCTACTAAATTCCTGCCAAATATACTAACTCCCATCTCTTGTAGTTCAGAGATATTTGACCTGTTTGAAATTTTTAAAATACTATAATCTTTAAGTATTTGTATAATAACCCTTTTTGTTATTAAGCACTCTTAGCCAACTTGTTTGATTACAGGGTTTTAAAGAATACAAACTAGACAAACGAATGTATAGAGAAGACACTATGGAGAAGAAGCAGAGAGCAAATGAATGATGTGTGATTTGAAGTTCTTGCTAGTAACACTTCTTCTTCTTCTGCTCTTTTTTTTATTTTGGGCCCTGTCGACCGCTTAATGAGCCGCAGATAGCAGGGTAAGCGGAAGGAGAAGGGAGAAGAAATTGGAGTTAAAGTTAAAGTTGATGTTGATGTGGGTTTGTGGATGTAGAGGGGGGGGGGGAGTGTGTTGTAAGTTTGGGGGGGAAAAAAAAATTGTTGAAAAAAAAAAAAAAAAGTTGCTGTTGTTGTAGTTGTTGCTGTTGTAATTAGTATGCCCGCACACACGCCAGGCAGACGGACGAGAGGACAGAGGGAAGGTGGGTTTTGGGCAGGTTCACTTTGAAGGGCAGGCACAACAATAGGGCATATGCCGTTACCGACTTTTGGGCCTGTTCCTCCACTCCCTCTTCCTCTTCCTCTGCCCTTTGCTACCCTCTATCCTCAATCTACAGCGGGCTAGTAATTTCAGTTGGTGTGAAAAAGTATGCCTCATGGCAAATTGCAGGCTGCCTCTTTGTTTTGTTGTAGTTGTTTTTCGTGTTGCTATTATTGTAGTTGTTGTTGTTGCTGTTTCTGTTAGTCCGCAGTCTGTTGCATATTTTCACAAGTAATTAACATGTACACGTTGTCGCTGTCCCGTTCAGGTTGCTGTCCTTGTTCTCGCCTAGGACTACGTGCGAGTACACCTCTGCACAGAGAAAGGTGTGCGTGTGTATGCGCTGTGGTGTGTGTGTATGTCTGTGTGTGTTGTAACTAGAACTGGAAAAGGAAAACTGCTGAGCAACTGTCCAAACAGGCCGCGTTCTCATTCTTGTTTATCAGAGCCATGCCGTGCGAGGCCATAACAAAATGTTTCCTTAACATTAATTTGCATTATATTTACATTTAAATTTTAAATGAGCTGGGAATGCTGTCCGTTGTTCGACGTGCACTTTACTACATAAGTAAACGAGGACTGAGAGAGACGGCTGGAGAAAGAGAGGGAGAGGGATAGAAGAGGATTGGCGGCAGGTGCCTCGTTGTTGAGTTCTGTAATTATAACTCAAACTAATTTCACTGGAGTAATTATAGGCATGAAATGATGTTAGCGATTACATCTCCGCGATTCAATCGAACTTTGGAATAATCTAGTAGGAAAAGCATTGCTTTGGCGAGGCGACTCTAAAATACCTCGTTTATAATCTTTTGGAGCTTAATTATAATAAAACTCGGTTATATACATGTATTTTAGTAGACAACAAATAAGGAATAATTCATTAATCTGTAATTTAAAAAAAAAAACTTATTTTGACTGCACTCCCTTCTCATTAGATTTTAACGATCAAAAATATACCATATAAATATGTACAAACACTTTTTGGGATCGGGTACAGCTCCTTTTCCCTATAAGTACGAGGTCTAGATAATATGCTTGGTTCTACTTTAAGTTAACAATATTTATACCCGGTTCTCGTAGAGTAAAAGGGTATATTGTATTCGTTGCAATGTATGTAACAGGGAGAAGGAGACATGGCAGACCCCATAAAGTATATATATTCTTGATCAGCATGACTAGCCGAGTCGATATAGCCATGTCCGTCTGTCCGTCTGTCCGTCCGTCCGTCTGTCCGTCTGTCCGTCTGTGTGAACAAAAGGATCTCAGAGACTATAAGAGCTAGAAAGGCCCGAGTGGTCGCAAACGAAAGATAAAATGCCCAAGCAGTACAAGTTTGCTTTTGTTTTTTGACACGCCCACTTTAGGGCGTTCTATGTGCATACAAAGGTAAAAACAGGTAAAAATAGCATGTTTTAGTATAGAAAACTTTTTTGTTAGTAATGCTATCTAAACCAAATTGACACAGAAAGTACACGTCTAGGGATTACGTATACTGACCAAGTTTGATCCAAATCGGACAACTATATCATATAGCTCCCATAGGGACAATCGGTCAAAAATACGCTCCAAATATGAATTTATATGAATAACTATTGCGTTGGCCAATCAATCGAAGTGAAACTTACACAGAATATATCTGTCAATAATATAAACACATTGACTAAGTTTCATCCAAATCGGACAACTATATCATATAGCTCCCATAGGGACAATCGGTCAAAAATACGCTCCAAATATGAATTTATATGAATAACTTTTGCGTTGGCCAATCAATCGAAGTGAAACTTACACAGAATATATCTGTCAATAATATAAACTTATTGACTAAGTTTCATCCAAATCGGACAACTATATCATATAGCTCCCATAGGGACAATCGGTCAAAAATACGCTCCAAATATGAATTTATATGAATAACTTTTGCGTTGGCCAATCAATCGAAGTGAAACTTACACAGAATATATCTGTCAATAATATAAACACATTGACTAAGTTTCATCCAAATCGGACAACTATATCATATAGCTCCCATAGGGACAATTGGTCAAAAATACGCTCCAAATATGAATTTATATGAATAACTTTTGCGTTGGCCAATCAATCGAAGTGAAACTTACACAGAATGTATCTGTCAATAATATAAACATATTGACTAAGTTTCATTCAAATCGGACGACTATATCGTATAGCTCCCATAGGGACGATCGGTCAAAAATACGCTGTAAATATGATTTTGTATGAAAATTTTCTGCGTTTCTCAAGTCATCTGAATTTAAATCAATAGGGTCGACTAACTAAACGATTGTACTATTATTAATATTATTAATAATATATTATATTCTTAATAATATAATTAAACTGAGTAACGGGTATCCTAAAGTCGCGAGGCGACTATAGCATTCTTTCTTGTTTTAATTTTTAATTCATTCCGCAAAATAATCATAGGCTAAAAATTTGCATAATTGATTCGAAGCTAAGACATACTTTTTATAGAAATTCATTTAAAATAATAAACAATTTTTGAACTATTCTATACTTATGTAGATGATGAAATTGTGGCAAAAATGACTTTAAATACAGAATAGTTGCAAAAGTTTCTATAAGTGACTAATTTGTGGGAGATTTAGCATAAAGATATGAAGTAAATTGAATAATCTGACAATATGCACTTGATTCTTATCTTTTTCAAATTATGGTAAATAGCACTACTTTTAATCTTAACGTTAATTCAAGCTATAAATACATAAGAGATACATTGTTAGCACTACAAATTAAACAATTGTTCCCATATTATTTATAGCTCAGCGAGGTAAAAGTATTTATAACTTAATGTTCGCGAAAGTGATTATCAGCTTACATGTACCTGAGAAGCATTGTTTAATCAACTAATTAGACAACAAACAAAAATGTAAATTTCTCTTTACAGTCTATTTTTAATTTCTTCGCACTTGAGCACAACAACGAAAATGTTTCGTAATTTTGTAAATTTGACAAACAAATACAAGGTGTTGAGGGGTATGCTATCTTATGGAACACTCTGGCCTTGCGGCTGTCTCATCGAACAGACTCTGATCGAGAAACGGACATTTCGCACCTACGACTGGATGAAGTGTTTCAGGTGGGCTATAAATATGGCTAAAAGTGAACGACAATTGGCAACACTGGTCCGCACTGTGTTCCATTTCAGATTTGGTTTGTTTGGTTTCTTCTTCATGGGACCCTCAATATATTGTTGGATACGACTGGCCGGCGTCATGTGGCCCCGAACCGATATTAAATCATCGCTCTGTAAAGCGATCACCGAACAGACCGCATATGATCCAATGGCGATCACTTCCTTTCTTTTCTTTATGACGCTGATGGAGGGCAACACGTATGAACAGGCCAAGCAGGAGGTACACTCGTTAACTGATCCTACATTATTTTAAACATTATCATCATCATCATCACAGTTATTATCATCATTATTATGGTTATTACTATGTTTGCTCCCATTTCCATTTGGAGTAAACATTAAGTCATTCAGTCTGAGTATTCGTCTTTTATTTTTGCCATCCGTCTTCGCATTTTGTTAATGTTATTGTTACTGTTACTGTTATTGTTAACGCTCTTATGTATCTGGAAATTGTGTTTCTTGGTCAGTGCTTAATTTATAATAGTTATCAGACTTTTGAGCTTAAGTTGCGTTTCAATTTTAACATTTTTCTCGGTTATTTCAGTTGTAGATTTTTTGGGGACACAGTTTCTCACGCCAATTTCAGACTGTATCTGTAACTCCATGTGTATTTCGGCCTCTGTTTCTGTATCTGTATCTATATCTGTATCTGTATCTGTGGCTATATCTGTTTGCAGTAAGCGTGCATAAATATCAGCTGTCTGTCCATTAAGTCTGGTCTTGTCTGTCCAGAGTTGTCAGCATTGATTTGTTGGCTTGGTTTGCGAAGTCAACTCCATTTCATTGCGAATGTTACTCCAAGTTACTTCTTACTTCTTCTATATCTATATCATTAGAAACCATTTATCTTGATAAATGTAAATGTTTTACCATATATTTATGTCAAGTCCTCTGTTGTCTCATTTGGCTTGCATGCGTTCCCGTTCCCAAAGATCTATGACTTGGTCTCGGTTTCTTACTTAGTAACTTGCTCTGTAGCTTGATTGGCAAACTTTGCCATCAACTTAACTAATGAAGATGTTGTAAATCAGCTTTAGATGTTCGCTATAGTTATTACCAAACAATTTAAACAAATTAAACCTAATCTAAAAGCTTTAATAGTCATAAATAAATTATCAACTCTATGAATTTCTAGGCTTACGTGACTTAGTCGTTAACTTAATTGCATCAACCGTTTGAACTTAGTTATTGGTAATTCCCACATTTGCCATTTGGTTCACAATGTTGACTTTTGACTGAGCTCACATCATAAATACAATTTTCCACAACTAAAGTGAAAACTTTGCATTACAAAAAGGCTTTTTAATTAACAACATTAACAAAGTGCCACGCCCCGTGCACACACTTTCAAACACATGAGACGACGATAGTCGTAAATAAAATTTGTAAAAGATTTCAGCCTCAACCGCACTTAATTACAATTTTCCCGCACGACATTTTTCATGGAGAGGATCATATAATGCCTTCTCAATCTCTCTATCTCTCTCTTTCTCTTTTGCTAGGTTAGCGATAAATTCCTAGATGCGTATAAGGTTGGCGTTATTTATTGGCCCTGTGTGCAGACGGTGAACTTTGCCTTCGTCCCGGCCCGGAATCAAGTTATCTTTACATCGTTTTTTAGCATGTGTTGGACGACATTTTTGGCCTATGTGAAATTCCTACAAATGCATCCTCATGTCGATGTTGATCATCATGCTGTAGATATACATTTGCTAGAGTTCTGAATATAAGTGAAATAAATAACTGATTAATCTTACATGAGTCGTTTAAAATGGTCAAGTGATAAGTATAATTTTTTTAGTTTGCTTAATTTCGTTTTCAATGACGTTTAACATTGCCTCAAATAAGTACTACACTCTTACTCAACTCAACCCATTTCAACTTGACTTGACTCATAATGACATGTCATTTTTTTAGTTTCTTGTTGTAGGCAATAAAAAACAGAGGAAAAGAGAACTATTAAATACATAAGTACGAACTATGTGCATGTACTTAAGTACATACTAGCATGTATTTTATATGAAGCAGCCATTAATTGCTGCTGATAAATGAGTTGTGATAAGTTTTTTATTTAGAGCCATAATAATAACACACAGGACAGATACAATTTGTACCCCTGCCTCAACCGCCGCCTCTACCCCTGCCTCTGTCCCAGCCCTTGTCCCTGCCACATGTGGCATTAAATTATATTGTTTGCATAGACACAAAAAAAGAAAAATAACAGAAACCAGAAACTGACGACACTGACAATGACGATGACGATGACGATGACGATGACATGGGTCACATGGCTTCGAATCTTGCTCTAGCTTTTTTATCATTTCATATTAAAGTTACTAATTAACGGGGTATTCCTCTCTAACAAAGCGTACACTCACGAATTGTATCTGTTGGAAATAGTGTCTCTTTGGTGTTTTATGGTACTCGTGGGAGACCGAGTGTGTTGGATTGGTATTGCTGCACATTGGATGAGGAAGGGGAAGTGGGCGGAAATGGGGGTGGAGGCATTGTATAGTGTTTAGTTTCAAATGCTGGTGCCATACGCTGACGCCGCGGGTGTGTTTTAATTATATTGTACGAGAATTACAAATGGTAGCAATTGACTAAGAAATACACTGATCCCCACATAGTGGCTTTTAACTTTTTTGACTGTTATTCGAATATATTATTAACAAAGAAATACAGAATATTTTTGCATTCTTCGGCAAAATTCTTCTTAGAAAATTAGAATAATTTTAAGGCTTTGTAAAAGAACATTTTTTTTTTTTTTTGAATGCATCAAAGTTAGTCTTCTAAATTTTGTCGACGAGATACTTATATAGTACTTTGCACTGAGGTACATATGTGCTTAATTGGTTCGGAGGGCAGTGGTAAAACCCTGTATTGCGACAGTAATGGGTATAATAATGAGCATTAAGTTTAAAGTTTAGTTGTTCTCCATGGCAAAGTTAAATGAGCTCTTGGAGTTAAATCCGTGAGAAGGGCATTAAAATTAAGTTGACCCGTTTTAGTTGATACACTTTGAGTAAGAACGCTGATGTGTTTGTGTGTGAGAGTGTGAATATAAAATTTAATATGCATTTTCATTTGTATTTGTGTTCGCATTTGTATTTTTGGACGCATTAAAATACAAAATGAAAACCAAATCCGAATTGAAAGTATCTGTGACTGTTTATGGCGATGAGGTTAAGATACAAGGGTGTGGCTTAAGAGGGTGGCAAAGAGGGGAGGGTTGGGATTTGAGTGCTCGACATGCGGCGTCTGCGTGCTAAATGCGAGCTGAATGCATAAATAATGTCGATTTAGATTATTCTGCATAAAAGGAAAAAGTGCTGCGAAACCGCATTGGGGAGACCATGACGTTGGCTAGCGATGACGACAACGACAACGACGACGACGATGATGACGATGACGACGTCGATAATCAGCCATAGGCCGTTTGTATTAATATGGAAATTTATGCTGACTGGAGGGGGTAAAGGGGTGGAAAAAAAAGTTGGTAAAAACGAAACCGCAAAACACTGCGTACACAAACGCATGAGGTGGACTCTGTTATCAGTGGCTGTGGAAAACGTGGCGTACTTCCTGGTAACTCCTCACCTCCCCTCTCTGTGGTACTCTCTTAAGCCTGCATATCATCAAGCTGTGAAAAACAATTCGAACAGAAAGTTTCATTAAATTTGCGCAGCCCTCGTCTCAGTCTTTCTCGTATCGTCTCTCCCCGAGTTCTTCACATTCCCCTCTCCCGTTTGCGTCACTACCCGGCAAGTCAATTTCCTATCCACATTGCGCCCATTTCTCAGTGTCGTTGCAGCCGTTTCTGCTGTTGTTTCTGTTTTATAGCGCATTAATTTCGAAAGTAGCGCTACGTGTGCCAAAAATCATTAGCAACGGAATTACGCTCAATGAAATGCAGTCGACGTTAACGTCGATGTCGATGTCGACGTCAACGCCGACGTCAACGCTACAACAAAAACAACAGCAGCGAAAACGACAAATCAACAAACAAACAAACAAAAAAAAAGGGGCAGATGATAATAAAGCGTGGCCAGACCGTTGTCGAGGCCATGCTCGAGGCCGAGGCTGGGCCGGAGACCGAAGTCGGAGTAGTAATGGGAATGAGAGACCGAAGACCAGAGACCAGAGACCGGAGACAGAGTACCGGCAATCGAGACTGGGACGAATGCCTGACGTCCGACCAACAGACGTCGACGTTACTGAAGCTGCTTATAAATTCACCCTAACGACAAGTTAAATGCCCAATACGGAATGGAGGGCGGATGATTCCAGCTTTGACTTCTACCTGGGAGAGGGAAACTTAAGCACAAAGTAAATAGAAGACTAAATACTCTTCCGGTTGCTAAGTTATTAGTTACTTTATGCTTACATTCTTGTCCATTTCTTGAGTATAATTTCTTTTTATTAAAATTGAGCGAAATGTAACTTTAATAAAAATAGTATATGCCTGTAATAAAATAAATACATTACTAATACCAATGTTTTCTAAATTTTAGCACATAAGGTATTTAAAAACTGTTAATTAAATAATTTCAATGGTCATTGCTTGACAAAATTAATCGGTTAAAGTGATTATTCTAATCATAATGACTTAAATATTAAATTTGATGTATTCGATTTGTTTATCCAAGCGATAGAGGCATACAATTTATATTTAAATTTTAATTTAGTTATCTTTATTTAAGTTAAAGTACTCCAATTTATTTAAAAAGCATCATGTTTTGTTGTATTCCAACCTACTTTAATCTAAGAACTTAAATAAATATGAATGTAACTATTCTATCTGCCAGTTTCTACTCCGTATTTACCAATTTATTTTGTGTATTTTTTAGTTTTATTGATTAAAATTCGAAATGACAGCCCCTTACCTTAGTGGTATTTGGCAAGTGATGGACTCTTGGTACCCTGACATCAAATTCAAATAAAATGTAATCAGCATAATCAGTGGAATTTTCAATTTCCCTGCGGGCACATTGGGAATACAACAGTTCGCACTGTTTGAAGTCACGGGATCGTTTCGGATTCGGTATCACCCTCGTAGAATGCCTTCTCGGGTATCTTGCAGCGACGAAGGAGTGTCCGGAATGCGAGCAAAGCCTGTTTGTAGTCCCAATTGGTATCCCTAAGGAACTTGCGACTCCAGCGTGACCTTAGCCGCGTCTCTGCTGACAATTTGGTCATTAAATTTTGCTGGGTTGGATTGAGGCACTTTTGACCACGACCCAAATAAATGAGCTCATTGGCAATTCGAAAGTTGTCAGTTTCGCGGCTTCTTGTCAGTACTAAAGAGCGCTTAAAGTGTCGCAGCTTTTCTGATGCAGATCCAATCTCTCTGAAGTTACCTGTAATCGAAACGAGCAAACAGCTTTGCCTGCACCAACGTAAGGTCTAAGGTCAATGTTGATGGCTGATGTCGTGTTTTTGGCCAATCAGCAAACATCTGTAGAACAGCTTCTCTAGATGACAAGACCTGATGGGCATAGGAAGTGCTCCTAGGGAACATTAGAAGAGCTACCCAATGTTAAATGAGCACAACTTACCATGAACTACTCTTCTTCTTGTCCGATGTCAGCGTGACCAAAGTTTTGTCGTGATAAAAGTCTTTCAAATCTGTAACTCTATCGTCGCCATCAAATGCCTTGAGATACTGCCGCACAAACTTCCGAATACCAGGTTGTATCTCTAGGGAATGCGGTACTATATATAGATACCGACTCTCAACAGGCTTACACTGGGTAACAGACGTAATCTCCACGTCGCTATCGATTTCACTGTCGCTTTGAACAGTTCCAGTTGACAAAGTTGATTTAGTTCTACCCAAGGATTGTTCATTGAGCATTCGCAAATGTGGAAACATGATGGCCAAGTGTTGTTCATAGTTTGGGGGCAAAGGATTCCGTTTGAGATTCAACTCTGTGATCTTAAGTAGCTCAAACACTTTCAACTCGTGCAACGTCTCTAGCTTGTTTTTCTGTAGGGAAACACGTTTAAGTCCGGGAAACCGTCTCTCCACGCCCCAAAAGCCAGCCAATAGACTAAGATGATTGTTGTCCAGCACCAAGCGATGCAATTCTGGCATTTCCTGTTCCATAATGTCAATTATCGCCTCAAGACACTCGAACTGCTGCAAAGCACAAAACTCTCCAATCAATCCATCATCAGCATAGAATTGTGTGAGATCGAGGCTACGTTTTCCAGAATCATAACGCGACATGATAACCTTGCGTAGTTTCAATTTATAGCATTCGTCCACCTGGATATTAGGCGGATTGTCGCTTACACGTACTCCAATTACCGGAGGACTATGTCCCTTTACCTGCAGGGTCTTGGCCGTTCTGTAGCTATCCACGTAAAAAGTAAACGTAGCCTTCTTATTCCGCTCTTCATCCGGCTCTCCGCCTTTGTGATAGTAATAATAATTCAACTGGCGAGGATATATCGCCCGACGCAATTCCTCCAGCACCTGTTTGATGCAAAGGCCGCTGTTTTGGCTAAAGACTAGGACTCGATACCATCCATAGGGGCTAATCGGAATGTCAAATCTACCATATGGATGAAAAGAATTACGGTCTATAGATCGTGTCCGATCTTGAGAAGTTGCAATCTTTGCAACAGATCGCATTTTTTTAGAAGAGTCTTCCGCTGACTCGTTTTGCGAACTCATGTTTCCTTTTATTTGTCCGATTTTTTAAGTATTTTTTCTCGAACTACTAGATGCTCTAAAAATAGAAGAAATTGTAAACTAGCTCAAAAATATTAAGGAAAAGAAAAGTTCAGAAGCAAAAGATTTGAATGGTCAAAGGGTTAAATTATTCGAGACAAAAAGCAATTGAAATCAAGAAATGTAATTAAATTATAATTGAGTTCGCTATGTAAAGCTAAAAAAAGAGTAAAATAATATATTTAAAAATTGTAAAAAATTTGAGATTTCCTCAAAAAACTTAAATTTAACATATACAAATTTGTAAAACCCAAATATGAATATTTAAATGTCAAAGTCAGTCAAACCTTAACTCGCGGACAGTTCCCTCAGGCGGACAGCTCAATTTGCCGGACGAATTTGATAGTCCCAAGAGCATGATTTGTATACAAAATCCCCTTGGGAGGACAGGGAGCTTTCACTGTACATTAAATACCACACTAGTTACAATAGCAGACCCCAATAAAGTATAATATTTAGCAAACGATTTAAGATCGGTTGAAAAGAACACAGTGGAAAATATCGCTTTCAGTGGCTATATATTGATCCTATGGCCATAGCTTATGTATTGAAAATGCAGAACAGAGGCCGGTGCCTCAGAAAGGAGAACAATAACTGATTTGATTAAATTTGGATTTTTATCCAAATTTTACAGTAAAATTTGACACTTTTGATAGGCGACATGGTTCAATTTTCCATACATAAAACTCGCATATATTCGAATTAGAAAATTCAACAGCGTAAACAGTGTTTCCATTTTAGCCAATTTATAGGTACCGTTACAACTGTTATGACACCTTGGTCTATTTAAGCATTATTTTCAACACAAAATTGGTATCATAAATCAAAGTTTATGTCTAGTTGGGGTTTCTTATATAAAGCGCCTAAAGTCGATACTTCAATGATAACCTATTATCTTATTCTATTCAATTATTTGCAGTTTCCTTAATTTAGTTTTTCTCTAAATGCATTTAATTGATGACAGAGTAAAAACATTTCAGAAATAATGATTCCCTTGCTAAAAATAAAAGTTCGGTTTCACTTTGTGCCCGACTACAATTAGCTGCTCATCTGCATCTGCTCATTTTGCAAGCTGAATGCTCCCTTATTATTTGGGACTCATGGTTCTTAACCATCCCCAAACGATATACTACTCGGATGGCGCACAGTTTGTTGACTTGCCACATGATGAACAATATAAACATTTTTTGTAAGCCCCCTTTTTATGGCTGACATATCTTTTTTATGTTCTACTTTTTTGTTGTTTCAACATGTTGCCAATTTATTTTTGCTGTTCTCCTTTCTGAGGCACCGGCCTCTGTTCTGCATTTTCCATACATAGCCAGGCAACTCTCTCACCCAGATGTTACACATATTATGCTTGCTTAACAATTAGAGACGCTCTTGTAGTTCCAGTAAATTGCTTTGTTCGCTTAATATGCTCCATAAAACAGGCTGCAAGCGGGTGTGTTAAAGTAAATGTGATGCTTGACTATTTCCTAATATATTTTGAACTTACAGGGTATCTGCCGTTCAAGTCATAGTTATTTCATTATACTTTTACGCTTTTGTTTTGCTTTTAAGACCAGCAGAAATAGAAGGGTCTTTGCTTGTGCTTATTATAAGAGCTCTTTGTTCATTGAGCTGTGAATGGAGGTGAGTGAGCTTTAAGGACCCATTTTCCAGCTTTCCAATTGGCCAACTGGCATTGATGGCCAAGAGCAGGAAACTGGGCTGCTGCAAGTGTCACATTGTCGTTTCAACAAATGAATGTCAACCCAAAGTCGAAATACGATATACCAAAGACAAATCAATTCGACAATTGATTGCACCTGGAACAACCCACATAAACAATTGAGTCGAATCTAAAAGAGAATCTCACAATTGATCGATACTTGTCTGGCATTATTCACATTTCAGTTGTTGTGTTCTTGTCATTTTCTCTATCTCTCTATACCTCTATCCTTCTCTCAGATATTAATGATTACAACTGACAATGTCGAGGTCATTAAATTATTTTCATTTTCCTTTCGGCTTCAGATAAATTTCTTTATGCATGATAACACAGCGTGAACTCAACAAATGTCTCGCCCAAAGCATTAGAATAGAGAAAACTGTCTGATTGCATGCAACACACAAACACACACACACGCACACACATACACACTGACACAGCGGAGGCGTTGCTTTCTACCACAAGCTATAACAGGAACCCTGGAAAGCATTGTGCAGCAAATCAAAGACCCTTTCGACCATTTACTGATAACGGACACATAGACACACGCACACTCACACACATACAGGCACAACAGGCGGGCCCGTAACATGGCATTTGTTTAATGGATTAAAAATAATACTTATATAGAATTGAGAGACAGGCAAAAGAAAGGCACGGAAAGGGAAATTAAGCAGGGGAAAATACTGAATACTGTTCAAAATCATAGCACGTTTTCTTACTGTGGCAAATGGAAAATGTGCGGCGTGTCATAAATTAATTTTCCGAAATTCGGGATTTTGTAGCCTATCCGTCTATTCGAATATGGATTGGGCTTCGGATTCATATTAATTATTATACCATGTCGCTTTGATAGGACAGCCAGGACAGGCGGCACACAAAGGATATCTCTTGCCTTTTTACTTCTACTGGAGATAGGGGAGGGAGACACAAAAGGGACTGAAGGATAAGGGCAAAGAGACCTGGTCCTTATCAAAAGCAAAGCACTTTCATTCAAGTATTCAAGTATTTAGGGTTGAAAGCCACACCATTGTGGCTGCAGGAAGCGAAGCCCTGAAACAATCTTTTTAAAAATGTAACATTATGCAAAAACCATGAAAAAGCTTTTTTCTTTATGATTGTGCTAATTAGCCATTCATTCTTAGTATAATTATGCGAAAACCGGTATCTTATGGACAACATTTTTTAAGCGGGCACATCTGTCGTATCTCTTTTTATCTATTTATCTATATATTCAAAAATTTGTACTTGCTTAATTTAAATGACCGGTTGAAACCGTCAAAATAAAAAGCACTATGCTTGACTTTGATATACAAAAGAAACTCTTCTGAAGATTCCTGATTAGAAAGACGCACTAAGGTCTCTCTTACTCTTACTTTATAGTAATTGACTACGTCGAACAGATAACGAACGTTATTTGTTAGCAACTAACTACAGTTTCTAAAGATTTTACTATTTATTACTACATTCTTTACAAAAAATAAAACTATAAATTAACTTAAATTCAACAAATTTTATTTAATGTGAATTAATTTTTTATATAAAATCGGATATTGCCTATTGGCCGAGCGTTTGCTCTTTTTTTGGGATTTGGATACGTCCTTCTACGCTAGGCAAGCAGCGAAAACGTTCGCTCATATGTTTGTATGTTTCTGTCTCGCTTGCACACAAGCAGTGACATAGCGTTTAAATTTAAACTTTGTTACATGTCTAGCTCTTTTGTTTATAGTCCGATTTATATGCAACTTTCAGGATAGTTTGATATACTTTGTCTTCAAACGAATGTGAAATAACAATACTGTACGATAAGAACATATGCCTTAAAATCGTCATTAAAGTTTAAAAGTTATTTTATTTCTTGTGGGAAAAGGGGGCGTGGCAGTAAAAAATTTAATGACAATGCATTTATGCCGTCTCAAGGAACCAAAATTCCAAAATTGGTGTTCCTAAGTGCCATAGTTACTGAGATATTCGCCTAAAACATCAATTTTTTACGAGGTGTGCTTAGTTTTTTGCTCATTGTGGGCGAACGGGGCGTGGCATCGAAAAAAAAAAGATTCTTGTATTGACTGACTTAATATCGAGCCGATACTGGCCAAATTCAAATTTGTAGCTCTTACCATCTCTGAAATCTGTTTGTTCATACGGACGGGCAGACAGACGGACAGACAGACGGACAGACGGACATGGCTATATCGACTCGGCTTGTGATGCTGATCAAGAATATATATACTTTATGGGGTCGGCCACGCCTCCTTCTGCCTGTTACATACTTTTCACAAACCCAATATACTCTCTCTTGCAGAGAGTATAAAAAAACCTTGTTTATAACACCATAACTTGAAAACGACTAAAGCTTTCGGAACTAAATTCACACAGTATCTTTACCAAGTTTGGTCAGACCACTATAGCCTAAAGCTTCCATATATAATTTGTATGGAAGAACATTCACTAGAAAGACTACGGGGTCTTTTACATTCGGCTCACTCGACTATAGCTTTTCTTACTGGTTATTCACTAATGTCAACTAAACGCACACATTATGTGTTTATCATGTTTATAGCTATCCTCACCAAGTTTGAACTGCATCGGAGAGATACATCCTATAGCCTATACCTCCTATAGGACAAATCGATCGAAAATTTCTTATTGGTTAGGAAAATGAGAATGAGTACGGGGTCTTTTACAGTCGGCTCGCTTGACTGTAGCCTTTCTTACATGTTAAAATTCAGTTTTTATTTTAATCATTTACTTGTAACTTTAAGCATAATTTACTAATAGATGAATTACATACATTAACTGCTTTTATTCTAAGTAAATAAATAAAAGTTAAAATGAAAGGAAATAAAACATAAACGTAATTTTAATAGTAAGTTTTGCATAATTTAGAAAATACCGCAAAACTTAGTATTTAATGATTTAGGCTACCTTTTAATTTTTAACAGGGTATTTAAAGAACAACCTTTCTAAGTTCTTTAAACAAGCAAAATCTTTTATATTTTAAACAAGCTAATTAAATTATGACAAACTCAAACTAAGAATTCGTTCATGCACTCTCGCATGCACATTAACACTAACTGAGTTCAAGTAGAGTAAATGCTGCCAGGTGTTAGAGATCAAAAGACTCATTCAATAATTATTTAAACCGCGTGCAAAGTCCCCTAGTAAGTACCTAATTTTAGCTCATGAAATACATTTATTAACTTAGAAAAAACTATGTGTTTTAAATTACAAGTTAAGACTAGATGGAAACAACTTTCTAGTCTTAGAAAGAACTTTGACGACGTTAAACGTGGATCATCGTGCTCAGTCTCAAATCTGACATTTTCGGATATGTTTGATTTTCTAAGTATTCCTCATGCTGATCCCCTGGGCTTGCCGTACACCAGTGGACCATGGCCGATTATAATAACAATATCCTCATATTTACTCTTTGTGCTAAAACTTGGCCCAAAATTTATGGAAAACCGAGAACCCTTCCAGCTAAAGGGAGCACTTAAGGTGTATAATATATTCCAAATATTGTTTAATACTATACTATTAATAGTGGTGAGTACCAGAAAAACTAGCTTCAAATTAAGTCCTAATCAGAAACAATTTGTCTTGCAGAGTCTTCACTTTATTTTTACAAAGAAACCATATGACTTCAACTGCAATATGGTATTACCCTTAGACCACAAAGATAAGTTCATGGATCGAGTAATCAATTACTTATACTACATCAATAAGATCGTCGATTTGTTGGACACAGTCTTCTTTGTGCTCCGCAAGAGCTATAAACAGATCACCACACTGCACCTTCTTCATCATGTCTATATGGCAACCGCTGGTTACTTTTGGCTACGGATTTACGGATACGGAGGCCATTTCCTATTTTCTGGACTTTTGAATCTCTTCGTTCACATCGTAATGTACACCTACTACTACCTCTCATCGCAGAATCCTCTGATAAGGAAGAGTAGTTGGTGGAAACAGTATATCACCATTCTGCAAATGATTCAGTTTGTTGTTATGTTTTCCCACAGTCTATGGACTCTGTTGCAACCAAACTGTGAAGTACCTTTCCCAAAGATCTTTTTAGTGATGTTCATGTCAAGCCTTATGTTCGTTATGTTTTTGAACTTTTATAGAAAATCTTACTCACAGACAAAAAAGAAAATGCTATAAAACAAGATCAAAATATTTCCAATAAAAGTAATGCTTTGCTTGCAATAAATAAATTATATATTTCTTTTTATTTAGCAAATTCTGCAAAGAAAACAAAAAGTACTTTTATACATACATACACGTATTATTTGTTTTGTAGTTCCTGTATCTTATCTTACAAAATCATTAGTATATTTATCAACAAAAATTCCACAGAGGCTTAATGAATTTATATACCCGTTACTAGTAGAGTAAATGGGTATACTGTAATCGTTAGAATATATGTATGTAACAGGCAGAAGGAGGCGTGGTAGACCTCATAAAGTATATAACAATATATATCAGCATCACAAGCCCGACATAGCCATGTCCGTCTATTTATCCGTATGAACAAACAGATCTCAGAGATGGTAAGAGCTAGAAGTACGAAATTAGTTAGTATTGACTCCATATTTAGTCAGTCAATACAAGAATTTTTTTTTTTAACAATTTTCAATATAACAATTTTCGAAACATACAGTATTGTAATTTGAAATTTGAAAATATATCAAACAAACTTCATATTTGAACGTAATGTCAATGCAGGTGTGCAAGTACTATCCATTGTAATATAATAACAATAATGAAAAGTACAGTCGAGCACGCCCGACCGTAGAATACTCTCTGCATTTTAATCCCGATTTTTTAAAAAAAAAATCGGTATCTGGGGATGTCAATTGATAGTACTTGCAATAAAACACGTTTAAACAAATACATGTGTTTGTATGTATGCACATACATATACGTTTGACATTCTATGTATGTGCATACATACAAATGTATGTGTATGTAATACATATACAATTGGTCGGCGCGGGCAGCGCTGTCGCCACACAAGCAGCGTAATCGTTCGCTCATATGCTTGTATGTTTCTGTCTCGCTTGCACATATGCATTGACATTGCGTTCAATTATAAACTTTGTTACGTGTCTAGTTCTTTTGTTTATAGTCCGATTTATGGAACTTTTAGAATAGTTTAATATAATTTGTCTCTAACCGAATTTCAAATTACAATACTGTACGATAAGATTAAGTGCCTTAAAAATGGCGTTGAAGTTTAAAAATTGTTTTATTTCTTGTGCCAAAATGGGGCGTGGCAGGTCAAAAATTTTAATGACATTGCATTTGTACCATCTTAAGAAACCTGCCTTCCAAAATTGGTATTCCTAAGTGCCATAGTTAGTGAGCTATTCGCTGAAAACATAAATTTTTTCCGAGGTGTGTCTAGTTTTTTGCTCATTGTGGGCGAATGGGGCGTAGCATCGAAAAAAAAAAATTCTTGTATTGACTGACTTAAAATCGAGTCGATTGTGACTAAATTCAAACTTGTAGCTGTTACCATCTCTGAAATCTGTTTGTTCATACGGACGGACAGACGCACAGACAGATGGACATGGTTATATCGACTCGGCTTGTGATGCTGATCAAGAATATATGTACTTTATGGCGCCTGCCACGCCTCCTTCTGCCTGTTACATACTTTTCACAAACCCAATATACTCTCTTGCAGAGAGTATTAAAATATATAATCGGAAAGAAAATGCAGAGAGTATTATTTGGTCGGGAGTGCTCGACTGTACTTTTCTTTCTTGTTTTCTTTATACATAATGTGTAAATTACCAATTTTCGACAGATTTATCCTATGGGAGCTATATGGACCAAACATAGTGAGAATAGTTAGTCACATAAAGTGAAAATTTTGTCATGATAGCTCTAGAAGTTTCCGTTTCTATAACATATTATTTAAAAGGAGGCTGATACAGTTCATCAATTTCATCAAGTATGGACATCAGGTAGATCTTATTATACTCTCTGCAAGAGAGAGTATATTGGGTTTGTGCAGAAAAAAAAAGTATGTAACAGGCAGAAGGAGGCGTGGCAGACCCCATAAAGTATATTTATTCTTGATCAGCATCACAAGCCGAGTCGATATAGCCATGTCCTTCTGTCCGTCTGTCTGTCCGTCTGTCCGTCTGTCCGTATGAACAAACAGATTTCAGAGATGGTAAGAGCTACAAGTTTGAATTTGGTCTCTATCGACTCGATATTAAGTCAGTCAATACAAGAATCTTTTTTTTTTTCGATGCCACGCCCCGTTCGCCCACAATGAGCAAAAAACTAGAAACACCTCGTAAAAAATTGATGTTTTAGGCGAATATCTCAGTAACTATGGCACTTCGGAACACCCATTTTGGTACGCAGGTTCCTAGAGACGGCATAACTGTATTGTCATCAAAAATTTTGGACTGCCACGCCCCCTTTTCTCACAAGAAATAAAATAATTTGCAAACTTCAATACCGATTTTAAGGCATATGTTCTTATCGTACAGTATTGTTATTTCACATTCGTTTGAAGACAAAATATATTAAACTATCCTGAAAGTTGCATATAAATCGGACTGTAAACAAAAGAGCTATCCATGTAAGAAAGTTAATAATTGAACGCAATGTCAATGCATGTGTGCAAACGAGACAGAAACATACAAACATGTGAGCGAATGTTTTCGCTGCTTGCTAGCGGCAGCGCTTCCCGCGAATGCTGGCTGTGCCAACCAATTGTGTATGTATTACATATACACACATACATATGTGCGTGCATACATATAATGTCAAATGTATATGTGTGTGTATACAGATGTTTTTGTTTCAACGTGTTTTGTTGCAAGTATCAATTGATATACCCGGATATCAATTTTATTAAGATGATCGGGAATAAAATGCAGAGAGTATTCTACGGTCGGGCGTGCTCGACTGTACTTTTCTTTCTTGTTTATTAAGTTATGTCACTTATATTTTAATAAATATATATAAAAACAGGGTATTTTGTGAGTTATCAATGCTTTCTTATGAACTGAAATCATAAGCAATTCAAGTCGACTAATTGAATTTTAAAAGATGCAAAAATTTCACGCTTGTTTATGTACATTAACTGAGTTCAAGATCATTTTAAACTAAGTCCAAAGTTTTCTAAGTTTGCTGCTTATTTCCTCAAAAAACCAATTGAGTTTAAGTTAGATAAAATTATTTTAAATTTTAAGTTGAACTGGAACTAGCTTGTGGCTCAGAAGTAGCTTTGGCGACGCTTAAGGCGGATCACGGAGCTCAGTCTCAAATAAGATTTCATTAAATATGTTTGAGATTTTAACTCATCCTCACGCCGATCCCTTAAACCTGCCATTTGCTGACAGATCATGGCCAATTTTTCTAACAATATTTTCCTATTTACTCTTCGTGCTAAAACTCGGGCCAACGTTAATGAAAAATCAGGAGCCCTTCAAGCTAAAAGGTGTTCTTAAAGTGTATAATATTTTTCAAATTCTGTACAATACTATACTGCTAATTGTGGTAAGTATAGATTCAAATATTTATTTAAAATAATTACTAACTGGTAAATTTCTTATACAGAGTCTCTATTTTGTTATTGGGAAGAAGCCCTACGACTTTAACTGCATAATTGGACTCTCAGAACACCATGAATTAAAGAATACTGAACGAATACTCAACTACTTATACTTAATAAATAAGGTCCTTGATTTGATGGATACGATCTTCTTTGTGCTCCGCAAGAGCTATAAACAAATTACCACACTGCACCTTATTCATCACGTTTATATGGCAACGGCGTCATACTTTTGGATACGAGTTTATGGATACGGGGGACATTACGTATTTTCTGGACTTTTGAATCTCTTTGTCCACATAGTGATGTACACCTACTACTACCTCTCATCGCAGAATCCGCTAATCAGGAAAAGTATTTGGTGGAAACAGTATATCACCATCCTACAAATGGTCCAGTTTGTTCTTATGTTTTCTCATAGTCTATGGACTTATTTACAACCAAACTGTGAAGTACCTTTTCCAAAAATTTTCTTAATTATGTTCATGTCGGCCCTAATGTTTGTTCTGTTCACGAACTTCTATATTAAAGCCTACATACAACCTAAGCAGAAAACTTCATAGCAAATTCGATAGACCACAGGCAATTTTCAAAGAAGATTTATTAAATCTCTTCAAAAAAAATAAAAATTATATGAATTAAAAAACCACCCACCATTTTTTGTAAATTGAAAATTGTAATTAAATTTAAATTCAAACATCTATGCAAAAAAGTATTTTTAGATTATATTGAAATCCTTATTTAAATGAACATTTTCTGTATCAAACTAGAAGTTGTGTTGATTAATCCAGTTGATGTTCACAATGCCTTTAACGTCTAGAAGACATATCAATTTCAAGTTAAAAATACTTTACAAATGAATTCAACTTGTAAATTTCGAATTAAAATATGTGGATAGTGCGCTTTTGACTGTAAATAAATTCCATTATCACTAAGTAGTACCAATAAGAAGACGGAACGAAACTTCGTTATGTACAACATTTTCGATAGACCTCATGCTGATCCCAGCAATCTGTTTCTCTGCTCCAGTATTTGGCCGATGGTTATCATCACATCGACCTATTTGCTGTTTGTCTTAAAACTGGGCAAGAAGTTTATGGCAAATCGGGAGGCTTTTGACGTACGAGGGGTTTTAAAGGTATACAACCTGTTGCAAATTCTGTACAACAGTGCACTGTTGGTAGTTGTAAGTTATATGTGAAACATAATGTGAGAGCTTTTTAATTTATAATATTGCTTTAGGCATCTTATTATCTGATAACCCATAGGCCCCACAATCTGAGGTGTCTGACCGTCATGTTGCCGGACAATGCATTAAAGAGCACAGATCGGATTCTCTCCTATGCGTATTATGTAAACAAGTACATCGATTTGCTTGACACTGTTTTTATAGTTCTAAGGAAGAATTACAAACAGATATCTGCTCTGCACCTACTCCATCATCTTTATATGCCAGTATGTGGATACTTTGTAATTCGATTTAATGGCTTCGGTGGTCACATTATTGTCGCAGGACTTCTAAATATGTTTGTCCATATTTTCATGTACGGTTACTATTACTTTGTGTCTCAGAGCGCTTTTATCAAACGAAATCTTTGGTGGAAGCGATACATTACTATCCTTCAGATGGTTCAGTTCCTGGCTATCTTTGCTCATAGTGCTTGGACTCTTAACCAGCCAAATTGCCTGGTTTCTCGTCAGATAATCTATATGGTAATCCTTATATCAGTAGTCATGTTTTCTATGTTTACCAACTTTTTCATACGCGCTTACATTTTCCCAAGAGAAAAAGTATTGAAAACAAGTTGATGTAATTTTAATTATTTCGAAAAATTCATCGTCTATATTAAATAAATATTTAACTTGTGATGTATACAAAACAAGATATTCTTACTGCAAGGGGCTACAATCGGGTATTTTTTTATGCTTGGGTTTTTGACTTTCTGGTATTTGAAATCAGTTTGGTTTTCGTCACAAATTTAATTTTGAGACTCGTCTATATCCGTCTATGCCTAACGCATATAAATTTGTGTTTAATTTTTGGCATGCACTATTCCGCCTTAGCAAAAAGTTAACATAAAGAAACTAGTAGTGATAACCGACAGTAAAAGACCGTGTTTTTAAAAACTGTTTATCGAAAACTATCAGTCCTCGTTATGAGGCCATGTTATATTATGCTTATGTATAATAATAAAACATTATTTATAATAAATGTATTAAATATTATAGTAAAACAAAAAGAATCAACTTCTTTGAGTGTAAACTAAATCTTTTATATACATATTCTCATAAGTAAATGCTTTGTGTTTTGGTAAACTTTTTGTTGATCAAGCGGAGAGACTTTAACTTCCCCACCTAGCTATATAAATGTCAAAATTGGGAAGTTGGATTACAAGATAACAAAACTTCTACCAAATATAATCAGAAAAGTGCATGAAATATTAAAATAATTAAACATCCTGTGGGTCAAGACTTCATGCATTGCAAACGACCTGACGATCTGAAATTCGTTCTATATAAGTATAACTACATATAAGTTGGTAGCCTAATACATAACCCTGGCTGTGTTTTTTCGAGGTCAGCTCACAGTTAGTAATTTCCGGGACTAACACAGTAAGTGCGATTTTCTACTTAAATAGTTGTCTGTTTTGTGATTGTGAATAATTGAATTTAAATTTTGATATTGATCCTCAATTCAAGTTTGGACGATGGAACGCAAGTCTATCAATTATTCACTCGACATTGTTGAACGAATCCCATAAAACAACTGTGTATCAAAGTGATATAAAACATTTTATTTGTTCAATGCAAACGCTTAACACTGCCAAAGTGTCAATGAATATACATATCCATAAAATTAGAAGTACTTCGCAATTCAGTCAGTATAAATCAAGACATAAAAGACACTCGATTAGTCGAAACTTAACTCTCTGGTCGCACACATCATTTAATCGCGAAGCGCTATAAAATAAACTCAAGTCATTATGTTTGAAATTTTAACCAGACCTCATGCTGATCCCGTCTTGCTACCATTGGCCGATGGCTGGTGGCCCATATTAATCATAGTCGGTTCTTATTTGCTCTTTGTACTCAAGTTGGGACGACAGTTCATGTCCCATCGGCAACCTTATGATCTCAAAAAAGTGCTTAAAGTCTATAATATTGTACAGGTCATCTTCAACTCAACTATTTTCATATTGGTATGTACGATATAAATAATTTTAAGTGCACTTCGTTCCCAAAACAAAGTGATCCCTTTCTTCGCAGGGAACGTACTATATTTTTTGGCGTAAAGTCTACGATTTGAGTTGTTTGACCGTTATGCCATTAGATCACCCTATGAAATCGATGGAACGCATGTTATCCTATTTGTATTATTTGAACAAAATCTTTGACTTATTAGACACGATATTCATAGTACTGCGAAAGAGTTACAGGCAGATCTCAGTGCTACATCTGGTTCATCATGTGTATATGGCTGCTGCAGGCTACGCTACGATACGATTAAATGGCTATGGAGGTCAAGTCCTGGTAATGGCATACCTTAACCTATTCGTCCATGCCGTGATGTATGGATATTATTACCTCGCGTCACAGTATCCGCTAATTAAGGAAAGCCTCTGGTGGAAGAAGTACATTACCATCCTACAAATGATTCAGTTCCTGCTCATCTTTTTGCATAATACTTGGACGTTTATGCAACCTGACTGTGGAGTCTCGCGTTTTCTGATATACTTGATATTCTTTATGTCAACCTTAATGTTCGTGATGTTTTCCAATTTCTATATAAAGACCTATATACGACCAAAGACCAAACACCAGTGCAGAAAAAGCAAAACTGAATAAACCCGAGTTCATTTAAAACCAAATTTTATACATTTAAAAGCGTTTGCGTAGCTTTTGCTTTCGATTCGAATTTAGATTAATGTTGAATTCTTAAGTAGTCTTTTGTTAAATGTTAATTTTTTCATTGTTATTTAAATTATGTAAATGCGGCAATTAATTTGATTGTAGTGCGTTTTAAACGTGTTTGAAAAAGATGATCTTAAGTTTAAACAAGAAAGAAAAGTACAGTCGAGCACGCCCGACCGTAGAATACTCTCTGCATTTTATTCCCGATCATCTTAATAAAATCGATATCCGGGCATATCAATTGATACTTGCAACAAAACACGTTGAAACAAAAACATCTGTTTGTATATATACACACACATATACATTTAACACTATATGTATGCACGCACATATGTATGTGTGTATATGTAATACATACACAATTGGTTGGCTCAGCCAGCATTCGCGGGCAGCGCTGTCGCTAAGCTACGCAAGCAGCGAAAACGTTCGCTCACATGTTTGTATGTTTCTATCTCGCTTGCACACATGCATTGGCATTGCGTTCAATTATCAACTTTCTTACATGTCTAGCTCTTTTGTTTATTGTTCGATTTAGATGCAACTTTCAGGATAGTTTAATATATTTTGTCTTTTAAACGAATGTGAAATAACAATACTGTACGATAAGAACATATGCCTTAAAATCGGCATTGAAGTTTGCAAATTATTTTATTTCTTGTGGGAAAAGGGGGCGTGGCAGTCCAAAATTTTTGATGACAATACAATTATGCCGTCTCTAGGAACCTTCGTACCAAAATGGGTGTTCCTAAGTGCCATAGTTACTGAGATATTCGCCTAAAACATCAATTTTTTACGAGGTGTTTTCAGTTTTTTGCACATTGTAGGCGAACGGGGCGTGGCATCGAAAAAAAAAAAGATTCTTGTATTGACTGACTTAATATCGAGTCGATAGAGACCAAATTCAAACTTGTAGCTCTTACCATCTCTGAAATCTGTTTGTTCATACGGACAGACAGACGGACAGACGGACAGACGGACAGACGGACAGACAGACAGACGGACAGACGGACAGACGGACATGGCTATATCGACTCGGCTTGTGATGCTGATCAAGAATATATATACTTTATGGGGTCTGCCACGCCTCCTTCTGCCTGTTACATACTTTTCACAAACACAATATACTCTCTCTTGCAGAGAGTATAAAAACACAATTATAAAACGAATGTAATTCCACTGATTTAAATTTATCTCCACTGTAATTGATTAACAGATCTCCCTTAATTAAAACTGATGCTCTCAATTTCGATAAATGTATTTGTATAATATTTGTAGAGCAAACTAAGTACCTAACAATAAGTTGATAGGGAAGGATCCGAAGGTAAGTACACAGGTTGATTTTAGTTATTAAACCGAATATAAAACTCTTGTGATGTATAAAAATTAAAATCTTCACGAGGACTTTAAAAACAGGAAAGAATGCATTATAGTCCCCTCCCGGCTTTAAAATACCCATTACTTAGTTTTAATATGTAATTTACAACGGCGTACGATAATAATAATAGTGCAATCGTTAAAGCGATGGACCCTAGTGAGTTTGATTAAGAAAGCTGGGTAAACACAGATAGTTTTCATACTAATTCACTGCGAGTAACAGGTATGAACATATACATTCATTAGTATGCTTCTATATAGCTTTCTGTCATTTTCATACCACAGAGGTCTATTAGTTTTGTCAGAAGCGAAATGTGCGTTATAGGCAGAAGGAGGCTTGGCCGATCTCATACACTACATGTATTCTTGATCAGCATCAACAGCCGATTGGATATAGAAATGTCAGTCTGTCCATCTATCCGTCCGACTGTCCGTATTAACTCCAAATATGGAATCAATTTCTGTCTATACTGTAAGCAGATTAAGTTTGGTTAAAATTTTTGTCAAATTTTGAAAAAAGTGATTTCCAAATTTGACCAAATTCATGTGTGTATTCATTATAAATATAGTAATACTAACTGTCATAGGACAAATAGTCGAAACTTCGTAATTTGTATGAAAACATGCAGTGTTAATTGTGCGGCTTCCACCAATTTCACATATTATGTATATATCATGATTCTATATCCCCTAATGAAATTTAAGACGGATCGGAAAACTATATCCCAAAGCTCTAATCGGCCAACAGGTATGCCAAGCGCGTATCTTCTTGATTAGTGCTGTTTAAATGTACGTATGTAGTGTATTATATTAGAACACTTTTATACAAACTTAGTTTAAAAACTGTTCCCTGAATACTAAAAGAAGAATTAGACGCATACGGTTTACTGAGATCTTGAAGGGTATCAAATCATTGTCATACCAAAAATTCCATTTCCTTATCCTATTGTTTTATTTTTGAAGAATTATCAGTATGGTGTTCACTTCAAATGTTCAAGAACAAACACTTGTTTGGTAGATTAATAGGCATCAGAGTATAAATTTGATATCAACTTATATTGGTAAGATAAATTTCCTTATTTACTATTTTCCAAGTTTAAAACAGTGTAGAGTAACAAAAGCTTTAAGATTTAAAAAAAAGTGTAAATATTTTTAGTGTTAACCTTTTACTCAAACCTTGCTCGTAATTCCGATATAATGTCTCACACAATATCAGTGTTAATAGTTTTTTTTTAAATACCTTGACTAAATGTGTTCAAGTGGTACTATATTAACGCAGCACTTTCAATTCATTCTTTACTCCGACTGTTGTTGACTAAAACTAAACATTTCCCGTTCACGAATATTCACTTAACAAAAAGACTTTGATGGTAAACTAATAATAAAGGGTTGACATATAAAATTCAAAAAAAGAATAATGAAATTTCAAAAATTAGAAGCAATTAACATATGCTTAACAACGTCTGGAACACAGATCCATTAAACAACAATGAACAACAAATTGCAACATTCGACTATGAAATACCCTGTTTCTTATTATCAACACAAACAAAGTTTTCCTTCCAAATATAAATCAAAAGCCCTTAAAACTGGTAAATGTCCTACTACCTGTTACGGAAAGTAACGAACCTGCTTTACTTAGTTTAGGGGATGGAAAAATTGGGTAGTTATTAAAGGTTCTTGGTAATAGTTGAAGGATTTAAAGTATAGTCTTTGTTTAGTTAGTATCAGGAGTGCTACAGTTGCCCACTTTTGACAACTGGAAAAATTCATATTTTTCACATTTCCACTTTGAACATATAAAGTAGAATAATAAATCAAATAAAAGTAATCGTTTACTACCCAAATGTGTACTTAACAACTGAGAGTACATTTCTTTTAAATAGGAGGCACTAGATGGCTAAAACCTTAAAATCTCCTAAACACGTAGGAAATAAGATTTGATAGGAGAAAAATGGTTTACTTAACTAGATATTTCAATCTGTATCACAGATACTGAAATACCCCGAAAAACATTTCTTAGAACCTGATAGCTATGTCATACATTTGAAATAGGAGCAGTCGGCTTAAAATATGTAATTAGAATAAATAATTTATGCCTTTTGGTCTCAGTCAAGCATCCTATTCTTCTTCTTAAAACATAGTTTAGAGTAAATATAATACCCCCTTACTTAGTGAGAACAGGTATATTTACACGTTACAAAATGCAATATAAGGAAAATTGAAAAGTGAGACTCGTCTAGTCGAAGCTAAACTCTCAAATTGCACACATCTTCAAATCGCGAAACGGTTTTAGACGAATCCAATTCATTATGTTTGAAATTCTGAGTAAACCCCATGTTGATCCCGTTAAGTTGCCATTAACCGACAGCTGGTGGCCCGTACTGATCTTAATCGGTTCCTATTTGCTGTTTGTGTTAAAGCTTGGACGACAGTACATGTCCCACCGGCAACCTTATGAACTCAAAAACGTACTCAAAGTTTACAATCTCGCTCAGATAATATTTAACTTTACTCTCTTCATGTTGGTATGTATAATGTAATAGACTTTGATTGCCAAGCAAAAATTGATCTCCTTTCTACGCAGGGAACATACTATTTGTTTGGGGTAAAAGTCTACAACATAAATTGTTTGGCCGTAATGCCCTTGGATAAACCTGAAAAATCGATGGATCGCCTGATAGCCCACTTATATTATATGAATAAAATCTTTGATTTATTCGACACCATCATCATAATACTGCGAAAAAGTTATAGACAAATCTCAGTACTACATCTAGTTCACCATGTGAGCATGGTGTTATTTTGCTACATCTATATACGATACAATGGGTATGGAGGTCAACCGTGGTTCATGGCGTATTTGAACGTAATTGTGCACTGTGTGATGTACGGATACTATTTTCTATCGTCGCAGTACCAGCTCGTTAAGGAAATGCTATGGTGGAAGAAGTACATTACCATTATGCAGATGGTTCAGTTTTTGCTCATCTTTGGACAATGTGTTTGGACCTATATGCAACCTGATTGTGATGTCTCTCCATACGCTCTAAATGCCATTCTTTTTATGTCATTTGCCATGTTTGTGATGTTTAGCAATTTCTATTCCAAAACATATTTACGCCCGAATAAGAAAACGATCAATAACAAACCGTCGAAACAAAGTTAAATTAAAGATAAAGATCGATCAGTTAATTTAGTGTTGTTCCCAAAAACTATTTTCAATTGACAACAGTACCATATTCATCGTCACAACTCAAAGTCAAGTGTTCTATGGAATCATGACATTGTACATTCTCTTTAATGATCCAATGAAAATATTTCCCGATAAAAATGCAAAATGTAGCAATTAAACAAAATGCATACAAATGACAAGGGCAGAAGTACTTGTAAAATGCACAAAAGCAAATGGGAAGAAAATATGAAAAGAAGCTGCTTAAAAGTCGTCTAAAGCGAACTGAGGCACTCAAAAGATGAAACATAAAACGAAGCCCCAGAAGCCCATAAAAAAACCACATTGTGCCAAGGCGCACTTAAAAATCCACCAATCGTCAGCTACCTCCCAAAACATCATCATACCCATATGGTGTACAAAAGTCATCTCAGACAGTCAGTCAGTCTCGTCGGTCTCCGCGAAATCCCATAAAAATTGCAACATAAAAATTAAACCACTAAACGCAGCAAAATTACTGGCTTTGGGGCGCTGATAATGTGCACAGTTTGGTTCAGTTCACTTTTTTTCATACCCTTCCTTTACCAGTAGTGCTACGACTAGGTAAATGCATTTAACAAGTCTTTGAAGATATTGTTATACGATGTTTTCAAATTTAACTTATGGATTCAGTTGACACAAGCCAAATTATCGCTAAATTAATACTTATACTAAAAATATATATTATTCATAAATATAATTAAAATAATTTTATAAAAGTTAAAATACATATTTTGGAAATACGAACGAATATACTATAATTTATTTTTATAAGCATTCATTTGTTCAGTGTTAACAGATATTTGTTTATAATTTTTGCATAAAACTTAATTATTCCACTCCATATTTAAGAAAGGGTATTTCAGATTCGTTGCACCAAAAGTTTCTTATATTGTTCAGGTTTTAATGACTTTGACTTTGGAGTTTCATGGCTTGCTATGAGTATACGTGTGTGTGTGTGTGTGTGTAGCTGTGTTTGGTTAAAGAGTGCAACAGTTCATAAAGCGACCCTCAGTTAGTTGTTTCAAGTCGCCCTCACGTTCTCTCTCCCATGGGCAGCTGTTGTTAAGAGAGTAAATGGGGAAGAATGGAGTGGGGAGAGGGATGGGAGGAGAGGAGAGAAACGAGGGGTGCTTGCCGCTTAGTCGTAATAATATTCAATAATAATACATGCACACATTTCAAATATCGCATTAAAAGCACTTGCTCAACATTTCAGACATGCTTCGACTGCGCCTTTAGAATTTAATGTGCTTATAATGCCGCCTGCTGGCTCTTGAGCCCAATTTCGAACTCATACCAAATACGAAAACCCAATTCCAAACCCAAACCCAAACCCAAATCCAAACGCAATTTCAAACCCAATCGTATTCGCAATCTTGAATCCAATTCGAATTCACATTCGACTCGGCGCACACACGTTTACGTAATTGTCAGAGCAACCCTCGTCGCCCTTTCAGAATGTTTAACGGCAAATGATGTCAATTCCGATGCGAGGCATCCCCGAAGGATGTGCGCCAAATAAAATATAAAAAAAAACTCCGTTTATTTTTCCTATTTCATTTCCATTTCGCTTCGAAAATTGATCTTAATTGGTGCGTGAAGTGTGTGCATACTGAGAGGATTTCATCGCTGCCAGGCAACAAATATTAGTAAAGAAAATGTCCTCTTAATTTTTCATCTCGTATTGTTGTTAAGAACTTGTCAGTTTCCAGGACAGTCAGACAAAGACCAAAATGGTCTCATTATAATTTGCCAAGAAGCCGAAGGGAAACATCAACAGTCAAATTGGACAACCTCTCACATACGAGGGCAGTTTAATTAATCCTGACAAACGAGGCAATTTTGGATTGGTTAACTATTTTTATGACTGATTTCTTGACAGTCGACTGCAGATATTGTGCTACTGTTTAATTAAAGTATATAAACAACAATTTTCACTGGATTTATTATTTACATAAGCTAAATATTTATTTAAAAAGAATCAATTTTTTTTAATTTTGAATTAATTTCCATTAATTATACTTCATATAGTGAACAGATAAAAGCAACTTAAACATGTTGGTGAACAGATCTGCATAAAGAGGGAAGAAAAATTCTAATTTTTGATAAGAATTTTATTTTTATAATGTTCTCTGAAAAGTTCGAGTTCATCACATGTATGGATGCCTTTATTTTATTAAATAAGTATCGTATGACTCCCCAATAAATCCATGATGTGCAAATTTGTAAGTAAACTGCCTAATAATGATGCCTAAATTAAATTTCATAGTCAATTTATGACAATTCTGAGACAAAATTTACATAATAATAACATAGTTCAACAAGGTTTTCAAGAGAATATTGGACTATACTTTTCCGAAGGTTTTAACGTGCTAAATCTTACCCTATAATCAACGATTTCTCGGTGGCAAAGATTTTTGAAGTTTTAAGTTTGATTTTGAAGTGAAGGAGTAGCACTATTAGATAACAAGATGATATTTCTGGAAAACAATTTTCCATCGTGTTCCCAAAACCGTGATTTTTGTACTTATAGGTTAGAATATCTGGAAAACCTGATGTGAATTTCGGAGGTCAGATTCGAATTCAGTACATTATAGAAAGTAAAGGAAAGTATAGTCCGGTTCTTGATTAGAAATGTTTATGTAAATTTGTCAGCCTGTGTAATTAATGACACAAACACCAAAAGTAACAGCGATTTGTATCGCATAGAACAAGTTTGAATCATTTAATTCTATAAGAAATGTGTCTTCAGTGCATTTTTTCTAATGTTTTGTAAAGAGACCTCAATTTATGTATACTAAATTTAAGTCCCAATAAATTGAAAACTTCCTCAGAAAGAAGGATACATTTCAAGTATACTCAAATCTCAAAGTTTTGATGCAGCAAATGTCGAAACTAGTATCGTATTTAGTTTCTGCTTAGTTGAATTCATTTTTAGACCTTATAGAAATTCCTTGAATTTAATATGCCAGACCTAAGCACTAACTACAAAAACAACCCTCGCTAAAGCATAACGCTCGGGCAGGCATCCAAACTGATTAGCATAAATTCGTCTATGTCGTTTGCTGGCAACGTTGTCGACTTTGTCGTTGTTCCTGTCGCAGTTGTTGTTGTTCTTGCTGTTGTTGTTGCTGATGTTGCTGTCGTCTTTTGTCAACGTGTCTTGCATGGCAAGCAAAAAGTTTAGCAGCCAAATGCAGACAAGGCACGGACTAGGATCTTGGGCCAGAACTCCAAGACTCTGAGGTTCTAAGGTTCCAAGGCTCGTCTTGGCTTGGGTTTGGTTGGTTTTGGTTGGGGGCACAGCTTTTGGCTGGCACATGGAAACATGTGTCACTGAGGGCTGTCTACTTATTGCACGACTAATGTCAGTTGCACTCGCTATTCTCCATTCCATTTCATTCCATTCCACTCCAATCCCCTCTCCCTCTCCCTCTCCCTCTTGGCAGCCAACAAAAGGTAGCAAACTTCCTGCCACAAAAAGCTTTTTAAACTGCAATGGAATTTCTTTAGGGGTTGCCATCCTAAGGCTTTGGCTGGACAGCAAGGCGAAGACCATGTTTCCGGGAAGAGATGGAGGAAGGTATGGTACGGGAAATGGTTCTCAGAATGGTTTGTGGTTTTCCATTCAGGCGCAAATTATTTCCAAGGCGTCGACATCGTTGTGTGAAGAACTGAGTATAAATACTAAAGGCAATGCTTGCCTAAGTAGTTTGCATACCCTGTGAAAGGAGAAGCGAATAGGGTTGCATTTCCTTAAGCTACATTTTAGCAATTATTTTGCTTCTTTATTTATTGTGTTATTTCTTCTACTTGCCTTCTAAGTCTGTTACTTAAAATAGTATCCTTTCTTTTTCTCCCACTTTTTCTAAAGGTTACCAGACCAGACCCACCCTAGCAGCAACCCTGGTCTCAAACTCAGTTCGAGTTTACTGCATTATCTCACGCATTGCATCAATTTCTCAGAGTCAACGCCTTAATTGATCTCTTTTTTTCTTTTTTGACTGTCGGCAATCTAATTATCGCCAGGGCCCAAAGACCCCGAGGAATTTCGAATGGAAGCCCATCAATTTCTTTCACATTGAAGTTGTGCTTGTTGCTTGACTGAGTGAGTGAGTGAATGAATGAATAAATGAAAATGAGGGGTAAAAGGGGGAATGCTAAGAGTTCAGTAACACTCGCTTCACTCAACAAATGACTCTAATCATATTTTAGTGGATCCCAACTAATTGTGTACGCGGTTTTCAGAGGGACAGACCGGCAAACAGACTCGACCACTAAAAACGGGAGAGAAATTTACACCTCAGCTATGTAAAATTCACAAAACATTGTAAAACTCAAATCAAGCATGTCGTCAACGACCACAAAATGCTCTTTTGACTTCTGACGAAAGTCATAAGATAAACTAATGAGGAAACTTAACAAATACATAAAAACTAATAAAAAGAAAAATATTAAAATTATAAAATATTTATTGCGTAAACAGCAACAATAACTTTAATCAATTAGTTAACTAAAGGAAGCTTAATCTCCTCAATATTTTAAGACGATTTTAAAGATACTAAACACTAAGAAAATTAGTTCCATTGAGAATAATTTTGTACTTTCATAAATTTTTGTATTTTTCACTGATTAAAAACAGTCACCATAAATTTAAAAACATAATAAATTTTAAGAAAATCTTTAAAGATGTATTATTATTCTAGATTTATCATCCAAGGTTTAAAAACTGAAACTCACAGTTTATGTGATGAGTAATCGATTTATTAAATAATCAGGGCAATAATTAAGTAAGGAATGTCACAAGTTTAGTTGCAATTTGAATGCAGCTCAAATTCAGAGAGCATCTAAGCACAAGAAGCATAGACCGGACACTAAAGACGTGTTAATGAAGCAGACATGCAGGCCAGAACTTGGAACAAGTTAAGTTCCCTCTCTTTGGCCCAGTCCCAGTCTTGGTCCCAGTCCCAGTCTTGGTCTTGGATTGGTCTTCTTTGCAGTTGTTGTTGCTGAATGAATTTGTATAACTTGCAAATCATGTTGACTGACAATCCAACGCGGGAATAACGTCTGTATGGAACTGGAAGTGGAACTGAGATCGGGACTGAGACTGAGACTTGTGAGGAGAAAAGGGCAAGACTTTCAAAGTGTTAAACGTGGAGTACAAACAGTGGAACATATTGTGCCATACATATTATGAAAATGTGTGTCTGAGGCTCATAAAGGGGAAACAGTGTCAGGGCTAGGAGTGAGTGAGTGAGAGAGGGGGACGGAGAAAGGGTGAGAGGGAGACAGCAGTTGGCTGACTGCCTGGGCTGGCAGCCTGGTTGGCTGTTCTACTAAATCAACATCATTAAGTTTTCTGTTTATAAAGAAAACACTCGAGCATCGGTGCTCAGTCTTCTTATGTATTTTTTATTTTTATTTTTTTTTTCCTTATTTCTCTTTTCATGTTGTTCAATTACTCAGTTTCTCAGTTGGTTCAGCTTATTTCATTGTATTTACAAAAACCGATGATGCACGCAAGTGTAATTTTGAGTTGAAAGGAAGGAAGTTTTCGAAAAAAGCGATACTGAACACAAATTAGTAGTAATACAAACTGAACTGAACTAAAGTGAAGTAAAGTGAACTCAAGTGAACTTTACTGAAGTTTCATGCATATTTGCTTAGCCATTTTGACCAAAAGTCGATAACTGCACTCATAAGTTGGTTCGCTTAGGTGGGAAAGATGAGCATTGAGAATTGAGGATTGAAGATTGGAGATTGAAGACTGAAGATTGAGGATTGAAGCAAATGCAGTGAGGCAAGTGAAGCCATCCATTATGTGTGTCGAACGACGAGCCAAACAAAATGTGAAAGAAGCAAACAAAATAAACAACAAAGTCACGAAATTGTTTATACAATAAATAAAGAGCCGTCTGCGCGCTCAGCGAACAGCAAAAGTATCTTAAAGATACAAACAAGATTTCAGCATGGTGCACGCATGCCTAACATGCCTTTTACTCTGCCTTAGAGTTTTGTTGCCTTGCACTTGGCAACTGGCAACTGCCACTTGGCACTTGGCACTTGGCACTTCGAACTTGGCATTTGGAACTGGCCACGACAGGATGTGCTCCTAATATACACACACAGATACATACATCGACACATAGTCACATGGACACATCAAAACGAATAGATACTCGAAATTCTCAAGCATGTAGCTCAAATTACAAGCGGGCAAATGTTTAAATACTTGAGTGCATTTGAGCATATTAACTTTTGCTTCACTTTACTTTGCTTTGTCAACACAACAATTCACTTAGACAATTTTAGTTTTAGTTTCAGTTGCAGTTGCAGTTGCAGTTGCAATCCAGTCAGTTTACAGTTTTCAGTTGTCGGTTGTCAGTCTAAGAACTTATAAAAGATGTGACGTCATCCCACTATGGTCTCTTTGACACTGGCGCCTTGGAATCCAACTGACAATTTCTGTTGGGGATAGAGATATATCTGTATTATCCCCTAAGCAAACTGTCTGTTTCTTTGATACAAATGTACTTCTCGTGTGAAATAAAAATTAACTACTTTACAAAGGTATTTCTGGTTAAAGAACATGTAAATATATCTCACAGATACATATGTAGCAGTGCTTAACTATCATTTTTAATGATATAAATACATTAATTTACACCAATTTCAACCAACAATTTAATAAATGATTTTACTATTACTCACTCCAGTTGGCTGCATACAAATATAAAATTTAAGTCGAATAATATTTATGATATCTACAGCTAAACAAATACAATATTCGATAAACAAACATCAAAAATATTATACAATTTTATACTTATTTAAATAGAATGTTTTTTGTTGTTTTTAATATAACTATTATGTTCTGTAATCAGTGGATAAATCTTCTTTGTTTATTGATTTTTTTGGCACAGATTGCATTTCCCTAATGTTTTATTAAGGCTTAAGCTTACCTTTTTATTAATTAAGTTAATTTAACTCACCTTTATACAATCTGCCCAAATTCCTTTCAAATCGGACTACTAAAATCTTATAGATGATATGGTTGCAATTGATCACATAAAGTATAGACAACTTTGTTGTTTGCAAAAAAAAAAGAAGTGTACCTTGTGGGGAATGGAGTAATAGGACTACATATAACCTGATAAAAAAGATTGTTTGTACTAAAAAAGGTATCCCAAAATCGTGCGTCCACTTAACGTTCTTACTTGTTTCATTTAGCCTTTGAATATCGTTGGACAATTAATATCGACCACGAAGAGACTTTTGTTGCATACTTTTAGGCAGGTGCTATATTAAGTAAAATACAATTCTTTGAGCAAATTCGGTTAACAGATTTTTGTTGCATACTTTATGGCACTGAATATATTAAGTGTCACAATTGTTAGATTATATTCTGTTATACTGCTTGTTGTGCTAAATATTAATTAAATTTAAAAGAAATTCAGATATTGAGAACTTAAGTAGCTTTCATTAGTTTTAATTACTATTGAATCAACATTAACTAACAAAAATAAAATAAAACAGTTCTATACGATATATTCAACCTAAATGAAACTAAATTAAATTAAACCCAAAACTAATAACTTTATAGCCATAAAATGTAATTTGATGAGGCTCACGCCTCAAAAATATTGAAAAAGTGGCTTTAAATGGGTTTCGAGGCACTCCAGAAATGGTAAGAACTTTTTAAATTTAGCTAGAAATTGTATGATTAATCCAGAAATTTGCAGCTTTTCCGAGGGAGTGTGTACTTGTTTTTGGCGGTGAGTTTGTGTCTGTCGCTGCTGGGGAAGGGGGACGGTGAGGAGGTGGGGAAAACGGAAACAGAGATTACGCCGGATTCGGATCTTTACGAGTATCCAACAGCGTTCGCCAAGTGCAAAGAGGTCTTCAGCAAACCAAACTTAGATGCTTACGTGGTCAAGGCCATTGTAAATGGCATCATGAAAGTCCTCAAACCGATCTGCCCTGTCCAGGAGAAACTGGATCTAATGCCTTCGATCATAGCCGGAAATTTGTACTGTAACCACGATTATGCGAGTACAATTGAGCATCTTCTAAGCTATCTTGAGGGCGATAATGTGTTCAGTTGCCGAAGGATCAAGGGATTTAATAGCTATTATGTGAAGTGAACTAAAGTTAAAAAGCTAAAAAACAATAAAGTGCTATAGATATAAACTTATAGCTAAAACTGTTATAGTTAAATATGGACAATTTTAACACCCAAATGGCTTAGACCTCAATTGTCATCAAGTTTAGATCTCTGGATTTGAAAATATAAATACCTAACTACAAGCATTCAAAACAGTTTTAAAATAATTTCTAAACATATGAAAATATTCACTTTTTGTCATATTTTATTTCATGCATTTTACTTTTAATTTTAATATTTTTAATTCTTATAATTTTAAGATTTATTGGCTCACAAGACTAAAAACTTTTGGTCTTGTTACAAGAAAAGAACAAGTTATGCTTTTAGACCAAGATTCTTGGCTTTGAGGCCAAAATCTTTATATCAGAACATATTTTTGTCAGTGTAAGTGGTCCAGGTATTTAGATATATAGAAATTCATAGAAATTAAATCGTTTTCGATTGAAGTTCGTCGGAATAGAGTTCCAGGCTGCGCCTTGCCTTCTCTAGGAGTCTTAAGTCCCGGGTGAATCGGTCGCCAGCAGGATCTCCGATGGGCAGAACTGCCTCGAGGAGAATGGGAACGATCTGTTCACCCACGGACTGAAAGATTTGAGCGATTTTTATGATCGTTGCTGGATCGGGCAGACCAGGAATACCTGCACGACCTACAGGTAAGTTATTTCCGCTGATATCGCGACGTCTCCTTCGACCCTCATCGGAGTCCTCAACGGTTTCCTCCGAGGATGAGTCATCGTCATCGCCTTTACCTTCCCCATCGCCCTCGTTTTCCCCATCGTCCTGTGGATGAATCACCCTGTAACCCATTTTATCAGATGGAGTTGTTTGGACTGGTTTACCTTCGGCCTTGCCTCACACTCCAGGCCCAGTTGGAGGAACAGGATGAGGAGCGAGAAGAGCAGCAAACGTTCCACGTGGAAAGCCATTTCTGATCTGTTCCGAACTGAAAGTGGAAGTGGCCTATAAAGATTTATAGGCATTGTTTTAATGGATCTAGACTGAAAATAGACTCGCATGTCACTTAATCGATCCATAACTAAATTGATCAATTTGACATTAATTTGAAGCTATCACGTTAGCCACCAACAACAACAACAACAACAGCAACAACTGCACTTGGCCATGCTGAGAAGGTCGTGAAGAACTTGAACTCGAACTCAAACTTGGTAGTTGCCAAAGTCTTCTTCTTTGTTGCTTCTTTTCTTTTTGGCCATGGAATGCGCCGACGAGTGCACTTTTTGCTCACAGCCAAAAACCCAAGCCAAACCCAGACCAGCCCAGCCCAGTACAACCCAGTAGAGCCCAGCCCAGTACAGCTCGGACCAGACCAGAAACGATACCTGATTCTCAGGTAAGATGCGGCTTAGTCGCTCGCTTCGACATTTTGGCCAGGTTGTTTTAGGCCAACCACCGCCACAGGCACATAAATTGTAATTTAAGCACTCGATGTGCGTCCACATCTCCCAGCGGAGGACGTGTGTGCGAGTGTGTGTGTGTGTGTGTGTGTGTGTGTGAGTGAGTGTGTATTATTATTAAATCAAGTGCGGCAAAGCCTCAACAGCAGCAGCACAAGTAGCAAAAACAACAAGAAGAACAACTTTGATAACCACGCAGGTGACTAAACTCGATTGTCTTTGAGTCTCCAGTGCAATCATTCCACTTTGTTGCAATTCGAGCTCAGTTTGGTTTTAGATCCGCTAACGGTCAGTCGTCGGGCGGAAAGACACAGTGTCTAATTTCTTTACTGGCCTGGAATTAAATTGTCGTCTTATTGTGAAGAAAATTGTGAAACTGAAATCGAAAATAGAAAGAAAAAGAAAAACTAAATCAACTTTTGTTAAGTTGAATTTGCTTTTTTTCTTATTTTCCAGCTTGAAATTAATTGTTTATTGTCATAAACAGCTTCGAGATGAATTTGTTTTCGCGCCTTAAGCGAATTAGCGCAGGTAACAAGGTGAGTTCCTTTCCAACTTAATATTTTTCTAATTTCTTCGGATTTAAATCATGCGCACATTTAAGGGTTGCCACTTTTCTAATTGCCAATAATTTGCATTTGTTTTTACAGAGCTCAGTTACGCTACCGCCCGTTACGACCCCGGGAAGAGGTAAGTGGAATCAAGCAGTTCAGTTCCGGTCACTACTTTTTAAAGTCCCACTAATAATATCCACAAATAAGTCCCTCTACCACGTGCCACCACTGTTTAAAAGTACCACTACTAAGTACCAGTATTTAGAACCGTCCATAACATGACCTTTTACAACAGCTTTAAAACTAAACTAAATTTAACATTTTCACAATACGTTCTGAAATAACTTCAGTCTCAAATTTGAAACGGTGGAAGTATTTTATACACAACCGAGAAAAAATAACACTTGCTGTGAATTAAAATTCTTACCGGGAAATAGCGCCATCTGTTATCAATTTCAAAACATCGCAGAATTTATATTAATTTGCAAATGCATAAAGCGCCATCTCTAGTCAATTTTCAAATCAAACTCCACCTATGTAAATTTAATACAGTGTGACCAGGAATAAAACATCGAACAACCAGTTCTTGTCCCTCAATTCACGTTTCTAATCGGATATTGCTATGGATGTCCTCCTAATTCCATTAATATTTTTGTTCTTGCGGTACCAAGAATTTAAGTTGCCGTGTGATAATATTGGGACCAACCATTCATATGTGATAATAGTGGGAAACGCATCGATATTTGAATACCATCACTATCGATATATTTTACACGAACACATCTTTTTTGATTCATAAATTTTTTTCGCACAGTACCGTCGCAGATCGAGAAAGAGGAAGGTTCTACCGAAATTTACAAATCGATAGCGGAGGATAAATTGCCAACAAACAGCAGAATTAACAGAGAAGGTGTGTATGTATTATATGTACATGAATATTCATTAAGAAAACTGTCCAAGCTCAAGTTACACTACGTAAACTGGCTGATGTAAGAATCCCGTTCTCTTTTATCATGCATTGCTTTGAGCTTGTGTTAATGCATATGAATATGTGTATCAATTACTTATCAAGAATCAGCCAAGATATTGAAAATGTGTTGCGTGCATATTGATTTTCCCCAAGTAAAAGGAAAAACCACCAGACGATTCAAACATCTTAAGCGTGGCAGCTTGTGACGTCATAGTCACAGATACAGACAAAAAGTGAATTTAGCACAGCAAACATAGATTATTTATAGAATTAGATTTTGATGAGTTCTAACGGTGTACAATTTCTAAATATACGCATGTGTTTAGTGAATTTCACGTGCAGTTGTAGGCAAATGTGTGTTTTTATCAAATTGCAGCTCGTTCTAACCTCAAAGTGTTCTTTAAGTACGAGTGAAAGTCACGCTCTTTCACACACACATACACACGTATGCTACAAACACACACACACACACACACACACGCGTGCACAGATTTATTGTGTTGAGCTCAATTGATGCGAATTAAAGATAATTTGTGAAATATGCGCTTTAATCGACAGCTTTATCAGTGGACATGGTGAAGGAAGACAATTTTGTGCCCGATGGAGCCGACGAGGAAATGCTCGGAGCAGGAACAGGGGAGGAGAAGCTGGCCGACAGACGGGACGAGGTCAAATTCATTAAAGGTGACCATCAGAACGGAGATGCCAAGATCGACATTAACCTGAATGGAGCCAACAAGCCGGTGAGTGTCTACAGTGAACTCTCGCTAAGAACTCCAGATGGAGTTAATGGTGTTAAATTGATTCTCAGGAATTCACGGGTATGAGCAAGGAGGAGTTGTTGAAGTACGCCAACGATCCCTTCTGGGTTCGCTTGCGCTGGATCTTCTTCGTGGGCTTCTGGGCTATCTGGGTGGCCATGCTGGTGGGAGCCATTCTGATCATCATTGACGCTCCCAAGTGTGCTTCTCCCCAGCCACTGCCATGGTTCAAGCGTGGACTCCACGCGCAATTCGGTAATGTGGATACTGTAGTCCCAGAGCATGTGAAATCGGCCCAGAAGATCTATGCCTCTGGAGCTATCTATGAACTGCCCGCAGTGCACACCTATGAGGTGAAGAAAGCCGATGTGGAGGCCCAGATCAAGCACCTCGTGGACATCTACAAGTCCAGTGATGTGAAGGTCATCCTGGACCTGACGCCCAACTATGTGGGCAAGGAATCGCAGCTGTTCAAGGATGCTTTGGCCAACGAGGAGAAGCGATCTGCATTCGTCTGGGTAAATGGAGGCAGCGAACCTCCAAACTACTGGAAAAAGGTGGGCGGTAACTCCAGCGCCTGGGAGCAATTGGATGGCAGCTATGTACTTTCCCAGTTTGCCCCGGGCAACTACGACTTGAAGATGAACTCCACGGTGGTGCGTAAAGAGTTTGGAGATGTATTGCGGCATCTTATTGGCCTGGGAGTCCATGGCTTCCGTCTGAAGAATACCATGTTCTTCATGCTGAACAATAAACAGGACAACGAAGGTATTTCGCACACATCCACGGATCACAATATGATGGATTACGCCTTCTACACACATACGCAAAGCACTTTCCAAAGCGGATTAGGCGATGTGCTCTACGACTACCTGGGCATGGTGAAGAACGCTTCCGAGGATGCCTTCCTCTCGGTGGCCGAGGACATCGCCCATCCCGATGCTTATGTGCTGAGCAACGCGGGTGGAGCCCTTGGTGTGGATCTTCCCATGTATGGAAAGTTTATGAAGAGCATCAGCTCGTCTAGCTCGAACAAGGATTTGGAGCAGAAATTGCAGCAAACTTTCATGGAAACTGGCAACACCAGTTGGTTACAGTGGAACTTTGGCGACGTGAACAGTCTCACAACCCAGCAACCTTCGGCTCTGGCCCTGTTCATGTCCCTGTTGCCCGGAGTTCCGGTCGTGCCAGTGGACTCCATTGGATTCTCGAACGTCACGCAGGACACCTACAGTCATATCCATGAGATGCGTCTGTCTCCCTCCTATATGCATGGCGAACTGAAGATCTTTGAAGACAATAACCTCATCGCCTACTCCAGGTGAGCACCTCTCAAATCTTGTCTTTTTACCTATAGTGCTTTGTACTAATCTAATCCCATTTAATCTTTCCTTGCCATGCTAACAATTGAAGGCAAAGGTATCAACTAAAGCTCTGATTAATTCATTTTAATCTTGATACATTCCAAATACTAATTCTTTTATTTAATCCTTTACAGAATCAAGTCTGGCAGTCCTGGCTACTTTGTCATCTTCAATCCCACCGACTCCCCGCAGCCGAGCAACTTCACTGCCGAGCATAAGCTGCCCCAGAAGATGACCGTCTTGTACCTGAGCGACAAATACAACGAGATGAGCAATACCACTAAAGTGGTTCATTCCTCGAAGTTGAATGTCGACGAGTTGAAAATCTCACCGCATTCGGCCATCGTTCTGACCTATGTTCCGGTGAAGAGCGAGTAAAGCTCCCCAGGGATACTATTAATAATCAGCACAAGAAATTTATAAATATTACTCGTTTAATGCTTGTTATAAATACAGTATTTAACTGCATTCCAGTCGCTGAGATTAAAAGCCATTAAACAGAAAGTTTAAACAAAAACAAAAGAAAAACGTTTGCTGACAATAAATGAAAAAATAATCTTCTGGGATTCATAAAAATAATAATGTTCCAATAAAAATTGTTAAACGTTTGCATAAAAATATTAAATATTTAATCAATGCTTGAATTTCAAAAAACAAAATTTCGTTTTCTTTTCCTTTAGCGACTAATTGGCAAAATTTCTCACTTAAGCTTTTTTTGGCTAAATATAAATAATTTTATTTAAAATAAACTGTTTTGTGTGCAAACCGCCAAAATTTAAACTGTTGACACTGCCTCCACAAAAATCGATATATGATTCGTGAAACCTATCGATTAGTGTTGAGCAACACCTTTTTAGCAAAGGCACAAACCAGCAAAAGATTTGAACTTGCCTCCAACTATGACGGAATTACTCAAACTTCAGGAAGAAATTTGAAATTGGCTTTGCTTTGTGGAAAACTTTGAATCTCACGAAAAGAAAACGCGTTTGGCATACGTGAGTGTGTGTGGGTAGATGTGTGTGGGTGTGTTTAGGATGAGAAGCGTGTGTGTTCCAAATAGTTAGCATAGCTGCAAAACACACAAAAGGAGAGCGCAAACCACAGACAAATAATCAAAATCGACAAAACGAAATGAGGCAAAAACAAAGCGGCCAAAATGTTTTTAGTTTTGGCAATGGAAATGGCAATGGCAATGGCAGCCTGGGGAGCATCCTTGTGCAAGGCGGATACAGGGCCAAAAAAGGATATGCGCACGTGCTAATGTGATTAGATACACACTCACACACGCACACACACACACACTCTCTTATTGTTATGGTTGGCAAAGTTGTTAGAGGCAACCGCAACATGAAGTGCAGTTGATTGCGGCAAGCCAGCTACAGCAACAACTGCAACAACAACAACAACAACAAGGACAACAGCAAGACTAAGAACAAGTTTAGCATTTGTATCTGAGAGATGCAAACTATTGTTGCGCAGGTCATCATCATTATCAACAGCAGCATTGTCATGATCACGAAAAACTTTTGGTCAGCCCACTGTGCATTTGTATCTAACAAAAGTATCTGTAAGATACGGTTACACTAGAGACACACACACGCATACAAACACACAACCACTTGCGCCTGTAATTATTTTGGCAGCTACAACTTTTCCATCAGCAAGTCATCAAACACAGACTCCGCTTTTCCCGGTGCTCCCAAAGATACACGCTGTGAGGCCGCACTAATTTAATTGCAACGTGCAACATGCGGTGACCATGCCCCCCAGACCAGCTGCCCTCCTAACACACACACACACAAACACACCACGACTGGTCACCTTAACCCTTTGAAGCCTGTGCGGAGTTGGATTTAGAGTTACATTTTCTGTCCTTTGGCTCGTTTTAAAATGTATCTTTTTATTGGATTGTTGCACTTCCGCATCGAATTTAAATAATTGCACTTATTATAGATTCCGTTTAAGTGACAGTTTGACACATTTAGTTACCTGACAGCCACTTGCCATCGAATCAAACCTCAATCAAATATTCGATCGAAATCTATTTACATGTGTATCTCATTGAATAAATGAATTTTAAATTCGTTTTGTTCTTAAAGAAGACTGTTTTTAATGGTTTTCATATTTTTAGTTATTTATTGTTTATTTACTCTTAATTAATAATATTTAAAACTATTTTTAATAGTAAACTAACAACTGAAAAGATTAATTACAATTAAAATTTATTTACTGTTTAATAACTGTTTCAACAAAAGGCTATCTTAGCTGAAAACATAAAAGTATCTGACAGATTCTTAGTACAAATTCACAATTTTAAGACCTCGTGCTCTAAAAAAGATTAGAGGAGTCTATTGGGTTTGTCAGCAGCAAAATGTGCGTAACAGGCAAAAGGAGGCGTGGCCGATCCCATAAAGTATATATACATTCATGGTCAGCATCAACAGCCGAGTCAATTTGGAATAAAAGTCCGTCTATTTTGCGAGCAGAACAAGTTCATTTCAAATCAGTGCCCCTCCCCTACCGCCCCCGCAAATTGTAAAAAACTATTCTTACATCACCATTACTTTGAAATGATAAGAGCTATCACGACCAAATTCACACAGTATGTTTATGATACCATCATAACTATCCTCACCAAGTTTGATCCGGATCGGGCAACTATAGCCTATAGCACCCATAGGACAAATTGGTTGAAAATTACTTATTTGTATGGAAAAGCGCACTAGAATGAGTACGGGGTCTTTTACAGCCGGCTCGCTCGACTGTAACCTTTCTTACATGTTTAATTAGTAGATACAGTATCTAAATGAAGTAGAATGAAATTATATCTGAAATATCGTTATTTCGACATAATCAAGAATAAGTATCTGAATCTTATTAGTAACCTAATTTATAATCCTAAATCTGCCATAAATGTAAAAACTTATTTATGTAAAAAAACTCTTTTCTTTTGGGTCGTTTTCGTAATATTTTATATTTTAAGAGATTTATTTAATTATTAAGTAATATTTTTAATAAATTTTTGTGTAAAAATTCATTCTTGGGTTAAAGTGGCCAATTGGAAAAATGATCTAAAGGAAAGCATCAAGAACTCAGCACAATAAGTTGTTGTGATAAGTCAACAACACAACCAGAAACAATAACAATAAAAACCACAACAACAACAACAACTTATCACAGCTAATATGTATTGATTTTTTGTCGAGTTTCGAATTTGATTTTTTGTGTTGTTTTTGGTGTTTGTTTGTTTTGAACTTTCCCATGCATAAATTTTGCATATTAATTGGAGCGACTGTCGGCCATCTGCCTCCCCTCATCTCTCTTTCCCCTACCCCCTATGCTTGTCTAGGTGGGCGTGGCTGTTATTAGTTGGCCTAAAAAACGCCATCAGGCTTTGATTAACATTTTGTGCACACAAATGAGGGACAAAAACGCGTTGGAGTTAAATGAGTTGCATCTAATTGAGTGACAAGCAATAACAGGAAAAGCAGCAACAGCAACAGAAAGAGCAAGAGCCAGAGCGACACGTTTGAACATGTCCATTTTCACAAACTGTGCCAATTTGTTTTAAAATGCATCAACCAGGCGTTCAATCAGCCCATGCCACTCAAATTCCAACCCATTTCAACCCATTTCAGCCCATTCCAACCCACTTGATTCAATTCCACTCCGTTCCATGTCTTTCCCGTAATCCGTAAACCCCATCCAGTTCCAGTTTCAGCTCCAGTTCATAGTGCCTGTTCCCGACTGTTTTTCAATTTGCATGCAAGCGTAAATTTCTCGACCAAACCCTAATATAACCCTCTCCCTCTCCCTCTCCCTCCCTCTTCTCCCTATCACTCTCTCTATCCCACCTCTCTTCTCAGCTGCTTGTTGGTTAAAAGGTTTTGTCCTTTGCTGCCTTTTTATATGCAGATTGCCCTTTGTATCTGTGTATCTGTGTATCTGTGTATCTGCGTATCTGTGTATCTGTGTAAGTGTATCTCGTCTGTTTCTGTTCGCATCTTTCTCTTTTTTCACTAGTGTTGGTATTGGTTTTTGGATCGTGTGTTTTAAATTACTCAACTGCACATCTTGGACGAGTATCAAACATTTTTTTCTTTGGCAGTCAATTTGTCATTAAGCCCAATTTGTTGGGCTTCTGAGTTGCAACATCTCGAATTTCTTGGCAATAACCAAATCGGCCATAACTTCAAAAATTGGTAAACATGAAAAAAAAGGCGATAAACATTTGAAAATCATTCGAACGCCTTTAGGAAACCCAAAAACATTAAATTTGACAAAAAGCCAAAAAAGCACAAAAATCTCAAAACAAAGAAAACAAAAAAAATAAGTAAGACAGATCGTAAGGAACTCATTGTGCATTATTTTGCACTCACGAATACTCGTTTAATTCACTGTTATTAACTGCTCAAAACTAATCAACTTTGATGTAGAACCCATTATGTGCAAATGATCCAAAATAACCACCTGTACCTGTAACCAGTGAGACAAACTCTCAATATTCTCTCCTCTCAAACTGACGAGTCTTGTGCTCCGAGATTTCGGATAAACTTCATAACTTATTTAGATATTGTGAACCTGAAACCTTTGTCTTCGTCCTCTGATAACAGTGGAGATCAAGGTGGAGAAGGAGCAGAAATCATAAACGATCGAACTAAACTAATAGCTTGTACTAACTGTACAATGTATGTATAAACATATAACGCCCATTTTAATTATTAATATAAAAGTTGAAGTCACTTGATGAACTTGTCTTTGCTACACTACATAATACCCTAGAAAAACTTTGGTTAATTATAAACTTGTGTAACTGCTACTTATTATTACACTAACATTTTGTTTTTATGTTTTTCAATTTTAGAGTTTAAAGTTTTGTAAACTAATTAAACGAACTTTCTTACAGTATCTTATAGATACTTTTTAATCATGTCCATTTTTTATAAGTTTGCTGTGGTGGAATCTAAAATTTAGACTCTCACGTCGACATGCGGTATTTCCAGACTAAAGTAGCTTAGCTACCCTCTATCAAGCCAAGTTCTACAGGGTATGCTGCTCACGACAACGTCCGCCGTTGGCTGCGGTGTGAAAACGTCGCTGCTGGCGTCTGTGGTTGCCAACTCAAATTACTATGCCAGAGAAGAGCCTGGGGTGGAGAAGAGGCGGTAGAGGAACTGAAGAAAAGGAAGGTATTTGTGTTTCGCATTCTGTGTGCAACACGCCGCATGCAACACCGTCAACTTGAATGACAACGGCGGCGACAACTAAACGTCAATTTGTATAAATGTGTGAAATTGTTACCGTTTGTCTTCTGCGGCAAGTTTGGTCTCAAGGTGAGATGCAGGTAGGGAGGTAGGTCGGTAGGGCGGGGTAGGTTGAAGACAAGCAGAGTTAATCAAAGAGTTTGCAATTTCAAACATAAATAAATATTTACTCATCGGTTTTGTATCGGCTTTTTGTACTTTGGTCTTGACCTTTTTTATCATTTCGACCCATTTTCCAAACGGGTTTTTTACGCTCCTCTGTAAGATACTTATTTGACTCAAAGATACAACAAAAGCCAATGACATTTATCCCACTAGAAGTTAAAACAATTAAACATTCTTATTGACTAACCCAATTATTATTTTATATCACAAAATTCTGATTCTACGAATTTGGACACATGATGAACGGACGCTTTTAAAATGTGATTAGTGTGTTGCAAGCGAGGACATCCCTCACCAACAACAATAACCACAACAACAACAAGAACATGCCTCTGGGCAGTCGACCAACTGATTCGACCCAAACGATCCCACCAGATTCGTCAAGTCCATTTGTCTACACGTGTGTGCAAGTGTGTGCGCTTGTGTGCTTGTGTGAGTCGACCGCGGGAGAGAGACTTTGATCACAGATGCAAACGTCAATGTACGGCAACAAAGTTGCTCCACTTAAGTGCTTGCCGAAGAGCAAGAGAGAGAGCAACCCACTCCCCGCAAAGAGAGCAGAAAAGAGAGCGACAAAGAGCGCGAGTCAAAGCATGATATAAAAGTAAAGAGCAAAGCATAGCCGGTGAATAAAACACTGTCTCTCTCACTGTCTTTGCTTGTGTCCGTCTGTATGTATTCTTTTCTCTGTCTGACGCTCTATTTTCATCTCTTTTGCAATTCTGCACTCTACGTGCATCAACGGAGTCCATTAGTTACACACTTGAGTTTGTGCAAAGTCTTATCACGGCGAGATTGCTAATAATTTTAATGGGATTACTAATTACTACTATATTTAGAATACTTATTAAAACTGAACCATTTCATAAACAGTTTTCTCTACTTCGGAAATTTCATTTAATTTGATGATTATTTACAACTGTTACTTAGAGAGATAAAAATTTATAATTATAACGACTATATATAAATTGTTTGTAAACGCTTAAAAATAAAAAAAAAAATAATATATAATTAATATTGATTAATTTAATATATATATAAAAAAAAACTCATGACGTTTAGAAAGTAGAGTATTAATCGTTCGACTTGCCTTTGATTACGACTGACACTTTTTTCGCGATGCAGCCGACTGCAAATACAGAAAGTAGTGCCAAAAGCAACTCGGTTGTCGGTTGTCGGTTGTTGCTAGTCGCTGACGACAGTTCCCGGTCCCCAGTGTGTATTCGGGCAGTTCGAAGTCGTTGGTGGGTGTGGGGGGAATCGGAGCAGGCCCGTTTGAATTCCAGAAGAGCACATGTTGAGGCAGTCGAATGGTTTGCTCGTGGTGTCAGAGTGTGCCCAAAGCTTCAGCAACCAGTTTGCGTGTAGCGATCGTCCTTAACGCTTGTACTCGTGTTTGCACGCTCTCCAGTTTAAGCTTTCCAAGCGTTTAACTACGTGTTCGTAAACGAGGCGGTTCTCGTATTCAAATCCAATATCGCATTCATACGAATTCTGCAGGAATTTCAGTTGCTGTGATAGTTTTGTGATGAGGTCTTTGCTCTGTTATAATGTTCGATTATCGTGTCCTCATCTTAATTTATATAAAGATATGTACCACATATGTGTGTGTTGAAGTAAGTGAATAAAAATCAAGTGATAAACGAGGAAAACAAATAGAAAACTTGCCATCGACACGGTTCGCAAGCATTCAAAGTGTCGTCTGATCATCGAGCATTAAGAGCGACGAACACACTCTCTTATGTCGTCTCATTCACTCTCTCTTACCTTCCCTCTTGTCTCTCTTGTTTTTGGGTTATGCAAGAAAAGCGCGCCTCTCATAAATATATCATTCGTTAAAAGTGCACTACTTCGGGAATTTATGATCATTTGCCGCTCTTTCTGCCTCTTTTCTCGCCCACTCTCTTCCTCTCATCTCGCCTATAATTTTTGGGTAAGTAAATATTGGGTCGTGCTACAACCGACTTTAGACATTCCCTTCAGTCCTCTCCCGTTTAACACCATCTGGTAATTGCCTGTCCAAAACTCCAAATAGTCTGACAGTCAAGTTCTTGTAGTTGCCATAGACTTGGCTTAAAAGCAATGTTCGGCTCGCTCTAAGCCCCAAATGGAGGCAAAAAAACTAATGCCAAATAAGTCATAGTCCAAAATTAACATTTGCATACAACAGAAATTAAGTTTGTGGTCTAAAGATCCTCTGAAAAGGGCTTTATAAAGTAGCTGCATAAATTGTGTTGTGGTCAGAAAAAGAAGATTTTGTACAAGATATGTTTAGTATGGCTTTAGATAACACGCACCAGATTAGCGGCAGGTACACTGATAAAAATGAAAGAATTTTGAAATCGAGAACTTGCTCTAAAAGCACCAATTTTTGACCATAAATTTATTAAGAATATATTTTTAAGTAAAACAAAACTGAAAAATTTTAACATTTTTTAGGTAAGGTTAATTTTTGACGTAAGTTATTTCAGGCTTCTTTTTTAAGATATAAAAAAAAGTTGCAAACTAATAAAAAATTACTTCCATGCTTTCTGAGAGTTAAAAATATTTTTTTTTAATTATTACAAGGAATACGTAAGTATTTAAACTTTCAGATTAAAATAAAGTAAGGACTTTTGTTCCTTAACTCAAAAATGCATATTCTCTGCTTTTTACCAGTGTAGATTCACATAACGATAGTAACCACGATCGTAGATCTAACCCAAAACACCGGAAAGCAGAGACCCTTTAGGGATTGTGAACTCTTTTGAGTGAGTTTTCAGACATAATGAAAGGAACCTACTAAGTTGGCTAAAACGCAGAGTCTAAAATAAGAAATGTTTTATTTAATTAGAGTCCAAATTGTCAACTTGGGTTTAGTATTTTATTTTACGGTAAATACTTAAATAAACGTTGATGGATTCAATCCAGACAACCTGTAACGAAATAAAGATACTAATGCACTGAATAATTAGGCAACCAGTTTCTGCATAAAGGTAAAAGTTGTTGACTTGGTGGAGTATGAACGACTTTCCAGTGATGAGCATAACTTTTCATGTTTATCCCCGTATCTCTACATGGAATCGGAGCTAAAACGATCACAATCTCAGATCACGCTCCGAATGATCACAGGAGACTGGCGCTTCCTCCCCTCTTATTGTTCGACACATAATTAACTAAATAGAGCTGGTTTTGGTTACTCCTCCTGTAGTACCTACCTGGTGCTAAGCACTGGACACACTGCACACTGCACACTGAGTACTCAAAAAGTACTCATTTCCACTTCGTGAGTGCTCTCTGAACAAATACAAATTAGCGACGACATGCGAGATAAGTAATCGCTTGCACTGTTTGAATGCGGAGAATGTACGAATAATATAATTTTTTACCGACCACAGGTGAAGGGGAGACACCTGAGAGCGAGGAAGGGGAACGGGGACTGGGACGGGGAGAAATAAAAGAATTGCACAGAAAGAGAAACGATGTTTCGTTATCGCGAATCTTTAATGCTCAATTTGAGTTCTCTTAAAGTAAATAAAATATCAACTCTTTTGAAATCAGTAATCGTATTTGTTTCTCTATTTATTTTGAGTACTTGCTTTATTTAAAACTCAATTTATTTATACCCATAACATTACTCTATTTGAGCTTCTTCTTATCAGACGCATATTACTACTCACTATCTCTCTCTTCTCTTCCTTTCTCTCGCTCTCTTTCTCGCCTAATACTTGAACAAGTCTAGGCTCTTGGCAAACTCTGATTGTGTAGTGCATTTGCATACTCCTATGTATAGAAGAATTCGAAATTAATTAAAAATTGTATATATCTATGTATATACAGTGAAAGCTCTACTAGCGGACAGCTCGGCCTGATGAATTTTATAGCCCCAAAAGCATGATTTTCATACAAAATCCATTCCCTTTGGCGGACAAAAAAAAACAGGAACCGTGGCTGTCTTGCCAAGGGAGCTTTTACTGTAGTACAGTACTGTAGTACAGAATTGTTATCATTCCACGTTATTTAAAATGTTTTGGAAACATTTCAGACCAAAAGTAATTTGCTTTACAGCTTGTACTTCAAAGGACATCAGTTGAGGGTTAACTTTTGATTACCTTATAATGCCCCTAGCTGGAATAACAAATCAAAATATTATATTTTGATAACAAAAAGTATTAGTCTTAGTATATGTTCTTACATAAAAATTGAAAGAAGAAGCGAGAATAGCAGAGGAACCCGACTGTAGAAAAAAGAAGATTTAGTTACAATTAGTGTTATACGATCCTGACTAAATGCTGTCATTGTAAGTTAAATCAAACTAAATAAAGACATAATCTGTAAAACATCTCAGAATACACAACCATTTACTGTACTGCTAATAATGATGACTAATCATTTATTTTCGACCGACGTATGTAGGACTACTTGAAATTTACATTTCTCGGATAAATACAAAGTTGTCCAATTGATATTGCGGTGAAGGACTTTCATTACAAGATTGGTTTTTTCTTGTATTCATAGTCATATCCAGGTTTTCATACTACGAGAAGGACAGACAGACTGACTTCGCTATGTCGACCCAAACAAGAATAAATCCGTTTCCACAGACGGATATCTCCCGCAGGCGGACAAAAATACTGGAAGCGTTCCTGTCCGTGGGTGTCTGTGTCCGTTGCTTTCACTATACTTTATTAGAGTTGCCGTGCCTCACTCTGCCTGTTATGCACAAATGTTTTCTAAGAAACTTAATAGTCTTCTGTGTTCTTCTTAACATATATACATACCATATCATGCCTACGAAGATCAGCATATAAAATCGTATAGCTATGTTAAGACAACATAAGACTTAGTTTTCTGTTAAGATTAAGTTTGTTAGGTAATGTAATTGAAAAATCCAAATTAAAATAACAAATGGAATGTCGATTCTTCTGACACTTCTGTAACCCCGTAACATTTCTGCAAGCCAATCCGACCTGATTTAAAGGTAATTCGGATTTTAGTGCAAAACCTCAACTCACGAGAGTTCATTATTTTTTTGTATTTAAATTAATTGTCAAGTAATAGTCTGAAAAATAAGTTTCTGCAAGCAACAGGTACAATCAGGCGGAAATACATATCTTTCACTTGAAAGATTTAAAATCTTTAAAGGGTCCCTTTACGATCTCGAACCACCTTTTAGTTGGGTAAAATCAAAAGCTTCAGTTCCTTCGATTAATGGTAAAAAGTAATTCTTCGCCAACTCTGCATTTGCACAGATACACAAGCAATAAGTGAATAAATGCAAAGACACACATCCAATAAATGAATAAATGGAAATGTTTAATCGAACCCAGTGAATGAGGTGACAGAGAAGTATTGATAATTCCGACCTACTTGGCAGAAGCCCTGATAACTTCTGCATTCCCATTCCAAGTCACTTGCATATGCGAACATACGTGTGTGTGTTCCCCGTGGCGCGAATAAACAACCAAAACAAATGCCAAAGAATGCTTCCCGAACCCACAGCAGAGCTAAAGCTGGACACGAAAAGAAACAGAAAACTAACAGAAACAAAAAGAAAAGAACTACAAATGCCGGCAAAGTAGAACCAGAAGGTAAAGCAAACTGCGCAATGCAACTGTAACTAAGTCAAACACGAACTCGAACATGTTGTATGCGGAAGAAGAATCAAGTCCGACTGCAACCGCAAACACCAACAAAACGAAGCAACTACAAAGTGCAGCGCCGGCGAAAGCAGAAGCAACGAGAACAACTACAACAACAACAATGACAGTGACAGCGACACGACAGCAGCAAACAGCCAATGTGTATGAGGCTGCCTATGTACAAGGGCGCGCCTGCATGTCTGCGTGTGAGTTTGAGAGCTTGTGAGAGGGGCACCACCGTTGCCTATGTACACGTTGTAGTAGTGGTATGTATACACACACACGCACACACATACTGTACAGCCCCCAAAAGCATTTCTCCAAATGCAGCGACGTCAGCGTGAACGTCAACGTCAGCGTCATTTGCTCTCTTGGCTTTGATTCCGTTTCGTCGCCCGATGCATTCAGTCGCTTGTCGATAGCCAAACACAGCCAAACATCACATACAAGTTCTTACTCACACAAACACATACATACACAGAGTCGAACACAAGCTCAGGCAAATACAGGCACACAAATGCACACATATACTGTGACGGACATTCGCTGCCTGCTACGTTCGGCGATTTTGAGTTCTTTGCATCCGCGTCTTGGGGCCCAATGTGAGTTGCCTTGCGCACGCCAAAGATTTCAGATCGAACAGCAAGTAGTCGCAGTCTCTGTCTCAGTCGCAGCCGCAGCAGCAGCAGACGCAGCCGCCGAAGCAGAAAAAGCTCAGCTTGCAAATCGCGCGATTCGCGAACCGTTTTGAGTTGTAGTGTGAAGGAATGAAAGAAAAGGTCGACGAATAACGATCTTAACTAATGACAATGCACTACTAAAATTAGTTAGTTGCATTCACTTATCTGGATTACAAAGTTCTTACTCGGCATTTAATTTCTAGTTGGTGTTGTTGTTATTAGAGAGATCGCAATTCAATTCGTGCGCGTTTTTTGCCGTCGGCGATCGATCGAATAATTCCCAAGTGATTTTTTGTTTGTTTGGTGAAACATTCAACTTGGTTAATTGTGAACTTAATTATAACAAGAAAACTAACACAAAAAATAAAAAAAAATTACAAAATACAAAAAAATATATATGTATATTGAGAAAAAAAAAAACAAAACATTTCATAAATTAATCTAATGTGTGTGTCTGAACAAATATTTAATAATATTATATATAACATTTAATAATTAAAACATAAAACTTTAACTAAAAATATCCAATTAAATATTCAACAATTATTAAAATATTCTTATAAATAACTAAGAACATTTATCTATTCTACTCTGCATACTTTAAAGGTAAATAATTGTAGATTCAATTTTGATTTTAGTAATATTTTTAGCAATTAATTACGAATAAAATATTTGTGTATTTACAGCGTGTTTTCAATTGGTGGAATTCATTTATTTAAATAGTGTAATTAATTTATTTATATTATAATGTTAACTGGTTACGCCTTTAAATTGTAACCGATATCCAAAACAAAACATCTCATCACCTTGTGGATTATTTGAACACGCCCAGCTTAATAATATTATAATGATAATATAGATATTGAAACAACATTTCTGACTGATTTTAATTTTAATTATTAAAACTCATGCAATGCAAAAAGAGTAGTAACATTTTGATGATTGTACCATGAATAAATTTTGTTTAAAATGATTGGATATGCAACACAAAACACAACCTACCTAGCCCCTGCCACGCCCCACCATACTCCCCCTACGACCACACAAGTGTCGCTTTAGAAATCCGTGCAAATATTTCCTAACAATATTATCGGGAAATTCTCGACCATAATAATAAACAATAAAAACAAATGCAATTTGTTAGCCAATTCAAACGAAGCGTTTCGAACAGCGTCTAAATAGCATTTTAATAAGCAAATGTTTCTCGAGTTAAACGAACTATTTCACACGGTTTTAGCTCGGAAAATCGTAAGCGATTACATCAGCAGAGACAGAGACAGAGAAAGAGTGAGAGAGGGAGAGAGAGAGAGTGATACTTTCCTATACTGAAATTCGGGTCTGTTGGCCTCTATTGTTAATCAAATTTAAAAATTATTAAATACTTTTTCCAACACAATTTTCACACATTTTCCAACACATTACAACACTCAAGTTATTTTCCTTCTTCTCTTTGCAGGCAACAATCAGCGCGAAAATTAATAAATATATAAATAAATTACTTAAATATATAAATATCTTATTCGAAACTTTCAACTTAAAATTAGTAAATTACTCCAAATAATACAAAACAAGAAAGAAAAGTACAGTCGAGCACGCCCGACCGTAGAATACTCTCTGCATTTTATTCCCGATCATCTTAATAAAATCGATATCCGGGCATATCAATTGATACTTGCAACAAAACACGTTGAAACAAAAACATCTGTTTGTATATATACACACACATATACATTTAACACTATATGTATGCACGCACATATGTATGTGTGTATATGTAATACATACACAATTGGTTGGCTCAGCCAGCATTCGGGGCAGCGCTGTCGCTAAGCTACGCAAGCAGCGAAAACGTTCGCTCACATGTTTGTATGTTTCTATCTCGCTTGCACACATGCATTGGCATTGCGTTCAATTATCAACTTTCTTACATGTCTAGCTCTTTTGTTTATTGTTCGATTTAGATGCAACTTTCAGGATAGTTTAATATATTTTGTCTTTAAACGAATGTGAAATAACAATACTGTACGATAAGAACATATGCCTTAAAATCGGCATTGAAGTTTGCAAATTATTTTATTTCTTGTGGGAAAAGGGGGCGTGGCAGTCCAAAATTTTTGATGACAATACAATTATGCCGTCTCTAGGAACCTTCGTACCAAAATGGGTGTTCCTAAGTGCCATAGTTACTGAGATATTCGCCTAAAACATCAATTTTTTACGAGGTGTTTTCAGTTTTTTGCACATTGTAGGCGAACGGGGCGTGGCATCGAAAAAAAAAAAATTGATTCTTGTATTGACTGACTTAATATCGAGTCGATAGAGACCAAATTCAAACTTGTAGCTCTTACCATCTCTGAAATCTGTTTGTTCATACGGACAGACAGACGGACAGACGGACAGACGGACAGACGGACAGACAGACAGACGGACAGACGGACAGACGGACATGGCTATATCGACTCGGCTTGTGATGCTGATCAAGAATATATATACTTTATGGGGTCTGCCACGCCTCCTTCTGCCTGTTACATACTTTTCACAAACACAATATACTCTCTCTTGCAGAGAGTATAAAAAAAAAATAACATAAAATATTAAATCCATTTACAACTTATTAAAATTATATTAAAGGCGTATTAAACAATTTTGCAAATAATTAATCATAAATATAATCAATTAACAAATTGATGAAAAATGCAGACAAATTGAAACCAAAATTCGATAAATTTAAATTGAATTGATTCAATTACGCCCACTCCGCCCTCAACGTCCGGAACGCCCACAATTGGGGAGACACCACAACTGATTCAATTGAACTAATTCCGTTCCTCTGTTCTTTTGGCATGGTTTCGGAGGAGAACTGGAACAGCGACACAATGTCCGATTCGGACATGATCGACTCCAAGAACGACGTCTGCGGCGGAGCTTCCAGCTCCAGCGGCAGCTCCATCTCGCCCCGCACACCGCCGAACTGTGCCCGATGCCGCAACCACGGCCTCAAGATCACACTGAAGGGACACAAGCGGTACTGCAAGTACCGTTACTGCACCTGCGAGAAGTGCCGCCTCACCGCCGACCGCCAGCGGGTGATGGCCCTACAGACCGCTCTCCGGCGGGCTCAGGCCCAGGACGAACAGCGGTCGCTCCACATGCACGAGGTGCCCCCGCCGTCGGGGGCATCGGCGCTGCTCAGCCACCACAGCCATCACCATCATGTGCATCCCCACCCCACGCCCACGCACACACACACCATGGACATGGCCACGCCCATCAAGCCCATGTGTTGCACCACCAGCAGGCATCGGCTGCGGCAGCAGCACCACCGTCTCATCCACAATCTCATCTCGGGTCGGCTCACAACGGCTCCGCTGGCAGTATACACGGCCACGCCCACACACATGCCCATGTGCATCATGCCCATATGGCGGCAGCAGCAGCTGCTTCGGTGGTGCAGCAGCATCAGCAACAGCAACACCACAGCAACCACCAGCAGCAGCAGCAACCACATCAAACATCTATTTTGAGATCTCCGTCACACAGTGACCACGGTGGCACAGTGGGACCAGCCACAAGCAGTTCGTCTGCAGGTGGCGCCACTTCCACCAATGCCCCAGCTACTTCCAGCAGCGCCGGCAGTGGCAGTGGCAGCGGCAGTGCAAGCTCATCTGCCGGAGGCAGCGGTGGCATCAGTGTCATCACCAGCGCCGATCACCACATGTCCACGGTGCCAACACCCGCACAGTCTCTCGAGGGATCCTGTGATTCCTCCTCCCCATCGCCATCATCGACATCTGGCAACGCTGTGCTGCCCATTTCCGTGTCCAGCACTCGCAAGAATGTGCCTCTAGGTAAGTGACAAATTTCCAACCAAATCCTTAAACTGACGTCGAGAAGTTTTCGCACCAAGTTGGAAGCTATAGAGATTTAAGCCCAACAAATAATTTACTTTGTGTAAAAATTGATAACACTCTATTGTTTTAGTCACTAGCGTGGTCTAATGTCCACAGTGAAACAATTCTTAATAATTTTAAATGTTACTGATTTGAAAAATATCTTAACTTTTTTTAAAATATCAAATCAGATATTTATAAACCTTTAAACTGAGCTCAAGAAGTTTTTGGTCCAACTTTTAGATTATAAGCATTAAAATAAATATTTGTGTTGGTGATATTGATACTGGTGATGTTGGTACTATATACTCCTAGAGTCTGAAGTTTTCTGCATTTAAACATTTTCACACTTTCTTAAAATGATTAATCGATTATCAACAATCAAAAATGGACTTCAATTTAGTCGATCACAAGAACGTGTCCCAAAATTTAAATGCTATTTCCGTAAGCAATGGATAAGTTTAATTCTGAGCTAGTTTATATAATTTGCTAACTTCTTGTATATCATTTTGGATTATATATGTATATGTTTTGGGGATTAAAAATTCAAATTTCATGATAATATCTTCAAGTCTTGGCATATTAAAAACTATTAAATTCAATATTGTGGATTTTAGAAGCCTGTTTTTTATCAGTTTTATATTCGGACGGACAAAAAAAGGGAATATATATGTTAGGAACAATCAGATTAATAGAGGGGCTAACTTTGTATATATTTCTTATCATTATCAGCACGTAAATTGATACAATAAAGTTAGTCTGTCTGGAATACTACTATATATACCTAAGTGACTAAGAGTACCTACAATTTATAGCGATACTAGTTAATCTATTAAAGAAATTCAGATTCTAAATTTAAAAATATTCCTCTTCTGGAATCGGTATAGTTACCGATTTTCTTACTTTTACAAACTTTTATAATAAACATTTGTTTTCTTGTGATGAGAAACAGTATTCAAATTGAAAATATTAGATTAATTTTTATCATTCATCCATTAATTTGAGAATCCTCCTAAACTTCAAGTTTAGTTTTGAATTTAGAGTTTTATAATTGATTCTCGGCCTTCTATTGGTAGCTGATTTCTGCTACTGTAATGACTGTGAATATAATTTAGCCATAATTTGTGTAATATTCTTGAGGAACACGTGTAGTTAATGTCGTCTATGTCTTTTAGCCAACTTTCAGAGTGTTTCATTTGATGTTTATGGATCACACTTTGCATAATCCTAAAAAATAATATAAAATAATAAAAGAACTAACAGATCCTCTGTGAAGTTGGCAAAGAGCCGATTGTGTTGTCTGACAACTAAATAATTGTCATTCTACTTATTACAGTCTACAGAACTTGTAGTGAGATGAGGGAATATAAATACAATACTCCCGACGACCTGAACACGTCCACATTAGGACAATACGCAAAGGGGGAAAAGGGAAAGGTAGAAGGGTTAAGGGGAGCACTTTGAGAAGAAGAGGGAATACCCAACCCAGTAGGTAATTGTTTGAAAATGTCAACGTAGTTAAGTAATTGTTTAACGTGCAAGATATCAATTATGACCAAATGTCCAGACTGTCTACAGGAGCACATTCAATATTTACATGTGGGCATTTGTTATTGTAAATTGTAAATTATTGTAATTACCAACAAGAGTTCGAAGTGATCAGCGGTGTAATTAATTACCTAGAGCAAGTAGTGATCATTTTTCATTCATTAAAATGAAGAATCAAGTGAATTCACTAATGTAATTTACACACTCTCCATTAATTACAATTCTTCCGCAATTTAGCTCATTACAAATCTGCTAGACTGTTAATGAACCCTCGCTAAAGGGTGAAACATAAAAAGAGAAATAAATTTAAATGTTCAAAATTCAAGACTAGTATAACTTGAGGAAATAAATGAAAATTGTGTTAACACTTCGCACTGGTACATAGTACAGGGTACAAAACTGCAAAAAGAATCCGAGTTCTTCAGCCGATTCCCTGCCCCCTTTGTCTAGCCCTGTAGTGACTCCCTCTGTCTAAAATTAGACTCACAATAAAATCAACTTTTGCTAGAGGAAACAAAATTGAGCATAGGCGCCAAAAGTATCGTCTCTCTCTACTCTCTCTCTATTTCTCTCTCTCTCTCTCTCTCTCTCTCTCAATCTCTTTCTCTATGGCAACCTTGAGTGCAAGTCTTTAGCTCTTTCAGGTTTCTGTACGCTAACTGAAAGCGATTTGCAACAAAGTTGCACACCGAACAAATTCAAAAAAAAAAAAAAAAAAAAAAAAAGAAAAAACGAACCCGAATCCGAATCCGAACTCAAATCCGAGGCAAAGTCTCTCCGCGGGTCGGTTCGACAAGATTTTACAAGATTGTATACAACGAGTTCGCAACTTGATGCATGTACATGACTACAGTGGGCGCAAGAAGTTCTGTCAGCTACCGTTTGAGTGAATAAGCCAGTTTGCCGATCCGGGAGTGGACGTGACTACAGTGATTGACAAAGTGCCAAGAATTCTTGGGGAAACTATGGATAAAGTTGAATAATGGTTAAATAAATAACTCAGTTAGTTGGGTAGCGATAATTTATTTATAAATTTTTTGTAAGATTCTATTCTTTAGTAAAATAAATCTCTTTATTAGGAATTATTATAATAGTTAAAATTAATTTAACATATTGAAATTTGCTGTTCTGACAATATCATTAGACTCTTTACTGGCAAAATCGACTGGACTCCCAAAACAAGTCCCCTAAAGAACACATTTTGAACAAATGATCTAATTTCTGCCGAGTCTATAAACCCATGTAAGCTTAACTGACTGTCTTTTGTTCTCTCTGTTATTAAGTGTCATTAAAAAAAAGTTCAACAGATAATAAAGATACATTTCCCATATAAGAACCCAACTATTTAGACTAGTCAAAATAATTTACAATAATTTCAAGGTCTTCGTAGTCGGATGACCAGGGGATTTTCTACTAGATCAGCACAATCCCATTTTTAAAATTTATAAAAATCTGTTTCGATTTGAACTCCATGAACTCTTTGAAAAGGCGGAAACAGGGTCTAAAGTTTTCTAACTACACTGAATCTAAAAATTTGAATAAACAAGAATAAATCTTATAGTCGCTTTGCGACTTTAGGATAACCGTTACTCAGTTTAAGTATGTTATTAACAATGGGGTATGATAATAATAATTGTGTAATCGGGTAGGCGATGGACCCTAGTGAGTTTGATTACGATAGCTTGGTAAACACAGAAAATGTTCATACAAGTTCATATTATGACTATTATTCAGACCGATCGTTCCTATGTATGACAGATATACGATATAGTGCTCCGATTTGAATGAAACTTGGTCAGTATGTTTATATTATTGGCAAATGTATAATGTGTGAGTTTCATTAAGATTGCTAGCTCAACGCCAAAGTTTTTCATATTAATTCATATTTGGAGGGTATATAAGTATGTATGACCGATCGTCTCTATGGGAACTATACGATATTGTCGTCCAATTTGGATCAAAATTGGTCAGTAAATGTCTTCTTTTATAAAAATACATTATTTAATAATATTAAATAAAATATTTAAAATATATACACATATACTAAATTAGGCAGGCTCGATCAAGGTAGGGTAAAGTAGCTCATGATCGCCTGCTGCTCATTAGGTTTTAAGTTAATAATTTGCGCCGGAAATACTTGGTGTGACCCATTGTGGCCTGTCAGGTACTAGCGGCATCGTCTTTACACCTTTTACTTGACGATCGGCGATATCGGTCCGATCGTCCAATGTCCAAATCGCACAACTTGTCTGCACGTCCGCTAATAATATGTGCCCAGACCCTTTGCGTAGAACGTACTGTAATAATGTCTCTTCGGCTGTCTGGTTCGGTGTTATGATGAATGTCTTTAGTCGTACTTCCATGACAGCCCTTCGTATTGCCCAAGTTATCGTGAGGTGCAAGTAGTTAAAGGCTCTGTAAAACTTAATTTCAAATTTACATTCCGTTAGTGTGTTTGTTCAAAGATGCAATTAGAGGAAATCTAGCTAAATTAGTTGTGTGCCCAGACAGTCATTATAAAAGTCAGATCGCAGGTTATATCTCTGTGAGTGTAGTTAGAACGACAACATCTTGATGTAGTTCGAATTTTCTGTTTGTAGATAGATTTCAAATTTCATAACTAAACAACAACAAAACTTTTGAAAATATTTACTTAAAATAATGAAAAATGGGGACCAAAATCAATGCCAAGCAAAGTCCCAAATAAAATTTTATGCGATTCTAAATCTGAGTGCAGATTGTTTTTATCACAAACATTTTTGTAAATATTTTAATACATTTTTTTTTTTTATTTTTTTTAGTTTAAGAATTATGTCTAAAACGATCCCTTAAAAAGTCTAATCTGAATCAAGAATTAAAGGCTTTAGTTCATTCATTGTTCAACACTTTTGTTGCATAAACTTATTCAGAACTTTTGGTTAACTTTTAAAAATAAAATTTATAAAAATTGAATATTTAATTAATGTAAAATGTAAAATGATTGCTTTCTGCAAAAGTGCTTAAGAACTTAGTGAAATATAATTCCCAACTTTATGAGCTTTTCTTACAAATAATAATATATAATAACACTGCGAAAGTTATTTTCATTTGGAATATATGTAATTCTTTAGAATTATGTCTATATTGGCTTTATGACATCGTTTTGAGGCTTACTTGAACTCGACTTTCAACCGTAGTTCCCAAGAGTTTGGGTTCTATTCCTAGTCACGTAACTGCAGCTGCAACTACCGACTGTTGTTATGAGAATGCCTTAAGTCTCTCTCTATCCCTCTCTCTCATCTCTCTCTCTTCCTATCTCTTTCTTGACTTTACTTGGGCTTGGGTAGTTTAGGAGTCGTAAAAGTCGACCAACTCGCTAGGTTCTTGGCATTGGATTTGGTAGGTTGGTAGTCTTTTTTCACGGGGTCGTCGTCATCGTCATCGTCAGCGTCTTGGGAATCGTTAAACGGAAAACGTCAAGTGGTTCGACAGTTCCAAGTCTCCTGTCCCCAGTTCTCAGTTCCCAGTTCCCAGTTCGCTGTTTCCAGTGCCCGGATCGCAGTTCCCAGTTGGAGGTTGGAAGTTTGGCAGGTTGTGGTTCCTTGACTGAATCGATAGACTTCGGTTTCAGTTAATTAATTTAATGCGCTTGCGCTAATTTCGGGCTCTTAAGACAGGCAGCTCTCTGGTCTTGGCCTGTCTTTGAACATCTTCTTAGCCCATAACCATAGCATATTTCGCAAGAAAACCTCAACAAACTTTGGCGCGCTCGTAAAAATAAAGTTGTAAAATGTATTTTTGTGTTTTGTTTTTGTTGTTTTCCTTTTTTGTTTTTGTTGTGTTTTTGTTGTGTTTTCGATTTCATTTCATTTCAAATGGCAGCCATATTTTGTTGCTGCTGTAGTTTGCATTTTTATTATTATTTCACATTTGAGGAAATGTGCTCAGGGGCGGTCCAGGGATCAAAGACAAGGATAGCGATATCACCGACCAAACGAGTGAGTAAAAGTGAGAGAGAGAAGACCCTTGACAGGTCATTTCGCTGCCTAATTTACGAGATTTCCAGCTAATACTTTGGCATTACTTTTTAATACTTTTCGCCCGACTATTGAAAGTTCGGATTATGCCCCAAAATTACTGTTTAATTATGTGGCCAGAAGCCGAACCACAATTGACCGTTGCCGAATGGCAAAAAACAATCCCAAAAAAAAGAAAAAATTAACAATAAACATATTTAACTTGAACTATAAAAACATTTTTTATGCAATTAAAGTTGCTTTTATGAGCAGAAAATTAGTCTAGACGAGGCCCATGTCCAGGCTCGGGCTCCCGCTGGCGCCCTTTATGACAGAAACATATGTTATGTGGCATATAACTACAAGTAGGTAAATATGTGAAATTTAGAGTGAAATACAGCTGCATGCGTAGTTGGTACTCTGAGTTACGTATATCCCATCTTGAGGGCATTCATTGATCCTTTCCCTAACCATGTAATGCAAAAAGGAAATGTTTGCATGTTTGAATGCTGGCATAATCAGCTCAGATCCTGAAAGCCAAATTACAGCTCAGCGACCCATGATGATATGCAATTGTTCAACTATAAGCCAAAAGCAGAAGTCACACAACCAAACCAACTCGACCATCAAGTCTTCCTTTCTCTTCACTTCTCTTCTCTTCTCTTCTCTTGTTTTCGTTTTTTGTTTCGTTAATGTCTCTTTTTTTTAACTCCAGCTAATTGAATTAAATCGTGTTTGAAAAATGCGGGCTACTTCCTACTACTACCTACTTCACCTGGCGCCCCGCTTTTCGGGGCGTGACAAAAACATCCGATAGTTGCGTGTTAAAGATCTGCCAAACAACTGCAATGGCTTTATAATGATTCAAAATTATACAGTGCCTCTGAAAAGGTTTCGTTTCACAAGTCAACAGATGATGGTAGACTAAGTACCGATGTTCTGAAAGTTTATTCAAAGATAAGAACATCGAATAAACGAACAGATTAAACCATTTTAGTGAAATAATAATTATTCAATTCGATAATTTCTTACTTAATTGTTGTAACTTTACAATTTAATTTTATAAACTATACTAATAGTTTTCAAATTATTCATTGAATGGGAAATAGTTTTAATATTTGTTTCTAGGCTTGTTTTTTAATTATTTGTAATTATTTTTTAGTTTTCTGTAAATATTGTAGTCGTAAAAACACTTATTAAAATATATCTCGTTCCAATTTTTTTCAATTTTTAATATTTTATTGGTTTACTCATCTTTTCATATAGTTTAATAGAATAATTGGAGTCTTAAAACTTTACAAACTGAATTTAAAAAAAAAAAGAAAATAAAGTTAATTTTCCCTTATTTATTTTTTATCCGTTTTTTTAACGTGTTAAATCTTTAACTTATGTAGAAAATAATATGAATCCAAAAAAGTTGTTATCTTTAAAGTGTTTTTTTTTTTTTTTTTGTTCTTCTTCTTTATATTTTCTTTTTATCTAATTAGAATCCCAAATTATTTAAAATTGAAGAAAGACAATTTAACAATAAATATAAATTTTATATGTCAATTAATTTTAACGAGTTCAGTATTATTAAAGCTTGAAAAATTTTTTCTTGCTTTAAAAAATAATTAAAATTTTTAATTATATTATATTTTAAGTCTTTCAATTTGCTTTTTTTTTAAGACTTGGTAAATAAAAACTTAGTTGAATATTCCTTAAAAGAAACTATCAGAGGTAATAAACAAAGCACTTAGCACTTTTTGCCAGATACCACATAAAAACAAGCATATAAATAAGCCTCGGGCTTTTTAGACCCAGTACTCTTAAAAGAGTTGGGGGGTCTATTAGATTTGTCTGAAGTGAAATGTGCGTAACAGGCCGACCCCATGAAGTATATATATTCTTGATCAGCATCATCAATAGTCGAGACGATATAGTTATGTCCGTCTGTTTCTCTGATCGTCCGTCCATATGAACACATGAATCTCAGAGACTTAAAGAGCTAGAGCCACCAAATTTTTAGTGTATAGCATGAATATAACTATCCTCACCGACTTGGGTTCAGAAAACTGTATCATATACCTCCCATATGACAGAACGGTCAAAAACAGCTTATGTGAGTACGTGGTCTTTTACAGTCGGCTCGGTCGAGTGTAGCATTTCTTACTTGTTGTTGATGTATTTGCAGTTGAAAATGCGTTTGCAGTTCGTAGTTTGCCCCTCCAAGTGGCATGTTGCACCATTGAATTCCTTATCCGTAGCGCGATAAATTGCGTGTCTTGTTAAATGTAAACAGAGTTTGGGGCACACATACACACACACACACACACACACACACACATTTTACCAGGTTGTATAGTTGATAAGTGAGTGGCAACAATGATGCTCAAATCTTTTGGGAGGCCTTTCATCTAGGCTCAGCGTGTGGCATGCCACACTTCCATTAGCAAGAAACAATTTAACCTGGACAACCCAAAATGTGCATTCAAGCTTCTGCATAAATGTTTTCTAATTTAATAGTTATAATTAATGGCTAAGGAAAGAAAATTAAAAAAATTATAGTAAATAAAACATTATTCTAAGATCTTGTTAAAGTAATTTGCTATCTTGTGATTGTATCGCAGCCCATTAAATCTACAACAAACTAGTAATATATATATGAAAGACCGACCAATTAGATGCCTTAGAAGTTTTGGGCTCTTTCAAATGTCTCCCACGCGCTTTTCTTCTCCCCAACTTTGAAGTACCTCTAATGGAAAGAGATCTTACTAGTTTTAGTAACTAGTTCACGCATTCGCATACATACAAGATACAAGTAGTCAAAGTTAAAGTGACTAAAAAGATCTTAAACTACACGAAAGCTAAAGAAAAGACAATTGACTTCACCAATTTAAGTAATATTTTCAAATATTAGTATGTGTAAGAGCCAAATGTCGACAGAGCGCTAGAACTTGGTTGGGGGATTAGGTCAATACGGGTATTCCAGAAAGAGTAACCACATCAATGCCCAACACACACACACACACTGACACAGCTGTGGTGTACGTATGAGGTTTCCACTAAATGCATCGAAAAAACCAAGAACTCTTCACTTAAGTTAATAATGAAAACACTTGACAATAATTTAAGATAGAACTGGTCCCACTTGAAGTCCCAAGTCTGGCAAGAGTCTGGACTTGGTGTCTGGTTTCCAACAGGTCTAAAAACACACACACACATATATATAGTTTGACTTTTGAGCAACAAAAATGTTACAACAATCAGCTGTTTATAGACAAGTCTTATAAAAGTCAACTAGGTACGACTGACAACTGAATCAACCGGTTCAAAGTTGTTGCCCAGCTTGCATTCCTAGTCATTCCTACATTGAAATAGTTTATACATTTTTATATAGTAAGTATGTTCGGATATGTATGATAATTCTATGCTCACACATATTTTGATATTCCATTTACATGAAATGTAAATTAAATATATATGAATTGATGCATTCGTTCAATTGAACGATAGAACCGATATTCGACTGTGACTGACTGTGATTGTGGGTCTAAAACAAAATTTGCACATTTGAAATTACCACTTAATGATGATGGAGGAGTGAGATGAAAATAGTTAGAAACATCATCAAAATATGCAAATGACTAAAATAAATTCTCATTTATTTTCAACTTTTGTGTACTGTTTTCAAATCTGTCAATATATAAGTTATGAAGAGCAAAATTTATTATTTTAGTATTTTGAAGTTTTTAATTAAATTCATAAAATGTTCAACAAAAAAAATGTTTTTTCCCGAAAACGAAATTATTAAAAATTATGGAAAAGCCTTTGATCTTTAGTTAAGAAATATTAATTAAGCTCTTTTTAACAATTAATTTATTTTTAGCTGAAAGGGTTAGTATTTTTAATTTTATTCACAACATGACTGTTGAGTAACCAAGTTATCCTATTCATAAATATGTATGTTCAGTGCTGATCTCGTGCAACTACTTAACTTGGCTAAGAGAGAAACAGGCAGGTCTTGCAGTTCCCTCTTTAAGTGCAGTCAAGACGTCATGGAAATGTCTGTTACCGACAGGTTTGCACAGGTGCGACAGCTAATTAGCAGCTGAAGTCTTTTGAGGGTAGGCAGTCATTCAATCATCTTCGTCTTAAACAATTTCCATTTACATATTTGATTTGTAATTCTCTGGTTGCACTTTCCTGAGATCATACTTCCATTTGTTCTTTCTTTTTTTGTGTTATACTCCATGATTTCCTCTACTCGGAAGTACCTAATCAACAACTTCATTTAGGATCTGGTCATGGTCCTTAATGTGCAGTTTAAGCTGTTCTCCAGTCTGGACCATTAAAATAAAATGCATATAATTGCGATTCCATTCAACAACGCCCAAAAAATAACCTTTTAAGGCAAAAGCAAAGGAAACAACCTGATGTTGGCACGAGCCGAGAGTCAGTCCACCTGTCACCTGCAGAAATTTGCTTCTGTTTTGTGGTTGAATTTTTCATTGGGTCCCGGATTCACATTCACATTTCTCACACATTAAAAACTTGTTGCAATTTTCATTTTATAGAAATTAACAAAAAACGCAAACTGCTCAAATTGTTGCGGAATTCCCAACTGCAAATAAAACTCTAATTAAAATAGAAATTGAAATTGTTTATTTTGATTTACTCCAATTAACGTTGTTCACATGAGATTCATGCATTCATTCAGTTGGTCGGTAACTGTGTTTAATGGCTGTAATCCATATATGTAATATTTACCAAGTCAATATACTTACAAACTATAATAGAAGAGAACTTAAAACTTGTATAACCTTCCAAGTCACAGAGGTAAACTATGGTTGAGGTTAAGGTTATCAATATACAACAGTTTAAATATAAAACTTTAAAATGTTGCTGGATTAGTTTTGTTTTAGTTCCTTTTCTATTAAAATATTATTAAATTTCTTTTGTTAGATAGCCTGATTAGCTATAGAGAAGTGAGGACAATGACGTCACAGCATCTAGACCAACATCTAGTATTGAAAAGCCCTGAAAAACTCAAAAAACGAATACTTTTATTTCAATAAACATTAAAAATAGACCATTATACTATTTGATTTATTTTTAAACTTATTATCTCGAATTGCATATTGCTTAAATCTGGAGTCACCATTTTCTAAGCCATTTTTATGCATATGAGTTGGAAGTTCTTAACTGATTGGAATTAATTTAGATGAGATGGACTACCCATGTTGTATGTATATTTTATGTATTTAAAAAATACTGAAAAAAAAAAAAAATTAATGCTAATGCCATTACTTGAAATGAGCATGGTCATTAAGCAACAACTACTTAAACAATTTATTTGTTTTTGTTGTGATCATTAAAATCGCCACGATTTTCCAAAGTCTGCCCACACGAGGCTACAAAATCAGCGGTTTCAACTAGGATCCAAAATGCTCACAGAAATGTGGTCATAAAAGTGGCCAACGACTCACAGCGAATGCTGCTCGCAATTTTTAAGCGCATTTTTAATTTATTTTCAACATTTTTACAATTCAGAAACACTTTTTGGTGCCACAGTTAGGCGAGAGTCTCAGAGTCTCAGACTCTCAGATGCTTTGGCTTTTGCATCAAAGTTGTAAATGTCGCGTTGAGTCGTAAATTTGAATATAGTATGTACATGTGTGTATGTGTGTGTGTGTGAGGTTATATGGTGTGTAACGACATGCGATGATACGAGAAACATGCCCAGTTTTCCTCCTTATTCTTTTTTTTTGCTTTTCGCTTTTTGCTTTTTACAGGCATGAAGGAAGTCTCGAAGTCGAGAACGTGCGCGCCTCAAAGGCAAATTACGTTGCGCAGACGCATTTAATGAGCTGGGTTAAGTCGAGTTGAGTCGAGTTAACTCGGGTTGAGATGTGTTTTTATGATTTTTCTTGAATTGAGTATTTTCATATTGTTTTGCTGTTATTTATTATTATTTTTTTTTTTGTTTTTAATTTTAACACAATCTTACACAACTATTTTTTTTCCTTCTTTTTATTTTATTAACCAATTTAACGATTCCTTTAGCTTAAAATGCAATGAAACTTTAATATGTTTAACTATAAATGTAGTCAGAGCTCTCTTCATTTACACATTTAAGCAGTGACTAAGCTAGTCACACCTATCGAGAATATCTATATAATTCATATTATTACTTGAGATTAAAAATATTTGTTCTTCAAACTAAATTAAATTTTGTAGATTTACATTAGGTCCCTGATGAATTGATAAATAAAGTTTCTTCGTGACAAACCCTAATAAAACTTGCCATTTAAGACTTGAAGATACCCTAAGTCCAAGTCCGAAACTCGTTTTGTATACCCAAAAGAGAACGCCTCTGCGTGACGTCACTGTTTCTGACCTCCGTTCCTATTGCAGAGCAAAATCGTTTGGTTTTTGTTCTGGCATTTGTGCAACTTGTTAACGAGAGGGCGTGGCATATGGTTACCTTTAGTATTGATGAATCTAGTTTTTGTAAGTACTGAGATCGGCGAGTTTAAACAAAAAGACAGACGCTTTCATAAGATCGTTCTGCCTGATTTATATGGAATCAGGACATATTTGACACTAGCTCATCGCACGCTTATTATGTGTTTGATTTTCTGGATGAGAACTATCAATTTCAGTCGATGATAGTGACCTAGTTATAATGGAAGCTCTCTTTATAAGCTTATCTTCAAGTGTAGTATAGTATATTATAGCCTTAAATAGTACAGTTAAGTATAGTACGCCTTAGTATAGTACTTTAGTAAGGTATAGTATAAACCAGTACTCAGTGGCCTAAAATCCAGCTGTACTGCTCTAAAGTATTCAAGAATCAACAAAAATTAACGATTGGGTTTCGCGCATTTCTATGTTTAGCACTTTGACATGTTATCTACTCGAATTTATTATGCTGTGTCAAAGATCATCGTCCGCTTTATGATTCCCATTTCGCAGACTGCCACAATTGGCTTGAGTTCAGCTGGGGAACTATGAGCTAGGTTCTGTGTATTTGTATGTAGGCTTTTAGGAACCACATTTTGGTTTGAGATTTCCAACATAAAATTATAATTTACAACTTTGTTTGTGTTTATTTTTTGTTATTTTGTCTTCAAGATGTGTATGTACATATGTGTGTGTATCTGTGTGTGTGTGTGTGTGTGTGTGTGTATTGCGCTGTCAAAGCATAAAACAACGTGAAGTCTTTTTAAGTTGATTTTTACAGCACAGCTGAAAACGTAGATGCCGAGTTGCAGATTGAAGATTCAGGATCCTAAGCCCTGGCCAGGGACACATGCTCGGTGGGTTCGTTGTACGGCAACAATAATTTAATTAGCTTTGCTTGCGGCTTTTTCTGATTGCATCCAGGTGAAATGACGCTCCGATTTAATTTTAAAGAGCTACCTTTTAGTCTTTATGCTCGATTCTTATAATCGAATGTATAAGAAGCCACAAGCTGTAGTTTAATTGCTGCCATTCTGATTAATGATCCATGTTGTAGGCACTACCATGATACCAGATGATATCATATCGAATCGGGCCGTAATCCAAGTTTGATTTGGCCATAAGAAGACGAACTAGTTGTACTTTACTCTAAATTGACCAAATTGTCACGATATGTGTCAAGAATTCACATCTGAATTTAGCGGATATAAAGTATTCACTCTAAAGTAGGATTATAGGAAAGACAGCTCAAAACCCTTTTTTAAAGGTTAGTAACGAATATATCTGAACAGATAGAAATTGTAGTAAGTGACATACGTTCTAAATCTCAGAATATATCTAATGAAAAAGCCTTGAAACATCTTTATTAATCAAGCAGGTAAAGCTCAATTAATTGTGCATTTTAATTTGCTAATCAATTCAAATCCGCATCTACATGTATCTTTGTATCTAAGTATCTGAGTCAGCGAACAGTTAAATGGCTGTGGAAAGTCGGTCAAAAGCGGAATCGAGAGCGAAAGCGACAAATACGCATATGTTAACAAATACATATATACATAAATATATATACATATAGACACGCACACCTATTGCATAACCTTCGTATTCGTATTCGAATTCGCAGTCGAACGTCATCATTATTATCATCATCATCATCATCATCATTATCATTATATTCATTATCAAGTCAATGTCTTGCTTTCAGCTGTTATATATGAACGATAAGAGAAGTGCACAGTGGTACACACAGACATATACAAAGCAGTCAATTTTAGTCGGCATTAAAGATAATAATTTTGATATTCCAAGTCTATGTAGAATTTAATCAGCTTTATTTTATAGTCTGTAATAAAATAGTTATTGTACCACATTTGTAATCAGCAACTTGTGCATCGAGAGCGAAGTTCCACTGTACGGCATTGTCGTTGATCACCTTGAACTTGAATTGTGTTCCAATGAACTGCTTTTCCATATCTATATCTACACACACTCGCACTCATTCATATATATATATATATATACATGCGTGTGTGTGTGTCATAATTTACATTTACACGTGTTTGTGTATATGTAGAATAAGGGTCCCAGGGGCTAAACAAGTCGAACACAAAGTGCATATTGTATGAGCGAATAGTTAGAAACTTGTAGCTGAATAGAAACTTATTTAAATTACACTAATGTTAGCTCTAAATATTTATATATATATAGAAAAGATTTCTATTGTAAGCTTTAAGCGATAAGTATTCATACAATTTATACTTAGCAAAAAGGGTGTGAATTCAGTACACATAATTTATGAACTATAATTTATAAAGAATTTGATTGATTTTTAGAGTAATGTTCGGAGGTTTAAATTCCATAGTATGTCTACATACTTCTTTGCACAGTCAACTTTTTAGCACCTTTGTCTATGAGACATTTCTGAATTCATTTTCTTTAAATTTTCTTAATATTTTTGTTTTCTTTAACACTTAATCCTGAATCAAAGCGACAGCAGATTTATGGCTATTAAAATGCTGCTCAAAATTCAAATGGGAACCAAGCCAAAAAAATATCTTTGAGTTTACAGAAAAAATTTAAATTGTTTTTAGCTGTTTATGTTTCGGAGACAAATTGGCGGTTTTTTTTTTGAGGCAATTAAAGTGCTATGCCAAAAAAAATAAGGCAGAATTTAGTGTACAACAATTGTCTTGCCCCCTTCCAATTTATCACTTACACTGTCTCTGTAAAAAAGTGAGATGCGACGCACACACACACATGCACATATACACAGGAAGATTCACATTGATTTTCATTGCTTTTTCATGAGCTTTTTTATCAACATGTCAATTTGTTTCCCGAGTCTTGCTCGGATCCGTTCAATACAACACAAATTACACACCACATTATAAGACAATAAAGCACGTAGCACCGAGAGTCTGTTCACTCTTTAGTTCCAACCAGATGGTCAGGACCTGCAGACTTTTTCTAGTTCCCAGCTCCCCAATCCCCTTTCTCTACTCCTTATTCCTTGCTTCGTACTCCGTGCTATTGACAGTGGGACAGACACACGTCTGACCAATTGAAAATTAATTTTCACACACTCAACAGACAATAAAGAATATGACAAGATTTGAGAGTTACTATGTTTTATTTTCTAAGGGATCAAATGAAGTAAAGTAAGGAAGTACAAACCTTGCAAATATTTAGTTTGTGTATACAAGATGTATTGCTAGATTAGAGGTACAAAGGGTCTACTAAGTTGATCAAAATACAATATAAAATCAAAGAGAAATAAACTCTTTCACTCCAAGAACTAAAATTTATATATATGCAATAAATAAATATCAGGGTCGACATGGATTTGTTCTCTAGATTTCTGTAACATGAGTAAGAAGATTTCGGAGACTATGAGACTAAGACTATTAGTATAAATGTTGTAAAGTAAACAAATCAAATCAAATATCTATAACATGGTATGCACTTCTATTTAGTAAGCAATTCAAATTGAGATATTGACATGTCCAGTAAAGAAATTAAAAACAAAATCACTGATATATTATTGTTGCATCCTAGTCAAGTTTTGTTAGAAATAAAAGACTGGTGTAATAATAAGAGCCAGAAATACAGTCAAAACTCTATTAATATCTTAGTTAGTGGCTAGTGGTACAGGGTCTGCTACATTCGACTCTACCACAAGGTTTGCAATTAGTTTTTAATATTAGAAAAACATAAACATTTGTGTGTACAAAGCGTTCAGTTAGAGAAACTATTTATATAAATAGATAGCCAGTGGCTCATGATAAATAGAGGGTGTTTATATATCAAACACACACACACACACACACACACACACACACACACACACACACACACACACACAGTCAAACAACAGCTGTCTGGGTTTCCCTCTACCCACTCTGCTTTAACACCCTTTCCATTCCGCATTCTGTCTGACACAGAGGTCGACGCGTCCGCCGCTTGTCAACCCCCTTCTTATCTACGACAATTGGCACGTGTAAGCAATTTTCTATTATAATCGGCAACAAATGCATTATATGCACTGCGCTCACTAACACTCGCTCTCGATCTCTCTTTCTCTCTCTCTCTCTCTTGCATTCTGTCTCCTCTCTTGGTTTGCTGTGAGTGTGAGTGTGTGTGTGTGTCTGTCTGTTCATGTGTGTGAGTGCACGTATTGAGAAGTATTTGAACGCAGTGTGTCAATTGAGATTCTCAGTTGTGGGGAAATGCCTTGGCAACAAGTTTGAATAAAAACTGCGCACAAAATTTCATTGCTTGTAATTTATGCTCGTTTGGGACGAGGGAAAGGGGCAATAATTTTGGTATTACGCATACGTAGTGTTGTGCAAGCTTCTTTCTTTCAAGCAAGTCCAACAAACAGTGTCTTGAGGTGTTGTCTGTCTTTCGACTGCAATCGTTTTGTATAATTTATTACCCACAATACAATGATAAGCCTTCGGCCAATTTGTTAAAAGCGCAACAATTTGACTTATTATAGAGATACCCGTAATTATTCTGTTAATTACCTCCATTTTGGCTATTTATGTGCCACCTGGGGCTGTGGCAAGTGTCATCTTTATATTTCCCCATTGATTTACTACCTCGGGCTGACACTGCATTTTGCACTTTGATAAAATTTGACAGCGAAATGCACAAATCATTTTCTAATTCATTTGACTCTAATTCTCTTTAATTTGTTTAAACAATTATTGGGAAAACATTTGAAACAACTTTTAGGAGTCGCAGGGGCAAAGCAATAGCAATTAGACAGATTTTTAATTCAAATAACTTGTAGACCATTAAGTGGATAGATATAAATTATATCTTTATGGCCAACACTTATCTTAGCAGATCTGGTTTTAATACCCTTGCCGGGCCAAACGCAATCAGTCTCGAAATGAAAGCGCATTGAGGAAAACGTGACATTTCCCAATGGATCTCGACTGGAAAGTCTGTCCAGTCAAATTGTTTTTAGATTTGCCTAAGTCTGTCTTACAATTCACCTGATTAAACTTAATACGCTCTCTAGGTCTTGAGCAATGAGTATGAACGTGTATTCATCATTCCACATCATTCGACGACTAACCAATAATAAGCCTTTTCAGCCCAATTGAGCCATTAGCCAGTCTATTTGAAGTTGCGTAAGAAAAACGAGTATTTCGTAAATATTCACAAGCAATTCAAATGTCAAATCAAGAAAAATTTAAAGGTGCTTAAGCGATAACCCATAACGTTGTATGCGAAATTGAGTATAAATTTTATTGTTTAAAATGCAGTTAAATGAATTCTCTCAATTAATTTTCCAAAACTTGATTAGTTTGATCAAAGTTTACACTTTATAAGCATTTTCAAATCACAGTTGCAAATGAGTGTGTAAATTATTGAATAAAACTAGTAGTCAAGCGAAACTAGCTGCACTTGTTTGGGGTATTTAAAAACTTACTGTATATAGTATGTCCGAATTGGTTACAATTTTTTAAGTAAACCAATTTTTTCCATTCACTATCATTTATTTTCGCTAAATCGTCCTTGTAATCCTATCCGATCTTAACCAAATTGTCGGTAATGCTTTTTCAATAAGGCGCAGGGCGTGATGTGTGTGACAATTATCTCTCTTGCATTGAAAACAATTAGCTTTCTATTAATTGCATAATTATTTTAGAAGACTTCAAACTATAAGTAGTTTATCTAATGGTTTAATATCCCTTTAATGACCTACAACATTGGCTCAATTTAATTCCCATTGTGTTTTACAAGCTGCACATTAATCCTATAAGGATTTACTAACTATTTCAGTCTCTTAGAGTAGCCCTGCATATAATTCAACTGTTTGATCAAGGTCAAGAGAGAATTAAAACGGTACCAAAACTGGTCAATTTTAATTTTACGGTATTAAGGCATTAAGAGCACATTTCAAAGTACTGTTCATGTTTTTTGGATGTGAAGCAAAATAAAACACTTTAATATTTCCCTGAAATTCATATGATAATCGACCTTCTTTTGACCACAAACTCCACTTCGCTTTGCCTGAATTTCAATAGACACTTAACCCATTAGCGACAAAGCTGATGCGTAATGTCCAACATGGATCAAAGTCCTGCAATAATGATATTCAAAATTGAATCAGGGTTTGACACCAAGGGTTGGTCCACCCCAAAATCAATCGACGGAGTGGTTTTTACGTTGTTATTTTAAAGGACACGGGCGTCAATATCAACTGATTTATATCAGAGTCAGAGCAATTAACGGGAATGTTAAGGGCGGTAATAAAATCCGGGAAACGGAACCAAACAAAGTGAAAAGAAACCAAACCAAGTCAAATCAAATCAAACCAAACCGAAAGAAACCAAAAGAAACCGAAACGAAAGGAAACGAAACGAAATTAAATGAAATAAAATGAAAGACAAAAAATCAACGCTCGGTGCGATATTTTTGGTGCTTTTCATTCTTAATTTTACGAGCGTCAAACTCATGCGATGCCAAAATTGTAGAAAAGAAAACCTTTTGGGAAAATAAATATGTTTTCTGTTATTGTTGTTATTTTAGTTGTTTTAGTTGTTGTACAAGTTGAACGTCGTCATCAACGTCAACGTTTTTGGGGCGCTCGTAAAAAAGCGCAAAGGAAAATTTTACGATGCCACAGTCTAGCAAGCATTTGGCGTCTGTCTATAAGACGAATTACCGCTAAACCAGAAGGACGGAGAGTGGCAGAGAGGTAGGGAGAGAGGTAGATAGAAAGAAAGAGAGTGCGAAAAACTCTAACAAACTCTTGCCAACATTTGTCTATCGAAATCGTGTATGAAATTAGTGAACAGAGTGCACAGTAGCTGCCAGTTAGCCAAGCCATATTAGCCAGGCCCAGCTGACCACTTAAGCTGAAGCCAATTGCCAATTGGCTTTAATGGCAGCCCAAGAAGCTTAGCTACGAAGTACAAGCATAGTTCAGAGGTTTAAGCTATACACTTTAATGGATTTCTCTTCACATGTGTTCAGACGTCTTGTCATCAAACTAAGCTATTTGCTCTTACCACTTGTAACTCGAAACACGTCACGCTTGCAAATGAGCCGGGTGATAAGAAAAGTCCCAGTGATAAGATAACTAGGCGATTGGCTTATCAAAGAAAAGGGCATTCAGCGTGCTTGTGTAAGCAGCCCTTAAGCTGATTGTCAGTGCCAACAAAATGATAAGCTACATGTGTATTTGAAAGTGAAAGTTTTCGTGAATTTCAAGGTGAATTTCCTTTCTTTACCTTTGCCTTTGCAGTTGCCGTTGCCGTTGCCATTGTCATCGTCACCGTCCGCGTCGCTGTCACTATCATTGGCACTCTTGTTGTCTCTGTTGCTCACATTCCGAGACAGAGTGAGACGGAGAATGGGTCATGAGTACTCGCAATGTTGCCAATTGCTTGTTTCTATTGTGCCTTCATTGAATATTAAAGCGTTCACTCGTCATCGTCAATCATCGGGTCTGAAAATAACACGTGTGTTACCACAAACTGTTGCCAAAGGCAAAGACTGTTGCAATAAACATGAGCAGTGGAATCAAAAACGCTTACCAATAGCAGGCCAAAGATTTGACACAATTTTTTGAAGCCTAGAATTTTATTTAGTAATCAGAATTTCGTCAAATTTGTTAGTTTTAAGAAGACATAGTATTCAAAAAGATTAAGTGGTGTTTAAATAGTTTTAATCATTTCACCAGGGACTATACAGGGTGCGTCATCTAGACTGGACCTATTGCAATACTGAATAACTCCGCTGTTTTCTAGCCGATTTTGACAAATCAATCAGATTCTCAAACGTCAGTCTGTGCCATTTAAAGTCAGTTGTAGGCATAGAGCGGGCTGAAATTGTAGGGCTGTAATATAAAAATCGGTGATTTGGACTGGCCTCCTCGTTCGCCGGATTTGACATTTGATTTCACCAGACTTTTTCTATGGGGCTATTTGAAAAGAAAGGTGAATGTCAGCAAACCGAAGACTATTAAACTTAAAGGCGGAAATTGTTGCTATTACGCCAGAAATGTTGTCAAACACGATGCGAAATGCACAAAAAAGTCCCGTTTTTTGTGTTTAATGTTGGTGGTCATTTAATCGATATTGTATACTGAAGGAATTTTCAATAAATGGCATTGTATACCCTACCTAAATCTTCTTAATTTTTCATAATCGGGCTAAAAATGGCGAACTTATTCAATATTAAAATAGGTGCTGTCCAGAAGGCGCACCCTGTATATTTAAACAGTTTTGTATCTTTAATCGTTGGTCAACATTTCTTTAAAATTAAAAGACACTTCATGACATATTTAGAATTCAGCAACTCCTAAAGTGTTAAGTGCTGTGATTTCTAAATTTATAAAAGTATTTGATACTACATTCGAAAGAGGGCCCAAAACTTCTTGATCTGGATGGCGAATAAAAATAGCACGGAATCTTGATATTTTAATTAGAAATCATCTCAAATGTTTGTCGTTATATATGGTAAACCATTGGTGAGAGATGCCAGCAAACTAAACCCTTCATTTAGTCTTCCAAGTTTAGAATGGAATACAGATTGTTCAAAGAGCGGAGAAAATCCCTGCTCAACGTGTGAGTGTTTGAACTGTTTGCGCAATTTGCAGCGTTCAACTTTGAATCCGGCGCCAATTAGCTTGTATAGAATGACAAATTGAACACAATTTATTTACAAAGAACATGACACAGTCCGACTTATTATATACATATAACGAACAAGTATCATTACGGTTGGTTTATGGCTGGAAAGTAGGCACCTGACATAACTGACGTAATTGACATCGAAACTAATGAAATGCAAAGGTTTATGGCCCAGCGATCGTAACAATTTACAAATAATACTTAAACTATTCTCATATAATGTATTGAAATCTTTAAATATATTTCTTTATAATTACTGCCTCACTTTGGAATTTGACTAATTGTTATTAACTTATTGGCCAACAACAGGAAGCTTTTAAAAATTTTCAAAAAGTGCCGGCAAAATTGCTAACACTTTGTGTCCCCATCAACGCCCAAATACCCTGTTACCTTTCCAACTGGTATGCTAGGCACGTGCAGTCCATAAATAGTTTACGTCCAATCCAACAGTGCGAAAAAATACCAAGGAAAATCTAGAAATTGGTATTGAGGTCACACTGAACGAAAGCGGTTTTGATGAAATTAATACAGTATCTAAAATGAAGCAAAGAGTTTCCCAAGATTACAAATAATTATGATAACTATTATACCTGCTAGAGTAAAGATACATTTTACAAACTGGAAGTGTCTCAAGTAGAACATTAGTTCCAATCTTCACTTATGAGGCCCAAAAAAGACGTGTTTTCAGGGATTTATCCTGAAGAGATTTATAAATTTATTCATTAGAAACGTTTTTGTAAGTTTAAAACCATCCTTCAAGAATTTTAACAAATTTTGTTTATAACAAGTAAGAAAGGCTACAGTCGAGCGTGCCGACTGTAAAAGACCCCGTACTCATACCAATGCCAATCATTGGCTACCAACCTGTGTAGTAGCATTTTCCATACAAAAAGAAAGTGAAGAAGAACCTGATTGATTCCTATTTTATATATGTACATATATATATATATATATATATACATAAATATATATATATATATATATATATATATATATATATATGTCCATATACATAATTAGATTTCCTTACATGCCTTGTTTTAAAATTATGTTTTGCGTAAAAACAAATCTCGTATTATAATTCAAAATGAATACTTTTAATTTAATTTGAAATTAAAAATAAAGTTAATAAAACTGTCGGCATTATATTCATTAATCTATATTGGAGTATTACAATGGATAGTATTTGCAATAAAAGTCTTTGAAACAAAAACATCAGCTTGTAATAGGGATGTGAATTGCCAAGAAAATACCGATATCGTTATTAATTAAAATATCACATTCGCGTTCGATATCGATATTATCTATAACAGACAATATAGATATCGACATAATGACCATTGTCGCATTCAATTATACATATCGTTTGAATATCGATATATTCATATCGTATGCATACATGTGCGTGCATGTCCGTAGGCGCGCTGTCGATACACAAGCAGCGAAAACGTTCGCTCACATGTTTTATGCTTCTGTCTCGCTTGCCACATGCATTGACATGCGTGCATTGTTAACTTTGTTACGTGTCTAGCTCTTTTGTTTTTGTCCGATTTGTATGCACTTTCAGGATAGTTTGTTATACTCTGTTCCAAACACATTTCAATTACAACACCGTCGATAAGTGCAAATGCCTTAAAAATGGCATTGAAGTTTAAAATTACTTCATTCTTGTGGGAAAACGGGGCGTGGCAGTCCAAAATTTTAATGACAATGCATTTATGCTGTCTCTAGCAACCTCATACCAAAATGGTATTCCTAAGTGCTATAGTTACTGGATATTCGCTTAAAACATCAATTTTTTTGTAGGTGACCATAGTTTTTACAATTTGCGGAGGCGGTGGGGCGTGGAGATTTGATAAACTTGTCTGCCTGCTATGCGGACTTTCATTCTAAATTTGGTGGCTCTGCTTTTGTGTTTAAAGATCCGGTGTTCTCGGGCGGCGCGGACAGACGGACGCGGACAGCGGCTTGCTATATCGACTCGGCTGTTGATGCTGATCAGTTATACTTTTGGGGTTGCCGCCTCCTCTGCCTGTTCGCACTTTCGCTTCGACCCTATGCCCCTCTCTTTTTGGTCGGGTCTAAAAATTTTAACTATAACGGGCGCTGCAGGCGATTTTCGCAATCTCTGAAAAAGGTGCTTTGCGGTGCACATCATAACTTATTATTGGATTGTAGAAAAACAAAAAACCAAATTTATTTCTATAATATATTGATGAATCTAGAAATTAATCGTTCGTTTATTAGACCCCGTACTCTAAAAAAGAGTATAGGGGTCTATTAAGTTTGTCTGAAGCGAAATGTGCGTAACAGGCAGCAGGAGGCGTGGCCGACCCCATAAAGTATATATATTCTTGATCAGCATCAACAGCTGAGACGATATAGCAATGTCCGTCTGTCTGTCCGTCCGTCTGTATGAACACCTGGATCTTCTAAACTACAAGAGCTAGAGTCACCAAATTTGGAATGAAAGTCCGTCTGCTTCGCGAACAGATCAAGTTTATTTCAAATCTTTGCCACGCCCCCTACCGCCCCCGCAAATTGTAAAAAACTTTTTTCACATCACCATAACTTGAAAAAGGATTAGAGCTAGAGAGACCAAATTCACACATTATGTGTATGGTACCATTATAACTATCCTCACCAAGTTTCATCCGGATCGGACAACTATAGCCTATAGCTCCCGTAGGACAAATCGGTCGAAATTTTGTGATTTGTATGGAGACATAAAGTTTTAGTTGAGCGATTGAGACCAAACTAACACATTATGTATATGGTACTATTATAACTATCCTCACCAAGTTTGGTCCGGATCGGACAACTATAGCCTATAGCTCCCATAGGACGAATCGGTCGAAAATTGGTGATTTGTATGGAAAAACGCGCTCTAGAAGGAGTACGGGGTCTTTTACAGTCGGCTCGCTCGACGGTAGCCTTTCTTACTTGTTTTTAGTTGATTTGTCTGGCTTTTAAAAGTTATTGTTGGCATCTTTGCTTAGATTTGTAAAACTATTGGAGTTAGAATTGTTTAGCATGGTATAACAATTTGTAAACAGCCCTAACTTAAACACTTAAAAAGAACAGTCCCATTTATGGTTTACAGTGTCCAATTCAAATATAGTAACCTGAGTTTGCACTAGTTCAAGTTCGACAAGTGGTTCTATCTATTTTTGCCTTTCCTTCTTGTTTGTCCTGTCAGCTCTTCTACTACAGAGTTCTCGTTTGATTTGCTTCTGCGAGAGTTGCTTGTTTAGTTTCGATTGCATCGATGGAAAGATTATCAATTTCAACTAATCGATTTAACTTTAAAGCAAATCAGTTTTCACTATGAAGGAATTATCAAATCTATTCGTCTGGTTGGTAGCCAAGTTCAAATTGTCCAATTATTCAAATTGACCCAACGAATAGCTGGCAAATAGAAATTAAGCCCAATTATGAAGACATTTGCCAGCAAATTTTTAGAAAGTCGACAACTTTTTCATAATTCTGATTATTTAATTAACTTTGTCGACAAACTATAATGAACGATTGACAGAAGGAAACAATTGAACAATGAAAATATATATGTATTGTATAAATTGTTCAGGTGCTTACTAAATAAACACACACTAGTCCAAGACATATAGAATAAAATAAGAAAATAGAAAAAGCAGCGCAACTTTAAAATGGGACGATTTGCTTAAAAGAATATTTTAATATTTATTTTTTTACTAACATTTATACTAAGTCCATTGTCTCTTGCTTCACAATACACAAACATTTATGAACATAATTATGTATACTATATTTATGTTAGTTATTTAGGTAAAGCTGATAAAATATTAAAACTGAACCCATTCGATAGCCTGGGAAGCCAAATTATTTCAAACCAGTTTAATAAAAGAAACAACTTTTAATTCCATTAAATAAAGTTAGTAAATTAGTAAAGAAATTTCTGCACTATCTAGTTAAAGTCGATTTTTTAACGACGATGGGTTAAACGATAAAGTAACTGTAGAAATTGTACACGAATTCCAAGAAAAGTTAAGCTCAACAAATACTCGTAGATTCGTTTTATTTTAATCACTTTGCTTAAAAAATTTACACAAATTTATGTTAGTTTTGAAATGTCTTAACTTTCGATAGACTAAAAGATAAGTGATAAGAATAGACAAAATACCAATATTTGACCTATTTATTACTCAATAAATGTTATCACTTGAAGAGAACGGGAAAAAAGTTGATAACTGCCTTTATATTATAAATTTGATCTAAATCACAATCTTTCAATCTGCGTAATTCTATAAATATGTTTATACCGAAAATTTACTTTGTAATGCCTTCGATCACAAAACCTTTAAACTAATTTGTGTATTCAAAGATTATTTTTCAAAACTTCTCAGACCTGTCAAACGTTTCATTTGTAGATTATATGATAGTTGTTTAATAGGCTCTTCAATTTAATTAAATTTAATTTAATACTTAGTAATATGTACATTTTTAGAAAATAGCTTTGACTATTAAAACTCTTTTTCAAAACAAATGTTTTAAAAGCAATAAAGCTAAATATATTACATGTATAAAAGCGCTCAGTCGAGCGAGACGACTGTAAAAGACCCCGTACCCATACATATCACCGATCTTTGACCGATTTGTCTTACGGGAGCTATAGGCTATAGTGGTCCGATTCGGAACAAATTTGGTGAGGATATATAGAGTCATGATATACATATAATGTTTAAGTTTGGTTGAGATCGGTTAGTTAAACTAAATTTTATTTTACAAGGTGGAACAGACACACAAACGGACATAGCTATATCGTCTATCCTGTTGATGCTGATCAAGAATATATATACTTTATGGGGTCGGAAACGCACATTTTGTTTCTGACAAACCTAATAGCCCCTGTACTCTTTTAGAGTACGGGGTCTAAATATGCAAATCATGTGTTTAACCCGACACTTTAATTAGTTTTAAAATGGCTTACATTGTATTATGTATTCTTTTCTGCAACTATTTTCTGTATTAATGCTAAAGTATCAAACTTCGTTAAATAGTTATTTTATTATCTGCACAAGTTTCCAGTTGATTGCATTCTACATAACCGCCAATTAAATACAATGTATGAAATTGTAAATTGTATTTGAAAAGTTGTTTTAAATTTCACGTGTCGTGTCTACTTGTCTATGGAGAGTCTAGCCTGGAAAGACACGTTAATAGTGGCTAAGAAGAGCTAAGCCTAGCCAAAGGAAGAAACAAATTGATAACAGACTAAAGGGCAGAGTTATAAACAAGTAGAACACTTTTGGCGCCACAGGGCCTTAGTATACCATGTACATAGTTCAATACATATGAAAAAACAAGAAAGAAAAGTACAGTCGAGCACGCCCGACGGTAGAATACTCTCTGCAATTTTATTCCCGATCATTTTAATAAAATCGGTATTCGGGTATATCAATTAATAGTACTTGCTGTAAAACACGTTGAAATAAACACATATGTTTGCATGTATGCATATACATATACGTTTGACATTCTATGTATACACATGCATACATATGTATGTGTGTATATGTAATACATATACAAATGCATTGGTCGGCAGTGCCGACTCGGCACGGCCAGCATTCGCGGGCAGCGCTGCCGCTAGCAAGCAGCGAAAACGTTCACTCACATGTTTGTATGTTTCTATCTCGCTTGGCACACATGTAGTGACATGGCGTTTAATCATAAACTTTGTTACATGTCAAGCTCTTTTGTTTATTGTCCGATTTAGATGCAACTTTCAAGATAGTTTGATATATTTTGTCTCCAAACGGATTTCAAATTACAATACTGTACGATAAGAACATATGCCTTAAAATCGGCATTGAAAATTGAAATTTTTTTTATTTTTTGTGGGAAAAGTGGGCGTGGCTGTTCAAAAATTTTAATGACAATACATTTATGCCATGTCTAAGAACCTGCATACCAAAATTGGTGTTCCTAAGTGCCATATTTACTGAGATATTCGCAAAAAACATCTATTTTTTACGAGGTGTGTCTAGTTTTTTGCTCATTGTGGGCGAATGGGGCGTGGCATCGAAAAAAAAAAGATTCTTGTATTGACTGACTTAATATCGAGTCGATACTGACCAAATTCAAACTTGTAGCTCTTACCATCTCTGAAATCTGTTTGTTCATACGGACAGACGGACAGACAGACAGACGGACAGACAGACGGACAGACGGACATGGCTATATCGACTCGGCTTGTGATGCTGATCAAGAATATATATACTTTTGTGGGGTCTGCCACGCCTCCTTCTCCCTGTTACATACTTTTCACAAACCCAATATACTCTCTCTTGCAGAGAGTATAAAAACAAAGAAATTGTTTATTCTTATTTTATAATTATTATTTATTTCTATTAAAGCTAAATAAAATAAAAATTCTGTTTCGACGATATTTGTTAAGTACGTCGTAAAATCTTGGTCATACTTATGTATACATATATAGGTTTGGTTAAGCCGGACACCCTTCAGGGGAGGCATTGCATAGGCCACTTGGTGGCCCTTTGTAATCCAGTCGCAGAGGAATTCGTTGATTAAAAATCTTGTAGGATGCGGGAGCGTTTGGCAAATGCCAGCAGCTCCGCTGGTGCCCTTTTGGCGTCCTTCCTATGTGAGTGCAGTAGTTGCGCTCTCAGGTATAAGACACCCTTTGCGGACTAGGGCAGCGGCACAGGAGGTGTTTCAGTGTTAACTTATATATAACTTGTAATCCTTTTCTTTGTCGATTTAATACGAAACATAAAAACCAAATATCGAAAAGTTTGAGCTGCAAATTTGTCTAATATGTGATCCTTAAAGTTTGATTTCGTGAGTTCGTAACTTTTTATTTAAGTAACCTAGAATAAAGTCCATTAAAGAAATAAAATGAGTTGTTATAATCTTTAATTATGAATATGTGTTTGAAAATGTGAGTAATACAGGAAAATATATTTTCGGTTTTGCACCACTAAATTTTCCTTAAAATTAAAGTCAGTTTGAACTTTTGACCACCAGTTTTGATTTTTGATCTATTCACACCATTTTAGGGGATATTATGTTTGTTTAAACTATCATTGACCGTCTTTCCGTCCAAATGAATGCTGAGATCTACTATAAGAGGTAGAATCTCTTAATTAGGAATGAAAGTCTGTCTGTGCGTCAGGTAGATCAAGATCGGAAAATGTGATATTTTTATAACACCACAACTTGGAAACTAATAAGCATATTGTGATAACCACAATATATGTGTGGTACCATTAGATGTATCCTGACCAATTTTGGTTGGGATCAAGCAAAGACAGTCTATAGCTCCCATAGGCCAAATCGGTCAACTCTTTTCAGTGTGGGGTCTAGAAACGTAGTGTTTATTGAGCGATTTTAGCCAGTTTCAATTCTAGTTATCCTTGTCAAATTGAGTTCGGATCGGACAAGTATATACTATAGCACCAATAAGTTTGTTATGTCTAAATTTGTACGAAATAAATCTAAAAAAAATTAAAATTAACGTTTTAAAAAAAGTGTTATTTTAAAAATAACAATTTATATTTGAGATTTTGTCATTTTGTTAAATGATGTTCACTTTAAAAATTCTTAAAAATATGTTTTAAGCGAGGGAAGATAAGCCTTAAATTTTATACTTAGAAATGTGATGGGTTTTGACACGGACCTCATTTTTGATCGCATTTATATTGAGATCAATTAAACTTGATTCTAGAAGTTTTATGCGTATAGATTTTAATTTAAGAATGACAATTTTTCTGGAATATTTCTCTGTGTGTATAACACCCTGAACTCATTACAGCGTTTTACGTTACGATCAACGGTTGGAAAAATGGCTACACTAACAGAGGTTAATCAGCTTGTTCTTCAAACTTAGTTCCAAGTTCTCTAATCTTTCTAAATTTAATATTAATACAAGCACAATTAATGATCGAAGTAGGGAACGACTGTCAGGTAAAATGTTAACTTAAGATACTCCAAACAAATACATATATATACATATTTTATATATACTACATGCGGGTCGTAAAAACAAATCGACAGCACAAGCTTGTTATTTTCTATAATAAAATAAAAACTGTATAAATGCATGCAAAAATGACGCATTATGAGCCAGGAACGAACTGGGGATAAGAAATTTGAGTGGGGCACAGGGATAACGGGAATACGGATGGCACGAGTTTAACCCAAAAACATTACACAAGTTCAAGTGAATTACGACTACAAGGAGATGACGATGTCGACTACGACGACGACGACGATGACGACGGAAAAGACGATGACGGTAACAACGACAACGACAACGATTACGAAAATGACAAGATAGAGACAGAAAGAGAGAAAGAGAGAGAGAGAGAGAGAGAGCGAGATAGATGTGGAGATGTTAACAAAGATTGAGAGAAGACAAAAAGCTAGACTTGTTCTTTAAACGTAAGTATATATAAGTCGTAAAGTTGCTGGTAAATGACAAACGTTTTAATTTTGAGATTAAAACTGCTTTCGTGCCAAGCTTAACAAGCTTAACTTGGCTAAAAGCAGCTAAAGGATAAGCGTTTCCAACTTCCGCCTTCTGGCTGTCAGGGATGCGTGATATCCCCATTCCATCCCTCGTAAAACTACACCAAGCGACATGCACTTTTATTAGCGTTTACTGCATTTCTTGACGAATGCACAACGCATGAGAACTGAAACTGGAACTGGAAATGGAAATGGAACTTAAACTGGAGTAGAGTAGAATATTGACGGGGAAGTGTGTACAGTAGCTTTTTGTGAAAATTATCTAAAGGTAAATAGAAGGGAACAATGGCTTAAGCGTAAAGCTAAAATAATCCACGATAAGCGTTAGTGGTCTGCAAAAAGTTTAGTGCAAGCCAATGAAATCCAAATGCGAATTTGACACTTAAATCAATTGCTTCTTGCAATGTGTCGAAGTAAAATAATTCTTAAATCAATGAAGTAGCTACTACTATCTTTCAAATGAAAGCAAGTGTCAAATTTAAGATCTACCAATTTCCTTAAACTATCTTTCTGAATAATTAAAGTTTCTTCCTTTCTCTTGTCTCAATGAAAAGATTTTTCCCTTTCTATAACTTCACCCATTTGTAATTCAAACCCAATCATATTTTACCATTCTGTAGACATTCCGAAGCTGCGTCACTTGCCACATTGCCCCTCAAAACTCGTTGCAAGATATTCGTCTCCGTTTTTGCATGCAGCACATTTTGAGCTACCATTTTGTGGATATTTCGATATATTATTTTTTATTGTTGTTACGTTTTACGACTTTTCGAGCTGCTAAGCCCCCTGGATCTTCCCCAGCCGGATACTGCGATACTGCAATACTACAGATATTGCCATCTTCGTTGTTTTACGGCCCTCAGACTCATTCTATTCTGTAGTTTTTAGCCAACTCACAGAATATTATTCAAATATTTTCCAGCGTTTTTATTGCCCAAGTTAATTTTTCAAATATTCTGTTATAGTCGATGCTTCAGTAGTGCAAGATTTTGGTAGCCTGGCAACAAATAAGAAACGTAAAAGATTTTACAATCCATTCATTTATAGAAATTATGAATCGAAAAGATCAAATTTTCATTTATTTAATGTATTACAAAATAGCACAAAAATTACATATTTTCTCTGAACTTAACGCTTTTATTTGTTATTACTTTCAAAGCTTTCAATGTTGCGACAGGAAACTTAAATTTAGCATAGAAAAATAGTAAGACAAACAAATTTTGAAATATCACTTACATTTTTTATTTTATACATACATTTTTTATACTTCTAATATATTTATTACAAATAGTTTTATAGCAAAAGCACATACTAATATATGTATTAGGTAAATCTTTGAAGTGAAATCAGTTAATATGTTGAATAAAATTGCGCAGAATAAAAAAATTAGATTTGTCACAGAAAGCAAAAGTGTAAGACCAAAAAACTTATATTCGAATTTTAATATCTTTTAGAGATTTTATTAAAATAATGATAGCACATTAGCGGAACTGATCGCAACAAACACTATCTCCAGAAGGCAATGGCTTGGAACTTAGTCCTTTTATAGTGTATAATATTTGCTCTATTTAGTTAAGTATGATATTAAATTACGTAAACTAGAACAAAATCAAACCACTTGACATTATTTCTTGATTACAATAATTTCTTTTGCAACTATCTTGTGTTCATTTTATAATTAGACCCCGTAGACACACCAAATTTGGAATGAAAGTCAGTTCTTTTCGCGAGCAGATCATGTTTATTTCAATTTGTGGCCGCGCTGCCTACCGCACCATCAAAATGTAAAAAAACCTTTTCATAACACCTCAACTTGGAAACGACTAGAACACTGTTAACCGAAACAAATTATCAAATTATGTGTGTGGTCCACCATTACTATCCTAACCAAGTTAGCTCGGACAACTGTGGCCTATAGCTCCCATAAGAAAAATCGTTCAATAATTGGAACTTTAAATGATAACATGTAGTGTTAGTTGAGCGATCGCAACCAAACGCCTACATTTGTGTATACAATGATTAGAACTTTCCTATATATAACTATCGGACAACTATATACTATATCTCCTATAGGAAATCCTTTGAAAATATTTTATTTATATGGAAAAGAATGAGTTCGGGGTCCTTTACAGTCGGTTTGGTCGACTGTTGCCTTTCTTACTTGTTTTATCCTTAACACTTAGGATTTTTATACCCGTTACTCGTAGAGTAAAAGGGTATATTGTATTCGTTGCAATGTATGTAACAGGGAGAAGGAGACATGGCAGACCCCATAAAGTATATATATTCTTGATCAGCATGACTAGCCGAGTCGATATAGCCATGTCCGTCTGTCCGTCTGTCCGTCCGTCCGTCTGTCCGTCTGTGTGAACAAAAGGATCTCAGAGACTATAAGAGCTAGAAAGGCCCGAGTGGTCGCAAACGAAAGATAAAATGCCCAAGCAGTACAAGTTTGCTTTTGTTTTTTGACACGCCCACTTTAGGGCGTTCTATGTGCATACAAAGGTAAAAACAGGTAAAAATAGCATGTTTTAGTATAGAAAACTTTTTTGTTAGTAATGCTATCTAAACCAAATTGACACAGAAAGTACACATCTAGGGATTACGTATACTGACCTGATCCAAATCGGACAACTATATCATATAGCTCCCATAGGGACAATCGGTCAAAAATACGCTCCAAATATGAATTTATATGAATAACTTTTGCGTTGGCCAATCAATAGAAGTGAAACTTACACAGAATATATCTGTTAATAATATAAACATATTGACTAAGTTTCATCCAAATCGGACAACTATATCATATAGCTCCCATAGGGACTATCGGTCAAAAATACGCTCCAAATATGAATTTATATGAATAACTTTTGCGTTGGCCAATCAATCGAAGTGAAACTTACACAGAATATATCTGTCAATAATATAAACATATTGACTAAGTTTCATTCAAATCGGACAACTATATCGTATAGCTCCCATAGGGACGATCGGTCAAAAATACGCTGTAAATATGATTTTGTATGAAAATTTTCTGCGTTTCTCAAGTCATCTGAATTTAAATCAATAGGGTCGATTAACTAAACGATTGTACTATTATTAATATTATTAATAATATATTATATTGTTAATAATATAATTAAACTGAGTAACGGGTATCCTAAAGTCGCGAGGCGACTATAGCATTCTTTCTTGTTTTTGTTTAATACCATATCCTATTATTTCCAGTACTGAAAAGAAACTCAAACTTCAGCTTCTGCCCTTTTTAAAACAAGCAGATTTTCTTTATTGGTAAAGTTCTTCATTTAAATACTTACTTACTTTTGGAAATTCCTCGAGAGTTTTTCTTAAACTGAAAAGCTTTTGTAATATAACTCATTTTTATGCAGCCTATAACTATGCTTTTAGTAGGTGTTTTTAAATTGTTTTAAAAACAAAACTTTATATTTTTAACTTTGATATTTGCCAAGAGTTACTTCACTGCATTCCGTTGAAAAGTAAATATGAAAAGCAATTCCAAAGCGCATTTATTATTTTCAAATAGTTGTATAGTTTAAACTATTTGAAAATAATAATAATTGTTACAAAATATTCTATGAGATTTAGCTTTGATTTAGTTTGAATTGAAAATCCTGAGTTTCACAACTTTTAAAAAAGAGAAACGTATAGATACTTTATATCCCCATGTAAAGCCCAACCAGAACTCAGCCTGCGCACAATATGCCTTCGTTACAGTCTCTCTAAAAAGGCAGCTCTCAGTATAAAAAGGCCGAGGAAAGTAATGCCTGCAATTGGTACAAGGTAGTACGTGCTTCACCACACACACACACACCCGACCAAACACACATATATGTATATAGGTGTGTACACATGGAAGGCATCTCCTGACAGACCAGTGATGCAGCTTGAGAAGAAGATGCAGCAGCGTCAGCAGCAGAGGCACGAGACACTTCGGGTTGAATAAAAACGCATAAAAGGCGCAAAAAACGACGATGAAAACTTTGCTAACGACTTAAGCGTCGACAAAAAACGAAGACGAAGCGCAAAAAATATATAAACTGGAAGAAAAATAAAGAAATAAGGCAAAAAACGATGCTGGAAAGGACCCCGATCCGGATTCGGTATTATGAAAGAGCGTGTAAAGAGCCAGAGAGGGAGAGAAAGTGAGAGAGAGTGACAGGAAGAGGATGTGAGAAAGAAAGAGAGTATCGAATGGGTGTTAGCTGCACTTTGCACAGTAATAAAAGTAATAATACAAGCTGAAGGCATCGTATACACCCCCCACACACATAGTATATACATATATATATTTTACTGTATATATACTCCTGTATACTCATTCGATATTTATATATACATAGATACTTTCGATATGGAGCTAGGACTAGTGCGCAGAGAGTCAGAACCAGAGACAGTTTATGCGCGTTAATGGCATCGTTTACTGGCTAACTGTAAATGTGCTCCTTAATGGGTGTGGCACTCACTGGTTTTTGCAACTGCAACTCCATGTGGCATCAGAGAGTGCACTTCCCATCAATGAGATGGGCGTTGCCAATACTTTTTAAGTACAAATCCCTTTTGTTAGCCGATTTTTTAAATGTTACTTGCAACTCAAGCTTAGAAAATTCTTTAAAACTTCTCAAAACTTAAAGTTCTCTTAATTAAGATATTTATAACTGCTATCATATCAATAGTTTATATTGCAAATTATTCTTTTGACTATTATTCCTTATGAAATTAGGTGTATCTTAAAAATCGGGTATCACTAGTTTCCAAATTATTTGTAACAAGTTTGATTTATAAAATAAAATGTATTTTAGTTTTTTAATATAAGTAAATGCACTAATTAAGTTTATCAATCCCAAAAATACTTGGCCAATTCCATAAATAGAAACATTCTCTCACAAAAAAATAGCAAATATAAATAAAAAGTTGTGCAACAAAAATTTGATCAGAATCGAATAAATTTATATTGAGCTATATCTGTCATGAATTCTAATCCCCACATTTGGAGAGCCCGACTGTCATTAACTGTCGGCTCGCTCGACTGTAAAGTTGCTACAGGATTAACGCTACTTTCATCAATTAAATTTCAATATACAGTCACTTGCTTTAAAAAGACACACTCTATAAAAAGGGCACAATTTCAAGACACTTAGTGTCTTTCTCTATAAGATATGCAAGTTAATTAAAACTCATATAAGATACTATCGTTCCCATTGTCAATGAGTTTTTAAATCTCCTTATAGTCTAAATTCGATTCTAATGATTCCATTGGACCCTTGTACTTGCAAGTTTCTTTGATTCGTTGGTTATGATACATTTGCATTCAAAATATTACACACAGTGCATCAGCATATTGAGTTCTAGAAAAAACATTTATAATTTTGTATATCTATATTATTGCTCATAATAAAGCAACTAATGACGCTGAAGTTGGCACGCAACAATAGTATAGAAGAACATGGCTAAATCGACTTAACTGTTAGTGCTGATCAAGAATATATGTTTTTTATAGAGTTGGGTCATTATCCGCACTAAATAGGCTCCAACGTTAACAGTATATCCTACTGGTCTACGAGTAACAGACAGTAAAAGACCGGGTTTTCATTCGATGCAATAAAAACATCAGAACACATGAGATCTCATCTAATGTAGTAAACATGCGATCCTAACAAATTATATATATTTCCATAGTTATGCTATCTTGCAAAGGGCTTTTTAAAATTCTCTATTTCTTACGTTTCAGTTATTAAAAGGAAAGTATCGACTGTATATGGGTTAAACTATATTTCATAAAACTTTCATGGAAAATGGCCAGATCAAGAAATGGTTTTCTCTAAAACAACTTGGATGTTAATCTTTTATTAAAAGTAAATTGTTTTTTTTTGATTACGGTTAAAAACGATTATAAAACCAGTGACTACTATCTGAATACTGAAGATTTAATTATACAAATTTGATTGGAATGACCAGCTATAAATATATTGTTTAATCATGAAAAAACCACTGCAGCTGGAAACTCGCTTAGCACCAAAGTCATATAAATGGAAATATCTTCTTCATTGCAATGGCAACAACATAAATGCAATAAAAGCATGGTCCAAACTAATTGGCCAATCAAATTGTCAGTGTTGTTGTCGTTTTGGATGTTGCTGCTTGGCTGAGCTAACTATAAATCAATTTATTAAATTTATATGCGGTTAATAAAATAATTTTTATGCATAAAATGCAAAAAAGCAAAGCCAATAAAACTGCACACAAATTTACAAATGGCTTAATTACTAAATTAAAATGGCAAAGAGAACAAGAAAAGCAACAACAACAACACTAACGCAATAGAGGCGGCGACATAATACATATAAATATACAAATAAACAGATGCGTACATGTATATGTATGTATGTATGTGCGTATAAATATGTGTGTACAAGCACATGTACATACACCGAGCAAATTATGTAAACTAAACAACAGCAACAGTAACAGCTGCAATGAGTACAGCAACAACAAGCATAAGAGCTACACACGCAAAGCATAAAACACGTTTCACACAAACACACACAAACAGACACACACATGCAGTCTCCGTGCTCACCAATGCAAAACGTGCTCCACAACTCTCACACCACTATCAACAATACCCGCAACAACAACATAGCGCCAACTAATACAACGCAGCAGTTGCATGCAACACAGCTACAAGACCAACAACAACAACAACAGCTAACAGCTACAGCAAAAGCAACATCAAAGGCGAAAAGGAGAAGAGAAACATAATAAAACGGGCCAATGACTATGAAGCTCCGCCTACTACGGAAACTACCGACGGATGACGACGATGTCGACGACGACGACGACGACGGCAGCGCAGTTGCTGCCATTTGTTCTCTCTGCTGCTGCTGTTGTTTTTGTTCTTGTTACTGCTGCTGTTGCTGCTGCTGTCGCTGTTGTTGTATAGGTAAAAAGAAATGGAAAACAAAAATGGTAGATGAACCGAACGAACGAGCAGACTCAGCATAATGGACAAACCGAACACTGGAGAAAAGAACAACAAGAACTAGCACAAGATGAAACTGGATTGCATCTGTGTTTTTCTGCATAAACTAAGAGAAATCTCTTGAATGCCTAACACATTTAATTTAGCATTGCATAACTTAAGCAAATACATTAATTTATAACATAAAATGCATTGAGTATTTATTTTTCTATAGTATTAAATGTTTTTCCAGATCAGATAATTAGATAGACTGTAGTTCAGTGATGTCATTTTTTTCTGAGCAAAAAAAGCTGGATCAAGGAAAAAAAAAAGCTGAAAAAGGCTGGATTCAAGGGAAAAAAGTTGATAAAAAAGCTGATTTTAATTACATATGTATATGAATACCAAACTATAGGTATTTTTATTAAACATAAGTCATATCCTTTGGATAAATAAATCATATCATAAATTTGGAACCGCCAATGTCATTATGTAGGTCTTGATTAAAGTGGGGAGCCAATGAGTTTTTAATTGTGTATGTACATTTTGTGCGGTGCAGTTTAATTTTCGACGCGGTACTGCAGTCATCGAACTTTTTTTTGGCAAATGTCACTTAAATGGTTCACAGGGACGATTGCGCTATGCTGGGCAACAAATAGACAAAGCGCTGCCTCCTGCTCAATTGTCTTTGTGGGCAATTGAACTAAAGATAATTTGTTTTTTTTTACATAGCCCTCCATTGAGCCTGCGTGCTTTTTTTTGGCCAGCATGCGCTTGCAAGTCACTTAATTTGGCAGTTATTGTGCATTTGCAATAACTGCAATATGCCCGTGTTGCGTCTGTGGGGTCCTTCCTTAGCCAATCCTTGAATTCTGTGGCCCGCAGCCACACATCTCGCACTTTTTGCTTATAAACTTCCTTCGGCATGATTTACTACGGAAACGAATTTCGCAATGTTAGAGAAGATAACGCGCCAATATCGGTATGAATTTTTATGAGGAGGTTAGTCGATTAAAGTAAATATCGATACTTTACGTAAAATACATTATTAACATATAAATCGTTAAAAAAGCTGTAAAAATTTAGAAAAAATTTACTTTGAAAAAAAGCGGTTTGAATTTGCTAAAAAAGCTGGAATTCCCGCTGCCCGCTGTTTTCAAATTTGTCCCGCAATCGCACTTTTAAAAAAGCCAAATCTGACGGGAAAAAAGCGGAAATGACATCACTGCTGTAGTTATTTTTATTTTATTCTTATAAAACACATAAAATTGTTGCCACTATTTGACCGTGTTATTTGTAAGTTACTTTGAAATGTCGTCGAGAGATAATAAATTTCATATTTTACATAAACTAAAATACCAAAAAAGGACTGAATGGTTTTAGTTCAAGGTTTATCCTAGAGTTCATGCTTCTTAAAATTCTTTTAATAATCATCCCTATCCCTAAGTGAGAAAATTCCAAGAGACGCTCGGCCAAGTCCTTCATTAAATGTAAACGTTCTTTTGCCAACGTCTTGAATCTATTAATTGAACTTATTTTGCAATTTGTATGAAACAATATTAAATCTGATGTATGTTAATAGGAGACAGATTTCTTTCAACACTTTTCACGAAATTATATTTTCAAAGCAAACTTGTAAATACAAGACAAATGGTAAAACTGCACAAAGTAGTCAATAAAATTATAGAAAAGTTTGTATTGACTTTTGTGTCACTTTCGACATAATTGTTTGATATGGTACATATTAGACATATACATACATGAATATATTAATTTTAAACATCATAGTGAAGTACAGTACTGTAGTATATATGTAAGTACTGCTTAAAAAATGTTTTCGCACATTAGGCTGGCTTCGAGTGCATTAGATCTAGTGACCATTAGATATTAAGAAATGGTTATTATATATATAAGTACATACATAATTTCTGTTTTTTTTTTTGAAATTAAGAAAGAAACTATAACCTTTATACAATTTTAATAAGATTTAAATTTACTAAACAAAAATTTTTAAACGAATTTGAAACAATTAAAAATTTATTATGAATGGTTGGTGTTTAAAAATTAATAAAATGTTGCTAAACTTATAAAATTGTTAACGTTTATTACTTTGATTTTATTTTAATCTGCAGGTAAAAATTCTATAGATTTAAGAAATCGGTGTATAGTATACCATCAGATTACATCTTTTTTCGGCTTGAAATAGAAGGTTGTAGCATTTGCTCTTACGTACATCTTTGAACATTTTCAAGAAATAGCTCATAATTTAAACAGTCGTAAACACATTAAATTTTTTATTTCTACACATTACACAATTCATTTCATTCAAGCTAAATACATTTTTCAAAACTAATCATATGTTCTACTGGTATAAAGCATTACCATTTCTTCGATGCTTTTAATTAGTATTGTTACATTTTGTCAAATACATTTCGACTTATATTAAATTACAAATTGCTAGCCATATATTTCTAAAATCGTAAATTCCATGGAAGATGTTTAAGAAGATGATCTTTTAAAAAAAAATGATTTATTGAAAAAAAGCAAATATTTTTTATCTTTAAAAGTCATTTGTGTTATTCATAAAGTGTACTTGCTTGACAACCCAAATAAATTTCACCTATCACCGAAGTGTTTGACTTTATCGAACGACTCATAAAGTTGAAAAACTATTCTTTATCATAAACAAATGATTTATTTATACAGAAATATTCAATGTTTCAATTTCTCCATTAATTAAATTTATCTTTGAGTATTTTCACGAGACATTAACCTTTCCGCTTTGCTGATCTAAACAGTATATGAAACGGGGTATAATTTCCAGTCTCATTTTGGTTTTGTGTTACATTTTTTGTCAACGTTTTTACCGCCATGTTTACACTGAGATCATTGTTATCTGAGACTGTTCAAATAGAGTTATTCTTTGTTTTGATTGGCCTCTTCAATGGCTAAAGTAAGCAAAGCGTAAAAAACGCGTACATAGCTAAATATGAAGTATACGCCAATTGATTGGGGCTCCACTTTGGCTTTGTTTATTTATGTATATATTTTGAATTGTGTCTAAGCTGAATTGTTTGTTGTCATTGTGTCAATGAGACGATCTTTGTATTCAACTGTGAGAGAAACTTATGAATGACACAAATGAATGAATAAATTTACGAGTATACGAGTACTTGGGAGTAATTCTAATGTCATGAATTTCATTTGTATCCATTTGCAGGCCAAGATGTTTTCCTAGACTATTGTCAAAAGCTGTTAGAAAAATTTCGTTATCCTTGGGAGCTGATGCCGCTAATGTATGTGATATTAAAAGATGCTGGTGCTGACATTGATGAGGCTTCGCGTCGCATCGAAGAGGGTAAGCCAATGAAAAATCGCGATAATGATGACAAAATACCATTATCAAAACCAACTTATGCACACGATTTATGTTTATGCCACAAATCTTTCAATCTGATCATACCAGGCCAATATGTTGTGAACGAATACTCCCGTCAGAACAATCTGAACATTTATGACGGGGGTGAGCTACGCAACACAACGCGGCAATGTGGATGATAATTTTTCTATTAGTTGCAAAATGAGAATGGTCAAAAAATATACAAAAAATAAAAGAAGATAAAGTAAATTAAAGCAAACTTTGCTAGTTATGTATATTAATTGTTTATGCCAACATATTAAATACCTAATACTTAACACTTAATACTTAGCTTAAAGTATCTGCAAATCGCTCGCGAGTTAAATGAATTTTCGGAAAAAAATATCTTTGTAAATATTTCGAATTGAACGTAAGAAAGTCGCAATAACTTCATTAACTTGGAAAAACACGTATCTTCAATCAACAAACCAAATACACAAGTGGAGGCAATCAATCTGCCCAACTCTTCAATCAACATACCCCGGTGAAGATCTCTCCGTCAAGCCTAATGAATGTCTTCAATCAACAAACCCCCCATAAAAAGATGATCAACTTTAAGCAAAATCTACTCTTCAATCAACATTCTATTTGGAAATCATTTCAACAATCAACAAAACTCTTGGAGCCGAAGGAAAATCAGCCAGTAAACCGTTTCAATCTATCAATCAATCAATAAATCTATAGTTAATTCAGATCAACACCGTGAGATCAACTAATACGTGCTAGAAGTCTACACATCGGTTGTTTAGCTTTAGTTATATATACACATAAGCTACAGTTTTCCTAAGCTAGTTTAAGTTTAGTCAGGTTTTTATAGTTTAAGATTTCAAAGGCGTTTCACTTTCGTTAATACTTTTCCTTTTACTTTTGAGTTATAGTTTTATTTGCCAATAACACATATTTTTGATTTCGTAGTATCTCAGTTTTAGCCATAGAACAAGCAATTCAAAGTACACATCAAAATTAATATCAATTTATTTTTAAATTGTATATTTTCTATAAATTAAAAGAACAGTTTAAACAATTCAATAATTCAAAATAGATTCTCAACTTGTATCGCTTACACTTTTTCGCTTAAAACTTCAAATAGGTATTGCCAAAAGTCTTGAAATTATATCTCTAATGAAATATTATTCAAAAGATTTCTACTTTTCTAACTCAACCACTATAGCTATATACCTCTCCCTAAGAATGATTTTAGTCCGATTCTTGGGGAGCATATTGTTAAGCAGTTCGGAGGTTAAAATACTTGTATCAATTTTCACATTAGATTATTTAGTCTTGCAAAATATTCATGTAATATCCAACTATATATATATATATATATGTAGGTGCATACAAACACTTGATAGTTTCAATAAGGCTACAAGTATGTATAAATATTGTTACCGATTTAAGAAGTTCGCAATTCACATGCCAAGTTACAAAAGAAAAAAAAAAATAATTAAAAAAAAAACCAAACAAAAATTAAATGTAAAAAAATAAAATATTTTCCTCAAACAAAAATATTTGGTTGGCATTAAAAGCCATCAATCTCTAGCTGTAACTTAAAATTGGTTACTTTAAGCTTTAGGGGAAATCAAATATAGTTTCTGAAGGTGCACATTAAAAGAAAAACGGGAAATTGCCTCACTCAGTTGCTTTGGAGGCATCAGCTGCTGTTTGTTTTTGTAGATGACATTAAAAACTGTAACGATTGCTTTCTCAAGTTGTTTCCATTTCACCAGAACCGTTACACGTCCCAGCATTACACATCAGCAGAGTTGGAGTTGGAACAGAAACTTGAGTTGGAGTTGGAGCTAGTGATGGAGCTGAAGCTGGATCTGCAGCTGGAACTGGTGTTGTTGTCGCCGGTGCTGGCATCGTAAATGCATCATTAAACCGAAAAATGCATGCGAAAAATTTACGACATTGCCAACACCGTCAGCTTTGGCAGCATCGACAGCATCAGCAGCAGTTTCAGAGTCAGCGGAACTGAAAGGCTTTGAGCTCACACTCTACCTCTATCTCTCTCTTTCTCTTCCAATTCCTTTTCATCTGCGTTCTGTACCACTGCTCTCTCCAGCTGCAATGGCTGTGGCTCCTCCATGGGAAAGCTGCCAGGTAGCAGCTACAATAACATCCAGCATCGTTCGCTGGTACTAAACACGTCCAAGCCAGAGTCATGGGAAGGGTAGGGAAGTAGGGAAGGCCAGGGAGTCATGAATTGTAGTATACTCGTATATGTAGCTATATAGTACTCGTGGGTGTGAAAGCTCTGCAATTCTGGGTAGGCAGTGCGACGTGTAAATGTGTGCGCTATAAAGCTTAAAAGTGTTTATGCTTCAATTGTTTATGTTGAGGGGGTGGGGGAACCGAGAAAGGGAAAGGAAAGGGGAAGAAGAAAGGGATAAGGGGATTGCACAGGAAATTGAAAACTATTTTCACATTGTAGTTTGCTGAATTCTATAAAGTGTCCCAAGTCAATTAATTATTTCGTTCCATATCGTGTAGAAAGTAAATATATTATTTTAGTATTTCTTCTAAATTAATTTTTTATAATTTTAGAAATCCACTTTTAAGTCATTTTAAGGGTGAAGTATCGATCAAATAAGCAGGGCCGGGTTTACATAGGGGCCAGTAGGGCCAGGGCCCCAGGGCCTCCATCACGAGAGGGCCTCCACCACACGCAATGATAAAGTTGTAAATCGCTGTATTATACCAAACTATTTTCTGTACCAAACTAATATTCAAAGAAGTTCGTAAAGAATGTAACAGTTCAAGCAAAGATCAAATGAATTAGAATTATTTCAATGGAGCCACTGAAACAAACTAGTGAAAATATCGTCCACGAACAAGCAAGAAAAGTACAGTCGAGCACGCCCGACCGTAGAATACTCTCTGCATTTTATTTCCGATCATTTAATAAAATCGGTAACCAAGTAAATCAATTGATACTTGCAACAAAACACGTTGAAACAAAAACATCTGATTGTATGTATACACACACACATATACATTTGACATTATAAGTATGCACGCACATATGTATGTGTGTATATGTAATACATACAAAATTGGTTGGCACAGCCAGCATTCGCGGGCAGCGCTGCCGCTAGACAAGCAGCGAAAACATTCGTTCACATGTTTGTATGTTTCTGTCTCGCTTGCACACATGCATTGATATTGTGTTCAATTATTAACTTTCTTAAATGTCTCGCTCTTTTGTTTATTGTCCGATTTAGATGCAACTTTCAGGATAGTTTAATATATTTTGTCTTCAAATGAATGCGAAATTACAATACTGTACGATAAGAACATATGCCATAAAATCGACATTGAAGTTTCAAAATTATTTTATTTCTTGTGGAAAAAGGGGGCATGGCAGTCCAAAAATTTTAATGACAATGCATTTATGCCGTCTCTAAAAACCTCCCTACCAAAATTGGTGTTCCTAAGTGCCATAGTTACTGAGATATTCACCTAAAACATCAATTTTTTACGAGGTGTGTCTAGTTTTTTGCTCATTGTGGGCAAACGGGGCGTGGCATCGAAAAAAAAAGATTCTTGTATTGACTGACTTAATATCGAGTTGATAGAGACCAAATTCAAACTTGTAGCTCTTACCATCTCTGAAATCTGTTTGTCCGTCAGACAGACGGACAGACGGACATGGCTATATCGACTCGGCTTGTGATGCTGATCAAGAATATATATACTTTATGGGGTCTGCCACGCCTCCTTCTGCCTGTTACATACTTTTTTTTTTGCACAAACCCAATATCTTTTAAAAAAGAATTACTAACTTTTCGATAACTTAGCTCCTTAGCTTTAGCTCACTATAAGTTCATCGATAAAAATCGTTCCAGTGAACTGGAAAGAACTTGTAACGGTAAAAAAATAAACATATTGGGCTTCTGTTTGTATCAACAAAGTGCGGTTAAAGACGACATGGGTGACCGAAAAGTGATCGACACAAAACTCCAAGGGCTCAAAAATACGGCTCGGAAAAAAGAAAAAAAAAAAGAAAAAAAGACACGAAAATTGGACACTTTTTTAATTGGTACATTTGACACGTCCCAGTTTGATAAATGATGTGCTCCGTCTTTTAAATCACTGTTGACGAGTTTTGCGCAAAAGAAATCGCGAAGAGTACTTAAAATTTTCAATAAAATAAAGTATGAGATAAGATTCTTCTAAATTTTCATTTTTATCTCTAGGATATCGAGCTTTATTTTAGAGGCCCCCACCACACCTGGCCCCGACGACATTAATGTGGGAAATCCGGCCCTGCAAATAAGATACTGAATTGGTATTAACCAAAGCCTGTTAATCTATTATTATAGAGTTAACACAATTCAAAGCTTTTGAATATATCAATCTGTATGGTTACTTGTAGCCAGCCTACCTCTTGTCTATTGTTTATGGCCAAGCTATCAATATTTTATGGTCTTTTACACCCATTTAGGCAAATGAGTCAGCTTGCATCAGCTTTTATTGCACATTTCTCATACTTATTCCTGTCATATTTTAAGCATAGTGTCTACTTGGTAAACACATAAAATAGAATTTGGTTTCCATTTTGTTTTCAACTAAATGTGAACGTAGTTTAACCCTTGCTCCAAGCAAACATACTACAAATTCCTGTAAAATTGGGAGCAGCCTGAAGCTGCCTGGAGCCCGACATTTACCAATTCTTATTAAATACTATAGAAAAACGTTACCAAATCCAGTAGAGGCAACAACAGCAACAGCAGGAAGCAAAAAATTTCTACTTTACGACTTCATATTGTGGGCGGGTCGTAAAAAATGTGCAGCGTCAACTCCGACGACAAATACTACTGACATTTTAGTGCTCTACAAGTAACATGCATGCCGGAACTAGCTGCCACTTCTGCCAGACATCAGATATACCCATATAAATATATAAAGTATATATATATATTTAAGTATAAGTATATATATCAACATGTAACAAAGGGGAAAAGAGCTATGATGTATTAGAGCTGATTCTCCAGCTGCCTGGCTTTGTAATAAGCAGCCCAGTTTGTCATAAATAGCCAGAATGTGGACACTTCCTTCATTAAATTGACCGCGCTTCAGCTGATTGTTACTACCATCTGGTGTCCCTGAGCTTCTTAGTGTCCCTGGTCTCACTGCTGTCGCCTGCTAACCCAGTCAAGTGTAAAGTTATTGACCAAGGTTTTGTGGCCTGCAAACGGGCTGATTAAAAATCAGTTTAAACGTTGCAGTCCAGAAAATGCTTTAGTAAATTAATGGAGAAGTACAGAAAAGCTTTAAGATTTCGCTTTATTTAATCGGGCTTAAATGTATTATTTTATTTCGAGTTTTAAGAAACACTTAAGAGTTTTATACAATTTAAATTTAAGCAACTTAGAAGGGCTTAAAGAGGGGGCTGTTATAGGTTATTAGGCTAAAGGATTTAGGCTATTGTTACATACCTATAACAAGTCTATTTACTTCCAGCCAGATCAGATAAAAGTACAGAGACAACAAGAAATTTAATTATTTTAGTACCATTTATTAATTTTATTCCATAATTCCGTAAAGAATAATATTAAATTAGGCATTTAATTCATTAACTGTGGTTGTATTTTGTTTCTGTTAAGGCTATCGATTATCTAGTTTAGTTATCTTAATTAGAGGATCTAAACTATTTATTATTTTTATTGTTTTTTTAACTCAATTTCTATGTCACCCCTTTGTCTTAAAGCCAAACATTTACTTAAGACAGTTTACTAATATTATACAATTTTTAATGATAATAAGTTTCTACCCGGATTAGACAAGAGTTTTTAAATGCCATAAGTCAGCTCTCGGTGGAAGCACTTGAACTTTGACCTGCTGTTTAAGATGCACTCAGTTAATTGGTGCCAGGCAAACCCAAAATTTCTGTTGGGTTTGTCCGAAAGTTTACGACTTTTATTTCGTCAAATCGCTACAGGGACTTGCATTAGTATTAGTTTGTTATTTCTGGTATTTACTGTACCTTAGGCAAATAAAACATAGAAAGGGTAGGATTGGATATGTACTTAGTTCGGCACATGGATTCACATATGTACCAAAAGAGAGAGAGAGAGAGAGGGAGAGAAAGAGAGAGAGAGGGAGAGGAAGATAGGGAGGGAGAGGGGCGACTCATGCGTAATTCTCCGGTGTGCCTGGCTCTGTTTAATGCATTCTGCAGTTGGCGGAAGAAAAAATCCCATTAAAATTAAGTAAAATTGCAGCAGCAGCAGCAGCGGCAGCGTAATCGTAAAAACTTGGCATTTTGATGTTGCACCAAGCAGTAAAATTTTGAAAAGTTTTTGCTACGCAGATAAGACGCAGGGTGGGGGGTAGCAGGGCGGTGCGGGCGGGTTGGGCGGTTACGGGTTATAGACTGGATGGAGTTGGAAGAGGCAGTAGACAAAGGTTCTGCCTGTTTGGCAGCTATAGTGGATATGGGATTGGGCTTTGGAACTCAATGGCATGAGGTTCACGTGAAGGTTGCACATAAAGTGCATGCCCAGGCGCCCCTAGAAAGCACATGTGTATGCGTGTGAGCGTGTGAGTGTGAGTGTATTTTGCCTTCCAAAATGGCGCATATCCTGGGCCGAGAGACACAGACTTTTAGTGCCTGGCATAGTAGTTAATGGTATGGCTTCAATAGTTGATAAGTTATGTGGCAAGAAAAAGTGTGAAACGCAGCAATTTAACGATATAAGTAATAAACTAGAATACTACGTGCAGTGTGCAGTCTTCGGCGAAATGAGAAACGAGAAGAGAAACCAGTATTAAACCAGTATTATTAGATGTGTCGTCATTTGCATAAATAAGCACAAGGTTTGTCTAACCCTGTAAATCCATTAAAATATGAAAACACTCATTTTCTGGCTCTTTATAGCCCAGTTAATGTCAAGGTAATACTTAATCAAACCAGTTGTTTGGTTAACTCTTTCAGAAACTTTACTTTTAGCTTATTCGATTTATAATTGGTCAACAATAATAATTTTGATTCGTTCTTCTCGTTCTACGTTTTCCACAGCGCGTGTAGAAATTAACCGAATTATAGCACAAATCAATATCAACTACTACAAGGCCATGGCAATCGATCTGCATCTGACCGGAGTGCCCATGTACCTGACCATTCCCAGTATCGAGTGTGGCTCGCACTTCACTCACTTGCCGCTGACCCACATTCGACCGCCAACCCCGGAGCCCTTGGCCCTCAGCCGAACACCGCCCAGTCCAACAGCAACTGCTCTCACGGCATCCAATTCCAATTCTCACCAGAAACACTCGCGACCCACAAGTAGTAATGGCACTGCTCACTCGGCCGCCTCACCCACGCTGGTGACAACTGTGTCCACCATTTCAACGCCCGGCCATCACCAGCAACAGCTTCCGCATCAGCATCCGCAGCTTCATCATCGACAGCAGCGATCTCGCTCCGGATCGCCGACCACGCCACCACCAGCGCACAGCAGCAGCAACGGCGCGTATCACCACAACCACAGCCACAACCACCATCACCACCATCATGGCCAGCACTTGGTCAGCTCAACATCCGCTGCAGCCGTTGCAGCGGCAGCAGCAGCCACGTAGCAGTATCGCAATGTTGCCGCCGCCGCTGCTGCAGCCGCTGCCGCAGCTGCTCTCTTTGTGTAAGTAAAAGCGGATGGCGGAAGTGTGTCTTGGCCAAATTGCAATTGGTAAATTGAGTAAACAATAAGAATGAATTGAAGTCATTGGCATGCCGCATAACTTATCCTCTTTCTAAAAGATTTGGATGTAGATTTTGTGTTCGATTTTCTGAATTGCTTAAACTTTTTGAAGAAGATACCAGTTTGTACCTTGTTTCATGAAATATCTCGAGTAAAATCACCTTTAGATGACATTAACAAAAAATTACGATAAAATTTTTATGTTATTTGCAATTTCCATGTTTTAAATGTGGAACTTTCTCTGTGAAATGATAATAAACCGAACTAAGCACACATTTAAAAAAATCATTAAATCTCAGTGAGTTTCATAAAAAATATTTCAATGGCAATTAAATTAAATTTATGCTAAGCTGTTCTAAATGCACATTTAATATTATTAATAATATCATTAACAACATGATCGGCTTATCAGTGGATTGCAAATAATTTCAGAATTGTTTATTAATGAATTAAGATTTCAAACCATTCTGCTTAATGTGGTAGGAGGGTCAAATAGACAAAGATTGTGTTGTTACTAACTGGAAAGATTTGGCATCTTAAATAAGTAGTTTAGACTTAGTTGTTTTAAGCATTCCTTAAAAGTGTTAATATATTTGCAAAAAATATTTAAAAGGGTATTTCTACTTCGAGGTGAGCTTTGTCGTCCAAAACGCTTCAACTTATTTGACATGCAGGTCCAGGCGTGTTGCCTTTAATCAAATCAATTTCGCAGCATAGTTTTATGTTTACAATTTAAGTTGGTTGCCCGTTTGCTGCTGCAGCAATGCTTGCCACTTGCTACTTGCCACTTTCCACTCGCTGCTTGCCACTTGCCATTTTGCACTTGCAGCTTTCATTCCTTCATTTCCATTTCCGGCGGCTGCTGCCATTTCTTAAACCGTTGCATTTCCGGGCTGCGCACGAAAGTATGCAATGGTTTTTTCATCATTTGGCCTGATGGCTGCAACGTGGCAACAAAAGCTTCACATCCAGTTGCTCCTGCTGCCACAGATGAAAAACAATTCCTTTTCCGAAAGAGTCCGTCCATTCGTCCGTCCGTCCCATTCCTTTTCCCAAGAAGCGTTCTCAGCTTGCCTGTGTTTTTGTGCTGACAATTGAAGCATTCGTCTTTTGGCCATTTGTTGTTTGTCGTTTCATCGTCCCATCGTTGCGTCGTTGCTTAATTTAGAGGCAAGTGTTAAATTTCCATGCTGGGTTGCTGGCATTTTAGTTTATATTAAACGCTCTTGATGCTACAACATTTTGTTGCCTTTTGTGTGACTGTGAGAGATGCTTTGCTTGTTTTAATTAAAAACTCAAGTGGCGTCAGCTTCAGGTTTCTGTGATGAAGTTTCGGATTGCTCGGCGTTCGGCATTCTGCGTGTTATTTGCTATTGCATTGGCATTTATGTTGTTGCCACAAATATCACAAATATCGTATAATGTTTTGCCCTCGAAATGCACATCAAAACTTTCGCCTGCTTGCCACAATTTATGATGCCCGGACAACACTTCAGAATGCATATTTCAATGTGTCTGTCTGGTCCAAGGTAATAAAATATACGCATTTTGCAACAACAACAGCGCCATTCAAATCTTGTCTAGAACTGTGATCTTTCCTTGCTATCCTTCGATTGTTTGTGCGCCCTTTCAGCACATTAAAACCTCAACTCAACTCAACTCTACTCAGCTTCTCATCTCCTGTGGCATTCCGCATCAAAGGCGCGTCGTGAGTTTTTACGAGTGCATCATAAAACTGGAACGCGGAAAAAAAGAGAAAAAATATATGTATTTTGATTTTTTTTCTTAATACTTATACTTTATACTATATGTATAAGTATTTCTGTATGCCTCTAAGCCTAGGCAAGGCTGCAATTAAATTGCACAGTGCGACTACAAAGTCTAAGGCAGCAAGAAGAGCAGGAGATCGAAGACAGGAGACAAAAGACAGAAAGCAGAAAACAGAAGACAAAAGAGATGAAAAAAGACACTGATGATGAGAGATGAAATGAGATGCTTGCCTGCCTGCCTGCCTTGTCGAGGGCATATAAAACTATCAGAGAGTTCATTTAACTCTGTCTAAAGCAGAGAAAGGATAGTTGAAATCAAACTTATCAGGAAAGCAAACGAAAATCAAGAACAACAATTATTCAACTGCAAATGCAACGGCCATAAAAAGTGCCAAACAATGCGAAACTTTTACGAGCCTCTCAAGCTCCTGTGGCAGGAGCAGCTCCTGAAGTGCATTTCATTTGTTTCACTTCACACACAGCTTGGAAATGGCACTCGAATTCCCTGACCTTTTCCGCTTTGCTGTTGTTGACTATTGACGGTTGACTGTTTGCCAAAATGGCAATAAATGCATAAGTTTGCCATTTAACGATATTTTGTTTCCGCTTTTGGCGCAAATATCATCAAAATTTTGCACACCTTTTGGCTGTAAAATGCCAAACAATAGAAATGCTTTTCATTTTATTTTCCATTTCTCTCTCTCTCTCTCTCTTCACCTCTCTTTCACTCTCGTCGACAAAAATAAAAACTAAATAAAATAAAAATTGCTTGGCAACGTTTTCTACCTAATTTTCATGTACTGTTGTTAAGTAAATTGTGTTGAAATTTATGGACAGAAAATGTAATCATTGCTCAGTTCCCAATATAGAAAACTATACGTTGCATTGTTCATATTATTTGAAAATATTTAAATATTTGTGTGGAACAAATTAATATGTACTGGGAAAAGAAATAAAATAAAAAATTTCTTGTGACAATACTTGAAAACTTTGTGTTTATAGTAAGTTAATTTTCAGTAAAAATCAAAATTTTAAAAACATTTTCTTTATTATAAATTGTATTTCTTGTATGATCTCCACATTTCTAAAGTCTTAAACAAAATTTTGTTTCCTTTCTCAATTGTTTTCGCTTAAGTATTATTTCCACACTGCTACAGTGCCACAAATATATTCAGTGAAGCACTTAAAGATCACTTAAAATTTTTTAAACAAAATATAAAAAAATAGTGCTCGTGTGTGCACAACAATAAACACCATACAATATATTCAATGCTTTTGTGTTGTCGCACAATTTCCGTTGATTTCTAATTTCCGTTGCGATGACGACTCTTCAAAAAAAAAACAACAAAAAACGAAAAATAAAAACGGCAAATCCCTAAGTTTTAATGGTCTCTTCTCAGTCATCATCATCATCATCACCCATCGTCAGCCTCACATGGCTCCATCTTATGTCTTCCCATTCGAGTTCGTATTCGCATTTATATTCTTATTCGTATTCGTATTTGTATTCGTATTTGCTTTCGAGGTCGAGTCGAGCCATAATAAATGCAATGCTTGCCATAAAAATAAAAATACAAAATACAAAAAAAAAAAAACTAAATAAAGAGAAGAGTATTATAGTTTTTCGAGCGAGTTTCGGAGTTTCTCAGTTCCAGTTTCAGTTGTAGCTATAGCTATAGCTTTAGCTTACTCTGCTCGAATTTCGCCCTGGTCTGGACACATCCCTTCTGGGGCCCCTTCTATAATTCGGCTTGTGTTTATTATTGTTCGTCTTTGGATTGCGTGCTGGGAGCGCTCTCCGGTTTTTATGGTGCCACGTTACGCCGTTTTTTGTTTTTAGTGGACACGCATTATTAAAAAATAAACAATATGTATGCTCTGCATACAGAGCCAGCACCAAAGTCAAGTCAAGTCAAGTCGAATCGAATCAAATAAAGCACTCCTGTCTGCCCTTAGTGCTCTTTTCAGCTACTCATTTTTCAGTGGAAAATTTTGTGGTGATCGTAAAAAGTTGAGTTGAGCAAATAAACAAAGCGACTCGTTCCACGCATCCAGATATATATATATATATATATATATATATGTATATATATATATATCCTAAATATTTAGATCGAAATAAACTTTATCAGCTGCGGAAACAAAATGGTTACAAAAATAAAGACAGTTGACGATGATTGCTTAAAGTAATTAAAGTATCTAGACATTATTACACTTATTTGCTTAGGTCGTTGAAGTTATTGGTTGTTTATATTTTGATTTATTATCAATCTTTTTTGGTTTGATTTTTGAGATATTTTCTTTGAATGTTGGTTTGCAATTAGTTTGCCAGCGACAATTGAAAAGCAGCTTTGGCAAAACCGAGAACTGCTGCTACATTATCTTAAATTGCATCATAAAAATCACATTTGGCATTATAAAGAAGAAGAAAAACGAAGAAGTAGAAGAAACGCAGCTGCAAACTTAACGGCAAGGAATCAGAAGGAGTCCAATCCCCAATTCCACAAGCCTTTGAACCGAGACTCAGTCCAAGAATACTTTCAGCACCCACTGTCCAAATGTCGTGGTCGTCAATGCTGCTATAAAATTTGTTTTTACGAGCTAAGAGTTCTCTCATCCTTTACCTGTTCAGGTAAGCAGGCTCTGGCTAAGGCTCAAACTCAGGCCCTGGACTGTCATCGGTGCCTTTTGACTGGCATTACAATGATTTTAATGCCTTTTATGGCTAAGACAGTGCACCCATATGGGCCACGCTGGGATTATTGCCTTTAGGAACAGAAAACACTATAATGCCGCATTTCAGCTTCATCTGATGACCAATAGTAGATTAAGTTTCTAACTAATTAATAGGCAAACCCAAAATCAATTAAATTCGCTTCGATTTATATTTTTCATTAAACTAACATTATCAGTAATCCCCATTTACTTTTATTTCACTCTGTTTAGCGATAATTGAAAATCAGCACCAAATAACGAAGTCTGTTAACTGGAAGGGGCTGGGAAGCCCCCCGGAACTGAGAGACCGCAACTTGGAACAGGATTCCGACTTGTACAGAGATGCGGATGGAATATTTTATAATCGATATAGTAATGCTTAAACTATGTTTTCTTTTCTTCGGTAACAAATAGCAAAGCCTTTTGAGGAGTTGTAAAGCACGACTTATTTCCAGGCTAAGCTAACTTAAATCATATTCAAATTGATCTCAACAACTTTAAACTAGATTCTAGAACAATCATAATCAACTGAACAGCGCTGATTAATCTGTTATATTTTAAATATATATTAAATATTTTTCGGATTCAGTGTTTACATATAATCGAAGCTTCCCAAAACTAAGAATCTTCAAAATGATCTGCACAACCATGAAGACATACCTACATCAAAATAGAAAAAAAAAAAAACTTATGCACATTATAATATCTAGTCCTAAGCTTGCACTATATAATCGAAAAAATTTAAAAACTTCAACTTGTACAGCATTTGGATAATTACGAAATACAGTTTTCAATATGTATAACTCTTTAGTTTAATTATGAGATTATATTAGCTTCCAACGTAAACGATTTTCTTAACTTTTCAATTCTTTTTTAATGTTACATTTCCTTGGGCTGTGCGCTGTTATGCGATTTTATTACATGTAAAATACGAATTCTTTGTATTTACTAAGCCTTATTTTAATTTTTTTTTTTATATAAAAGATAGTAGGGAGACCGGTGAAAAGAGAATACCTAAATTCAGTTTCACTAAAAACATTGTATTTTAAGTTAAGTTTTTATAAATCAGATATCTATATAGTATCTTTTGCGTGTACATTGTGTGAGTTAGGATCGACAAAAACCAAAAACGTTATGCTATTCAAATTGTAGTTAAATTTATTGTATTTGCTTTTTGCTTTCTCAAGTAAAACAAACAAAATAAAATTAAACAGTAGCTAAAACATTTCAAGTTAAATGGAACTCATATTGAAATACTTAAACATTAAACATTGTATCGTAGTTAAATAAAAAATCGCTTAAAAACAATAAAGTTTACATTCAATGGCTTAGATATATGCTGAATTATACGAATCAATTTGTTGTGGGAAATTTATGGATGGAAAACTTTAAACTATGTCTAACTTTTAAAAAAATTATAAAGCATTCATTACTTATTAATTTTTATATGGCTAAAACGATTTATCCCAGCCAGTCCGTGACCATCGGACTTACATATCAAACAGACCCTTGAGATCATCGATAGATAGTTTCGTGCTAACCTTGCCAGTCAACAAGCCATCGGCCAATTCCAGCTTACGATCCTGCAATGCCTTAATACGCTGCTCCACAGTGTCCATGCAAATCATCTTGTAAATGATTACATCCTTCTTCTGGCCAACACGGAATATGCGATCCTGCGCCTGTGCCTCTAGTTGTGGATTCCAGTGCAAATCCAAAAGTATTAAATGATTGGCTCCAATCAAATTAAGGCCAACACCTCCGGCGGTCAGAGACAGCAGTAGGATTTTTTTTGGGCTTCGAGGATCGTTGAATTCGTTGACAATGTCCTGACGATTCTTAACCGCAACAGCTCCGTTTAAGGACAATGAAGGTAGTCTCTCCTTTTCCAACATGTCGTGTAGAATGTTAAGCACAGACGTCCATTGGGACACAATGATGGCCTTATCATCGGTATTAAGCACACATGTCTTGAGAATCTCCATGGTCTTGAGCAATTTGGTAGAGGGACGATTAAAATCAAAAACAGGATTGCTACGCTTAAGCACATTTTTCGAGGCCTTGGCAATGCGGTTTTCTTCGTGGCTACTACTAGTGTTGGATCCCTCATTGATTGTCAACTTATTAAGATGGTCCAGTAAATCTATTTCCGCTGACGGCCCCATGCTGTCATCATGGTCCATTTGTCCATCACCTTCACCTTCCAGCATCTTCAAAAGGCAAACAAAATAGATTAGAGTAGATAAACAAATTAGACCACTTAGATACCTACGGAATCTATGAGACCAGGATGACAACAAATTTGGCGAAGACGCAGCAAGAGAACTAAAATTTCATGGGACTTCACTTCATTTTTGTGTCCAGCAATTCGGGCGAATTTCTCGTGCATTTTGTTAAAGTTAAAATCGGAATCCTTCTCAGAGCGCTGCAATAGGAACTGGGCAAATAAACTGCGAGAATAGGTCAAAACTCGTTGATATACGTTCATCTCATGCTTATCCAGGTTCATTTCCACTAATTTTATCTTCTTGTTGGGCAAACTGTTTAGTTTACCATCCAATTGCAGTTGGGCCTTGGTGCGCCTGAGCATTATGGACTTGATCAGTAAATTCAATCGCTCCTGTCCACCAGCACTTTTGTTGTTGATCCACCTCTGCCAGATTTGGAGTTCATCGAAGGGTGAGCAGCGCAAGAACTTCAGCAGTGCGTAAACATCTAGCTCCTTATTTTGGATCGGAGTACCCGTAAGGGCCCATCGATACTTACTTCGCAGGGCACAGACTGCCACGGATGACTGCGACTTGTAGTTGCGTACCACATGAGCCTCATCCAAAATGACTCGACGCCACTTAACTCCAAAAAGAGCGCCCTCATGCTTCTGTTCCCTGCCCACAATGTTGTATGTGGTGACCACCAAATCGTAGGTGCGAAGATTTTTTGATTTTGAATCACGATTAGCACCGTGATGAACGCAGACCGTGAGTCGATGACGGGACAACTTAGAACTGACTTCGCTCTCCCACTGACGGATTAAACTGGCGGGACACACAACCAGAGTTCCGCCGGGGCGGTCTATATACATAATACATATATTAGCTATAAATACAGATATTGTTTTTAAAATCACTTACAATCCTTGCGGCCTTTTGAGTACCAATTATTGGTGCCTTTTGGATTCTCCTCCTTCTCCTCCTCATCGCTGCTAGCAGGTTGGCTGCCTGTGTTGCTCTCTTGACGATTTTTACAAGCCAACACTAGGGAAATCATGGTCAGCGTCTTTCCCAGACCCATGTCATCAGCCAGAATGCCACCGCGAGGTCGCTGCTGCTCCCGCCATGTCATCCAAGCTAACGCATGCTTTTGATGATCCATTAGCTGAACCTTCAAGCCCACTGGATCATCAGCCAAGACGCTCTCTGCGGGGCAATCCTTCAACGAACCATGTAGAACCTATATGTAATAAAATTAATAACAATAATTAAACTAACAAAAGTTCACAGAGCTGGTTTAAAAAAACTCACGAACCTTAAGTGAATCCATAGTGAGAGCCTTTTGATTGTTAAATGTGGCCATTCCCTGGGTGCCCCTGTGCGTAGGCTGTATTAGATTGACCGCTTCGGATAGATCATCCCAACCGAGTTCTTTGGCCACAGGTTTGGGAGTGTCGATCATCCGAGAGGGTGGAACTTTCTTTGGGGTTACTCCTTTCTGTACATTAACCCCGTCCAGATACTTAGTTTTTTTCGCAATGTCCATACGTAATCCATCAATACGTTTGAGTATCTGGACACCTTTATCGGGTAACTTATGGGAAACCTTCTCGTAGAGCTTTTCCGCCTCGGTCAGCTCGGCACGCTTTTCAGCAACCTTCCGCTGTTCCTTCTCATAAAATTGATGAGATACGTTTTCCTTCCTGGGGAATACGGCAACAGAAGAACGCCTCGGTTTATTACTCATGCTGTTGTTAATCGGAGATACATTTTCATCATTAAAGCTGCCATTGTCGCTGCTGGAAATTTCAATGGTCGCCTCTTTATTGCTTACGATGAGCACATCGCTGGACGAGATGCTGATTTACAGGAATTGAAAACACCGTCGAATGCAGTATAGATTCGCCACTGTCCACAAACTGTGTACTATAACGTGGCAGATCTTCGCGATTATCAGCTGCATTCCGAGTATATCTGGAATTCTCATGGTAGGTGGCATCCGAATCTTCCTGGGCATCTCCATGCAGGGAGTCTTCATGATCATTAGATTCAATGGACTCTTGTGCCTCATTGGTAGTTTCATCAGCAACATCGTCGATCATTTTATATGCGCTGGATCTGTTGGCACCGGACTGCTCCTCCTCGCTGTAGTCAATCTCACTGGAATCATCACTAATATCCTGCGGACGAACACCTGTGATACTCATGCGAGTACGCGGCGAAATTCCACGTTGATCTAGCTCATCTTCTTCTTCACTGTCTGAATCTATTACTGCTCTGCGTCCTTTTCCCGCTTTCCGTTTGTATATTCGACCTACACTTTCGTCCTCTGAATCTGTGCCCTGAATCGTCACATTCGCACTCGGTCGACTTCTAGCGCTGCTTCGACTGCTGCGTCCTAGTGAAGTCACAGTCACAATATGCATATGAGTCTCTGTTTGTAGCCTAAAACAGCTAAAATTCGCTCACCTGATGTGGACTGACTTACGACGCTAGCTTCCTCCTCTGAATAGTCGCTCTCACTAGACATATTTGCTATGATTTACTTATAGTTAAATAAGTTCACGCTGTTGAAAAATTTTTAGGCGCCAGTTAATTTCAACTTGTGCATTTGCAACAGACACACACACAAACAAGCATACAAAATGATACAAATAACGCGATCTATCGAAAATCGAATACAATCGATTTATAAATTATTTTTGTTAGCAATAATGTTGGATCACTTTTCCCATGAAACTAATAAATTAAAATAGTCAATATGTTTAGCTTCAACATATTTTGAAAAAAAGCAGCATAGCCTGTTTTACCCACTCGATCATTCAATAACGATCTCATTATTATTATCGAAATGTTGAAGAAAACGATTGAAGCCATCTAGCGGAAGTTTAGTTAAACTGCGCTCGGCCACCGAGGTTGCAAAATGTCCGTTACGATTTGAAATAGAACTGTTTTCCAATCGAAGCCCAAGCATAATCTTAATTACTTTAAGCAGAGATTTGAACATTTGTTGTCTGAAATCATCTTCTTTGAAATTAAATTCAATATTCATTTCTTTATAAAATATATTTTTTTAGCTTATGGTACAGCATGCTTCACAATGATTCATTCCAATAATATTACGCCCCCAGTGTTTTTTGGGTGGCCTATTGCAAATCCCGACTTGTGCCCTGGGAATACATTTCACTCCCTGGCATGTGCACTTGCATCTTGAAGCTTGTGTCCGATCTTCAAATTTATTTAAGTCATCAAATAATCCAAAATTGGGTATTTCCCTCAGAGTCTCTGGACTTTTTGATATTTTTGTACATTTTCTAACAGTCCGTAAGGGACTTTTATGACAGCATCCAGAGTTCACATAACTCAACCAATCGTAGTTTTGACATCGCTCAACCGAAGTCGTACTAACATTAACCCATAAATCGTCGCCCAAAGTGCCTGAAGCCATAAGAAAGTTATAAACAAAATTTCAGAATTTTAGAAATAATTTGGAAAAGGAATGTTAATCGTTTGGAAACTGGAATATTTTCAAAAAGCATTCTGTGTTTAGTTCTTAACTCATTGAATCTTCATATCGGTATATATATTTTACTTTATTCAGATTTCAATTGTCTGATACAATTTCATCACCCCGCTCTATACATACATAACATTAAATGAATTAAATAACTATTCACTTAAATCTATTTAATATTATAGGGAAAACAAAATGTTTATAAGTTTAATATTATAATAATTTGTGTAAGTCTGTGTTTGTATTTTAACTAGCGAGTGTGTGTGTGTGTGAGTGTGTATGTGTATGTGAGTGAGTGTGTGTGCTTGAATTAAATTAATTTAGTATTTTGCATATTTTAATTATTTGTATTCCAAGAAGTTTTATATTGACTCATTTAAATTGTTATATTAGTTCATTTTTCATCTGGTAAATGTTTGGTAATTTTCCATATTTGTTTCTAGAGTTTAGCCAAAAGGTTAGTTCAAGTATACTTTTATGAATTTTTCACTAATTTTATGATTATTTGCAATGATTTATAATTTTCATAATTTACCTGTTTCCATCCGAAAGTTATGTGTATATGTATTATCGTATAATGATTCGTAGTCTTGTTGTTTTGGAAAGACATTTATGGAGGCTGTTCGACAAGAGGTGAAACGTGATCCGATTCAACGGACTCTTGTATCTGGAATTTGGAACTCAAATTCGCCTCCAATCCTCAGTGTGGGTGTGTGTGTGAGATTTTATACAAAAGCAGTAATGAGTTTTCGAAGTGAACAGTTTTCCAAGTTTAATAGTAATGTATACAGTTTGCTATACGTACGTATAAGTATCTTATGTGTATATGTGTAAGAGTTTTGTGTAAATTAAAATAATGAGAAATATTGCATAGAAATGTGTACATAAATATGTAGCATATATACTGTACATATATACTGTACACAAGTGAGTGAGTGTGAGTGATATTAATATTCCAATCTGTTTGTTATACGTTAAATGATTTGTTCTCTCTTAAGTTAAATTGCTAAAATTAAGCAAACATTGTAATAGTTTAAGTAAATCAAAACGTAATCAATACATACATAATTACAAAATTATATATTAATTTTCTCTGTACAACTATATTCTATTAATGTTTTTTTTTACAATTCATATTATAATGAATTACAAATTATTTACTTTTCCGATATTATGATTACATTCTTCATCTTAATTTGCAGAATGTGCATGTGTAGGTAAGTGTGTGAAGGTGTGTGTGTGTTTGTGTGTGTGTGTGTTTGTGTGTGTGTGTGTTTGTATGTGTGTATGAGTGTAATAAATATTATTATGCATATTCAATTATAGTTATAATTTTCCTTTTCGCTTTGCTAGTTTTTCTTTGATGAAAAACTGATATTTCGAATATGAGTTTTTGGAATTTGAAGTTTTTGCTCAACATTTGTTTTGGTTTGTTGGTTTTCTTTTCTTTTTTTCGCGCATGTTTGACATTATTCGCAGTAGAATGTTATTGTGAAATTAAATATTTAAATTAGTTATTTGTGTGCTTTAACTTCATTAATGCCAAACACATTAAAAATTTATGCATATCGGACTACCGATCGGATATTTTCTTTCTTTTCTTCTCTTCTCTTCTCTTCCTTTCATTTCATTTCTTTTCGATTCGATTTCTTTTTCTTTTGTTTTTACTTTTAAAGGAGGTACTAATTTGTTAACACTTCTGGGCACAACAAAGGGGATATCCCCTTTTGGCGGCAACTAATGTTTCGTCCTGTCTTTGCTCGTTTACAAAGCCAGATTATTTCTTCTTCCGTTGACCTTATTCACTAGATTGCATATTTTTAAGGCTGGTCCTAGCTTTAGACCCATATACTTCATCATCATCTCTGAGTTGAGTAACAGTAAAGCTTTTCCATCGATTTCCTGTAATTTCAAAGAAGAAACTCTGGTCAGTAACTATGTCCAAGCTTGACTAGTATTACAATCACTCACATGCTTTCTGAAGAGATCTCCGTGCACGGCCAAGGAATTGTCATTGCTTTCGATATACTGGATAACTTCCTCAATAGACCAATCGATGGGTTGTGCTCGCAGATGCGAGCACGATGCTGTTGTGGATGTGCTGTGAGGTGAGGTGATCGCAGTGCCTCCATAGCTACTGGATGCAGCAGCAGCAACTGGTGCAGTCGCTGCTTTAGCCGCACTAGCAGCTGGCGCAGCTGAGCACGCCGACTGCGAAGCGGTGAACGGAGTTGATACCGATGATGGGAATGAGGCGCTTGAGGATAATGTCGTCGGTGATTTGTAATAGTTGTTTGGAGACTTGGCAGTCATCTGTTCCGGATGCACTTCGGCCACTAACGGTGCCAGGTATTTACCAATTGTGCTGGTGTTTGCTGTGCCTCCCGCCAGACTACTGCTACTACTACTACTGCTGCTGCTGGTGGTTGTGGTTGTCGAGGAGGAGGAGGTGTTGGAAGAGGTGCTGTTGTTGCTGCTAGCGGATGAAGCATCCGTGTTGTTGTTGCTCGTCTCTTGGGCGCAATTCCCGTTATTGGTGTTAACAATATTGTTGCCGTTATGATGTTGGAATCGCACCTTTCGCAAAGCCTGTGCTTGGCTCTGGCTCTGAGATTGTGTCTGCGTCTGTGGCTGTGCCTGAACCTGAGCCGTGACAGGGGCCGTGGATGCAGCTGTCGGTGTTACTCCATTTGGCTCCGCTTTGATAGTTGTCTTCGAACTGGTTTTGTTACTGTTGCTGCTGCTATTGTTGTTATTGTTGTTGTTATTATTGTGATTCAGTTCCTCTTTAGAGACCTTCGTTTGCGCCTTGGCCGACGCCTTCAAGCCTGCCTCTTGTTTGATAATTAGAGGCTTCTCTGCGGGCGATGTCGGCGTGGGCGTGGCTGACTTAGACTGACGGCTGCGTTTCTCAGCGAGCACAGGTGAGGAGGGCGGCGTCGCAGCCTGCACCAGCTGTCGCTTGCGACTCTGGGCACACTTTTTGCACTCCTCTGTATCCGGCACAAGGGAAATGAAGTTCACACACGCCTTGCATGTGATGCACAGTGTCTTGATAAATTGCGCCAAGCTGTCGTCGTCTTTCATACGCAGTGGCGATGGTATTTTGACCTGGAAGAGCAAAGGGGGATTAGCGGCATGATTCTATATTCTATATACCAACTAGCTCACGGTAAAGTTCTTTCCTGCAGCAGTCACAATATGTACGTCTCCGTCCAGTTCAAACAGCAGTCTTGACAATTGTTGTGTGTCTGCGCTTGCGGCCAAGACTTCCTGCAGGCAGAGCTTGGCGAGCGTTTCGTGTGTCTGCCCCGTAACCATTGAGGGCAACTTAGAGCTATTTATAAATGGCCCAGCTTTACAATTGGGATGAAAGTGTGCAGTGACTGGCGATGCCGGCACCATGGCATCCGATTCAGCCACAATGGTGTGCCTTGGACGCGGACATCGTTGCTTGCCAGAGCCTGACTCCATGCGGGACTTATGACCGGGAGGCTGCATCGGATGGCAGCTGCGCGCACACCAGCCAGCGGGGAAGATGTCGCGCGATCGATAATTACACCAGTAATCGAAGGCTCCTCGCCAGCCGTCAAAGGTGACGTGGATTTGGTCGTCCTTAATGGCATCAACCGTTGCGCAGCAAATCAGTTGAGGATTCTTTTTGTCAACAGCTTCCAGCTTTTGGCCAACTTTGTACAGATTAACCGGTGGAGTGGGTGGTTCTGGCTGAAATATCTCCTCGGGTGCAACCATAGCATTGTTCAGTATTTTGCAGAGGTATCCGGGCCAACTGGAAGCGTTCATCCGAAATCCGAGGGGTGGCTGCAACATTCCACCGTTCTTTTCGCAATGACCAATTGCATGAATCTCATTGGAGTCCACGAGTCGCCAGAAATCGTTCTGAGAATCACTGCCATCGAGGCGAAGACGAAGCCGGGATCCAAGCACACCTACCACTGTCGCAATGCAGGTGGACGTGACATTTCGGGGATCCAAGGCCTCCAGTTTCATGCCAATCTTAAAATCATTGTTGGGCGGATTCAACGCCTGTTTAAAGCACTCAGCTGGAGCAGCTTCACTTCCAGTTTCCTAATAAAATGAACAAGGATGTGAATACTAATCTTAAATGTGTAGATAATACTAAGTGACTTACCTCCAGGTAGGCATCCCAGTCGAAGACATGAAAACTCTCGTACTGAAAGGGTCCTGTAGGCGCCGGCGCTCCGCTGCTCAACAACTTGCGATCACCATCTGAGGCACCGCCAGCGCCTGCGCCGCCGGCGCCGCTGTGCTGTCGCGTTGAACCATTCTTCTTTTGGTGCTTATTCATGCACATCATGGAGCAGAATTCTTTGTTTGGCGCACCCTCGCGTATCACATTATCGCACTGCGTACACGCCCCCTTGCTGTAAGCCTTGCGGAACTCGACAATGCATGTTTCCGAGCAGAACTCCTTCTTGCCAGTCTGCGTGGGCAGCACGTACTGCAAAGGCAGCTTCCCCTCTCCGCACCACGTGCAGGTCGCTCGCTTTGCTGGACGCCCGCGCGCTCTTTGCTGCGTCGGCGTTTGCGGAGTGGTCGACGTCGAGTTCGAATTGGAGTTGGCTGCGATGCCATTGCCGTTGGTGCCGCTGCTTGCGCTGGCGTTGGCGCTAACGCTACTGTCGCGTCCGCCAGACATATTTTGTGTGATTTTGATGTTTAACTATTTATTATATTTTATCTTTACTCTTGTACAATTACTCAATTTAGCATTTTAGTGACGCGTTTAACAATTGCAGAGTTGCATCTGCAGATGAGCAGTACGTTTTTAATGCAAAAAACACTTTTTGTCACGGTTCTATGCAATTGAATTTTAGCGGCGTTCTCGAGGTCACGTAATAACAATTTTTGTATTTGCGTTAACTTTGCAAATCGCATGGCAACACAGATCCGTAAACTTTTGAGCGCAAAATAAACGCTCTTATTTGAAACACTCGTAATAATTGTACATTGTAAGCACTTCAATTACACTTGCGCTTGCGAATTAAAATTATTTTTTATTTTTCTTTGCATTTGCGTTCCGCCATATTTGTTTTCCTAGCGATGAGTTATGTACTAGCGATGTGCGCAGTGGTTGTAACTGTTTTTGGTCACGGGTATTAAAGGTATCGGGTCACAGTTTTAATACTTTTGTTTTGGGAGAGTTTTTCAAGTTTTATTACTTATTAAAAATTTCAATTAATTTATTTCTTAAAGAGTCCCAACTTGTTGATGAATTTTGAACAAGCAACAGCATAATGGAATTATCGATATTGTGAAGTCACTGCGCTGAGCTAGCGCCATCTACAGTTCGCATTTGGAGCAACTCAACTGTTGAGCATAATCTGAACGCTCGTCTTGTACGGATTATTTCAAATTGTATATTGCTTAGCTACAACCGCCCAACTCTAAAAAGTACACACAATGCAAAGATAAATTTATGCTTAAAGGGTTTACATCAAATATGACCTACTTCTTTTCGTAGAGTAATGAAATTAAGTGCGTAGCCATAAATTGGAGAGCTCAAATCGAAATTACCCAAGTAATGCAATTAGGCGCATACATTATGGGTCCATCACCCGCTGTGGCATCGAATCCTCCCAACCCCAAGCATATTGATTTCTTTTCCCTGTTTCTGCATTGCACCATAAATCAAATTTGGACTGGCCACAGATTCAAACAGTTGGTGTAGATTGGATTGATGCCTACGCGCGGCCTTTTAATCGTTGTCAACAACAAATCAACGCCAAAACTGTTGCAAATTCAGATTCACACTACAGCGAAGCTGAAAACAGTTCAAACGTTTTTTACGCTACCTTGAAATGAATTATGTTTGTCAGTTTTCCGCCTCCAATTGTCCAACTGTCCAGGCATTTGGCAACGCTTGCCATATTTTGCTACCACGTGTCAAATATGCGACGATAGTGTTGCCAACTTCATTGATGCAGAAAACCTGATTTTAGCGGTTAAAAGGAAAAAGAAGATTTCTTATGTTTTAAATAAACTATATCCTAAAACATGTTGGTCAAAAGGAACGTAAAAACAGTTCAGATCCTATAAAAAAATAATAAATATGTATTTAAAGTTCAAAAAGTGTGTTTGACATTAGCTAAACGGTGTGTGCCATGCTTGACAGCTGAAAAATGGCTGTTGTGGCAACACTGACATACTGTATCAGTCTGAATGAATGCATAAAATACCGAAATGCAAATAAATTTCGGTCGAGTTTTTAGTTGGCTTAACAAAAAGCGAAACATAAAATACCACAAAACTCTGCATTCTCAAACTTATTTTTTTCAGACTGAAAGCAAATCACTCGAAGAGACAATTCCAGAACTGTGGGTGGTTTCCATCGGTGTTTGAGCCAAAGTTAATGCCAAAAGTAAGTTAACTGCTGAGCACTTTGATAACTGTTCAGACCAGAAAGTTGGCCACATAATTATTGCTGTCCAAGCATAAAAGTTTCTTCTGGTTGTCTTAGTTAAATATTTCCCTTTGCTCTGCTCTGCTCTACTCTGCTCTGCTCTGCTTTGGGAAACTTTGCCTACCAACTACCTTTCGGCTTGAGCTTTATTCGCTTCACTCCTGGAGCTTCTTGGGATATAATCCGCTTGGGAAAATATGATGTTAATGAAATTAAATTAATATTAAAAAAGGCTTTAGCGTGAAGCAATTTGTTTGATGTAATGCTCTACTGAATTATCTAAAAGGATCTCGTTAAAAGAGTTTTAAATGCACTTTGGAGAGTTTTTCAAGTTATCGGTGGGCAGAAAGACCATCAATAAATCAGTCAATCAGTTTGTCATGAAATTCCGCTCATTGTTCAACCATTGAACCCCGGTCAAAGTCGTCAACTCGGAAACTTGGAGTATGCCATAAATTAATAATTGGTTTATTTTATCGTCAGCAGCTGCGAAGATGTCCCTCAGGTTCCTTGACACCAGACAGAGGTGTGGACGAGGGGGGCACGGAGGACACGAGGGACATGGGGTCTATTGAAGTGATGGCCTCATCAGCATGCATAATTGAATCGAGTGACGTTTACCGTTTAGACGCTTGTCACATTCACGATGCTCAATTAGAAACTGTCCTCCCCCCCAAAACTCTACCCCTGCTCCTACCCCACTCCCCAATCCCCACTTCCCACTTCTGTGCAAATCAAACAAAACTTAGTTAATCTGTAGATCGAGACTTCGTGTCGACGTTTGAACTATGCTATGATTTTAATCAGCACTTTAATGGAATTATCTCCATCAGCTTAAATGCTTAAGATTAAATGCAGCGTTAATAATTCTGTTATCACTCTTATCGCTACTGCGGTTATTGACTGAGCTACGAGTTGTTGCTCCTTTATTTAATAAATGTCTTACTAGTTTTGGAGGCGAGAACTAAATTAATCGGGAAAATAACTGAAAAAAATTTAGAATCCATGATATAATCTGATTTGAATAAATCCGTTTATTTTAATATGTTTGCTGTTTTCATTTATAACACTCATAATAATAGAGTTAAGCCGTTAGGGGCCTTAAAGAACAATTTTTAAAAACTTTTTTTAACTCTACCATAATATTTTTTTAAACCCCGTACTCTAAAAAAGATTAAAGGGGTCTATTAGGTTTGGCAGAAGGAGCCATCAACAGCCGGGTCGACAAAGCGATGTTCGCCTGTCTGTCTGTCCGTCCGTATAAATTCCTGGATCCTTACCAAGCTTAATCCAGATCAGACAACTATAGCCTATAGCTAAACTTGGTGATTTGTATGAAAATATGTAGTTTTAGTTGAGCTGTCGCAACTAAACTGACACATTATGTGTATGGTACCATTACAACTATAATCACCAAGTTTGATCCGGATCGGACTACTATAGCCCATAGCTCCCACACGACAAATCGGTCGAAAATTGGTGAATTGTATGGAAAACGCGCACTAGAATGGTTACTGGGTCTTTTACAGTCGGTTTGGTCGACTGTAGCCTTTATTACTAGTTTTCAACTTAAAACTCTAAAAACTTCCTTTCTTATAAACTAACAGTTCTATCCATACTTTAAAGAATTTGAACTTTTCTAAAACATTCAAATTTGTATTATATTTGCAAATAAGTTATATAAACAGCTATAGCTCCTAGTGAACTTAATTTAACACTTTTCTTATTACTTTTAAAGTTAATTATAGATGCCTTGATAGTTTCGTATGGTTTAATGACATCAGATAACGATAGATTCCTTTCTGGAAGCAATTCACTTCAAAGTCAGTGTCGTAACTTTTTGACAGATTTCAATCAGTCACATAGCAAATGGATAATCACACAGTGAGCAGGGGAATCAGGGGGAGGAAGGGCAGCAGAGGCTGCAAATGGCGCCTGGTTAAGCCAGGAATACGACGACTCGGCCCACGTGTTTAATTACACCTGGGCACGCATTGACAGCGATTAAAAATCATGTCAAAGCTGTTGAGCAACAGGCAACGACATGACGCAACGTGCAGTGTCGTGTAAAGGTAGAGAAGGTGGGGAAAAGTGGGGACAAGGATGTGATGCTGGCAACACTGTTGCGACGACATTTTGACAATTCATTGAAGCAAAAGGTTAAATCGTTGAACAACGTGTTAGGTCAAGTGGTGCAATCTAAGACCAATCAGAAAATGAATAATTAATCTGGTTACAACTGTGGCTTAAACTGTAATATTTAGCAAAATGGTCTCCAAAATTACTTTTTATTTTTATGTAAAATGAAACTGTACAAATATTAAACAATTTATAATTTTTGTTTATATATTTTTTATAGAATTTATTTATGTTAAGTTTTTACGTCCTTGTTCTATCTTTCCCACAACAGATATAAACATTTATATATGGCTAGAACTTTACTATAATTAATTTGTTTCTTAATTTGATAAATGTTGTTAATAGTTTCCATCTTTCTTCGTTACCTTTTGAAGTAGAATAAATTTTTAAGAAATTATTTTGTTAAGATAAACTTTACTGTTAAAAGTCCAAATTCATTTACTTTGAGTTTTTCTCCCACTGTACAGGTAGTGGGATTATGATGGACGACGAACTATTTCACACATGAATACTGATCACAGAGAGAAAGAGAGAAACGAGAAAGAGATAGAGAGAGCTGCCAAAATGTGTTAGCCAGAAGGTGAGAGGGCCACATACCTTTGACTGGCTTTAATGAAAACAATAATTGTGTAAACAAAAACCCATTAAAAATTAATTGAGTTCGATAATTACAATAAAACACACAGCAAACAAGAAGCAAACATTATACATCAAAAGCTGCAGCAACATTTCAAGTTGGCCAACAGGTGAGTGAGGAGTCTTTCGTTCGCAACATTTTGTTCTACGCATTGGCGGCAGAGGGGGTACCGACAGGGTACAGGGCGGAGTCACCCAGAGTGTGCGGTGTACGGTGTACGGTGCGTGGTGCGTGCCGCGTGGTTTCATTCATAACTGGTCGCGTGGCTCAGCGTTTACCCAACGTTGTGGCTTCGTCTTCATCTTCGTTTTCGTTTACGTTCTCGTTATCGTTATCGCTTTCGTTCTCGTTCTGGGTTTCGTCCTGTCGTATAGCTTCGTGTTTGAGCTTCGTGAGCACTCATCGTCCTTGCCAAGCAATATAAAAACAACCGTTTTGCGCTTGGAGCTCTGAGTTCTTCGCTCGTTGTCAGCCTGTTGCGTTCGGACACAGACCTAGAAGTCATCACAGCAAAGTCCCTTCAAATTACAGTCAGGCGAATTTTGAATTTCAAGTGCATTTCGAATATATTTCAAGGGAAATTTGTGCAAAAAAATTCATCATCAAATCGAGTGCTAAAATAACTTTCTTGAATCCCAAAAATAGCATATTCAAATTTTTCGATCTAATTTCGTTTGATTACCATCGTCGCGCGTGAACTCGTAAAAAAATTGGCCAATTTAACAATTTAACAATTTAACAGCCCATAACGAAATCTTGAAAACCATAAATATTTTCCCAGTGGTAAGATCAAAAGGAATTTTCGTGGTAATTACCAATTGATAACGTGATACGGTTTTATGTGAAAAATTGTTACAAAAGTCAAAGTAAATAACGTGACTTAAGCATTAAAGTCCATATATCGCCTGATTAGACTTACCACTTTTAATTTGTGGATTTTTCAAATTTAAAAGAAAAACTGGTAAGTTGAATGAATTTTAAAAACAATTAATATATACAACATATATATATAAATAGGAGACCCTTTCCTATCTCTTTAAGTCTTTGAGTGGTTACATAATTATTTTGAAAATGTTATTAAAAACTTGCTGTGTGTTTTATTTATTATTTGACAGTATTTTTACCATCAATAAGATTTTAAATCAAATGTTTTAGGTCAAAAAATTAAAAATGTATCTTAATATTTTCCGTGGTAAAGTAAAATCCCTTTAGAGAATCCAGTTTTCTTATAGTAAACTGTATATATATCCGTTTAATGTTCAGTTACTAGAACATTAACTTATTGAATCATTTGTCAGAAGACACTTAAGTAACGTTGGCCAATTTCATTAGCTTTTGTCAATTAATTCTCTATGTAGTAGGGAAATGCTTATTCATCAGTCCGTAAAACCAAATGTGGTCCAATTTATAACATTTTAAATATAATTATTTATTTGGTTTTTGTAAGGAACACTTCGATTTTTCAATCAAAGGCACTCTCGGGCTAATTAGTTTTTCTCTCGTTCAACTTTTCAATTGCTTTGTTTTCTAAAGTGTGTCGAGTAATGGACCCTGTAATTCGATAGACTCTAAACAAGGTTGAGCAAAATTAGAAGTTTTGATTGGTTGCCAAAACTTGTGCCGTTGTCACTTTTATCGGGTAAAGTGATGATGGTGACGTCGGAACAATGCTTTGACTTGAGATTGAAGCACTTGATACGATGTTAAAATTCAATTTTATTTCAAATATCAAAATGTGCTCAGCATGCCTGCTGGGAACTTAAAAAGAAGGAGAGGATGCATGATTAGCTGGGGATACCCAGCCAATAGGTATAGGGTATAGTTAAACGGTTTATGTGTGATTGAATCATAACACTGAACAGCACTCATTGAATCACTCATACATTCACTTGTGTATCCATTCATTCATTCGGTTCAGCCTTTTCTGCAGTATATTATCGGACAAATCAAATTGTTGGCTCGTAAAAATCGTTTTCTTTCCTTTTTTTTCTTTCAAGCAAACTTTTTTCTTGGCTTTGAACACATTTGCATATTACGAGTATGTTAAATGCAAATAGACAACAAGTCCTTTGCTTTATTCTACATCTTTTTTTTATTTCTTATTTATTTATTTATTTATCTTTTAACTATGCAGATAAAAGCGACTGAAATTGTTGCCTCAATCGCTCTTGGCCATCACGTTGTCACAGTGGGGCAGTCCCTGAATTTCAGAGGGGTGTTCCCAGTACTATGGTGTGGGGAAACGATTTTTGCGTTTCAATATTAGACAGAACATTGTTTAAGACCCTAAACATTTTATTTGCTCAACATCAAATACAGACATTTAATAAGTCTGTTAGTATCAGTAGAATGAACTAAATACAGGCACTGTCACTTAATTAAAGACAAAAAATGCGAATGGAATTTAAAGTAGGATGTAAAATATATTTAGACCATTAGAATTCTAAAATGGTAATTTGGTCAGTTCCCGCATTTATTGGCGACTGAAATAGTGTTGTCACATTCATGAGATTGTCATATTTAGCTGTCAGCATTTTAATACATTGAAATTTTGTCAGTATTTCCAAATCCGTTAGCATGAATTGGCACAAATATGACAGGTGCCTGAATTCCAAATGCCAATTCGGTTATTTGAAGAGAGTTACTTATGTATGTAAGTGCGTGAAAAGCATCCAACTAGTTAAACACATAAGATTTAACGCATAAGACTTATGCCGACAGCTGAGCTTAAATGGTACTCAATGCTTGTGGGTGACAAATAAGTTTGATAAAATAATAAGATGACACTTTCTACACACACGATGGAATATCGGATGAGCATCGTTGCTTTATGTTGAACTAGAATTTAAAAGTATGTTGGTATGGTCAAACTAATTTCTATTATTTATTTAATATTAAATTATGTTTTTTTTTTTAATTTTTTTACAATTGTATTATATTTTTTAGTGAATTATAATATATTTATTTTGATTATTAAACCATTTGCTAACAGGAACTTAAAATGTTCCTTAATGAGCCTAAAAGTATGCTACTGATTTCTTTTGCAGACGCGCACGATGCTTAGCGATTTTCCTCTAACGGTTTAAATAATTTAGTCAAACAAATAATAACATATTAAACAAGTGAATAAATTAAATCATATAGTCTAAGCTTCAGTTACTTCTAAAACTACAGTCTGTTGAAATGTGCAAATCTGTAAGCCAAGTAATAAGTGATAAGAGTAAGAACCAATCTTGGATAGAATCAAGAAAAAGAAGCAAATCAATAGTGAAACCAATTTCCCTCTTTGAACTCATGCTAAGAATACATGCAAATTGGACAAGAACACAAAACAACTTTAATGAAACCATCTCTAACTGTGTCTATTCTAAGAAATCTAAACATTTGACTTGCATTTGTGCTCTTCCTGCTCTTTAGGGCAAACGGAAATTGTAAGCCAATCGCTTGTCATTGGCTCATAGCTTCTTGGCCAAGAAACTGCCCATCTTTGAATAGTTTTGTTAAACGAAAGGGCTCAGGAAAAGGTCCAGTGTTTATAGGAAAATCACTGCATTGTGTCATAGTTCTAAGGTTCAGATGCGTATGAGCAGAACAGCTCCACGTGTCCATCACATTTCTTCTTATCACATGTATATCAAGTCACTTCATCTATTTATGTTATTTCCACACATTACGTTTATGTTCCGTTGTGGCTGCGAAAAGTCATTTGTTGAGTCCACTGAGTGACTACTCCATTCCTCAGCGGTAAGATTTGAAAGAGGAAGACGGGACAGGGACCACTGAGACCAAGAAGAGGTCATGCATGTGCATGAGCCATAAATTATAAGAACGCTTCACGTTGTCAAAAGATTGCGTATACTTTATTTTAAAGGTTGCCTTTATAGTAGTGAGAAATATTCGAGTCAAATGCAGCAACGATTCCATTTTGCATGTAATAACAATACATATTCTATGAAGTTGATAAATTTGTTGCTAAATTACCATTATCAAAACTCAAATCGTACATGTAACAAAGTGTTCAAAAGGATGTGGTTTAAGTGTAAGAAAAATGAGTTAATTTTAACATAAAGTCAAAGTAAATATAGTATTATTTTTAAGGAAACTTTTTTTGGTTTTATGCTAAAGAAACGAGTACAACATTTTTGTAGTTTTTTTATTAAAACGGTATGTATTTTTTAGAGAATTTATTTATTTTTGAGTTGAAGTAATTTATGTAAATAATTAAGATGCAGTTTTTCTATACACATAGGGTAGAGAGAGAATAAATTGAATAAATTCAGATACATATGTCGATATGTCAGAGCTATTCAGTATGCAATTATTCAACGAATGGAATTCAATTTTTGTTTAACACAATTTTGCCTCGTCACGTTGTCCACGTTAATAGTTGGATTCATGCATCCGTTGATTTTTTATCCAATTACTTCTTCATTTTTTTTTGTTTTGTACAATTTTCAGAATGATGAAAGCCACAGCGTGGTTTTGCCCGGTGTTATTGACTTTACTCAGTGCCACAAGGCTTGTGTGTACGGCTCAAAGGGGAGTTGCAGCTGGAGCGGTCGGAGGAGTCACAGCTGCAGGTGCAGGCTTTACCAACGGATATCCTCTGGACTATCTGGATGCACAGGCAATACAGGTGCGTAAATGTGGTAAAGGTGGCTCACTCAGCTGTTTCCATTTTATTTTGTGGTTTTCAACAATTCCATTCAAAAGAAATCTTATCGCTTTGTTTCAATTCATTGATATGCAATCATGAGCTGCAGGAAATATTCTTATCAGAATAATTGATGCAGTCGATTTGAAGTGTTACTTCCTATGAAACAACTTTCGATTTTCAAGACATGCTACAATAAATCCCATTAAAGGTGACAAAGTACTCACAATATTATCAAAAGTACGACGTATTTCTTAGTACTAATCATAAAAACAATACAACTATTAGGTAATCTTATCAAAGAATCGCAATATGTGATAATTGACCAAACACGATGATTGTGTGACAAACAAATTAGTCAATTTGTAAAAATGAATTTGAAGCATTTGGACAAATTTATCAAAAAACAGTGGAAAAATTTGAACAACGATTTATTTATGCTTCATTAGAACGCAAAACAAAATGTTATTGGGACTTTTGTTATTTACCTTTTGACAACAAGTCAAATAAAACTTTATTGCTTTACAGCTCGAACAAATCTCATGACAAACAAGTAAGAAAGGCTACAGTCGAGCGTGCCGACTGTAAAAGACCCCGTACTCATACCAATGCCAATCATTGGCTACCAACCTGTGTAGTAAGCATTTTTCCATACAAAAAAGAAAATGAAGAAGAACCTGATTGATTCCAATTTTATATATGTACATACATACATATATATATATATATATATATTACGATCGAGTGTATATTTATATATGTATATGTCCATATACATAATTAGATTTCCTTACATGCCTTGTTTTAAAATTATGTTTTGCGTAAAAACAAATCTCGTATTATACATAATTCAAAATGAATACTTTTAATTTAATTTGAAATTAAAAATAAAGTTAATAATACTGTCGGCATTATATTAATTAATCTATATTGGAGTATTACAATGGATAGTATTTGCAATAAAACTCTTTGAAACAAAAACATCAGTTTGTAATAGGGATGTGAATTGCCAAGAAAATACCGATATCGTTATTAATTAAAATATCACATTACGCGTTCGATATCGATATTATCTATAACAGACAATATAGATATCGACATAATGACCAATTGTCGCATTCAATTATACATATCGTATTGAATATCGATATATTACATATCGTATGCATATATGTGCGTGCATCGTCCGTAGGCAGCGCTGTCGATACACAAGCAGCGAGAACGTTCGCTCACATGTTTATATGCTTCTGTCTCGCTTGCACACATGCATTGACATTGCGTGCAATTGTTAACTTTGTTACGTGTCTAGCTCTTTTGTTTATTGTCCGATTTATATGCAACTTTCAGGGTAGTTTGTTGTACTCTGTCTCCAAACACATTTCAAATTACAACACCGTACGATAAGTGCAAATGCCTTAAAAATGGCATTGAAGTTTAAAAATTACTTCATTCTTGTGGGAAAACGGGGCGTGGCAGTCCAAAAATTTTAATGACAATGCATTTATGCTCTCTCTAGCAACCTACATACCAAAAATGGTATTCCTAAGTGCTATAGTTACTGAGATATTCGCTTAAAACATCAATTTTTTTGTAGGTGACCATAGTTATTTACAATTTGCGGAGGCGGTAAGGGGCGTGGCAAAGATTTGAAATAAACTTGATCTGCTCGCGAAGCAGACGGACTTTCATTCTAAATTTGGTGGCTCTAGCTCTTGTAGTTTAAAAGATCCAGGTGTTCATACGGACGGACGGACAGACGGACAGACGGACAGACGGACAGACGGACAGACGGACATTGCTATATCGACTCGGCTGTTGATGCTGATCAAGAATATATATACTTTATGGGGTCTGCCACGCCTCCTTCTGCCTGTTACGCACATTTCGCTTCAGACAAACTTAATAGACCCCTATACTCTTTTTTAGAGTACAGGGTCTAAAAAGTTGGTCCTGCCGAGTGTTGTCACGGTTTGAAATAATATGTCAGTTTAATTCTATTGTTCTCTGGGAACAACCCACACATTTGTAAATTAAACACCGTGAAAAGTTGAAATTTTTGTTGTGATTTGTCAACTTTTTAGACCCCGTACTCTAAAAAAGAGTAGAGGGGTCTATTAAGTTTGTCTGAAGCGAAATGTGCGTAACAGGCAGAAGGAGGCTTTTCCGACCCCATAAAGTATATATATTCTTGATCAGCATCAAAAGCCGAGACGATATAGCGATGTCCGTCTGTCCGTCTGTCTGTCTGTCCGTCTGTCCGTCCGTCTGTATGATCACCTAGATCTTTTAAACTACAAGAGCTAGAGCCACCAAATTTGGAATGAAAGTCCGTCTGCTTCGCGAGCAGATCAAGTTTATTTCAAATCTTTGCCACGCCCCTTACCGCCCCCGCAAATTGTAAAAAAACTATTTTCACATCACCATAACTTGAAAACGACTAGAACTACGGAGACCAAATTCACGCATTATGTGTATGGTACCTATATAACTATCCTCACCAAATTTGGTCCGGATCGGACAACTATAGCCTATAGCTCCCATAGGACAATTCGGCCGAAAATTGGTGATTTGTATGGAGGCATGAAGTTTTAGTAAAGCGACTGTAACCAAACTAGCACATTATGTGTATGGTACCATTGTAACTATCCTCACCAAGTTTGGTCCGGATCGGACAACTATAGCCTATAGCTCCCATAGGACAAATAGGTCGAAAATGGGTAATTTGTATGGAGACATGAAGTTTTAGTTGAGCAATTGTAACCAAACTAACACATTATGTGTATGGAACCATTATAACTATCCTCACCAAGTTTGGTCTGGATCGGGCAACTATAGCCTATAGCTCCCATAGGACAAATCGTTCGAAAACTACTTATTTGTATGGTAAAACGCGCACTAGAATGAGTACGGGGTCTTTTACAGTCGGCTCGCTCGACTGTAGCCTTTCTTACTTGTTCTGTATTCAAACCATCAATTGATGCGAATTATCATATTTTCCTCACGTGCCAGTCCAAAATATGATCTGAAACTTTGCAATTGCGTTCCCAGAATTTATTTAGCAACAAAGTATTTAGGGGCAATATATAGTTTTTCCGTTAGGTAAACAATTTAAAGACTGAGAGAGAGAGAGAGCGAGAGAGCTGAAAGTTTTGTTTCAGGCGCATTTTAGCCAAATGGAAACTTATGTAGCAAGTTTGTTAAACAATTTCTTACAACTTATGAGGGAACAAGTAAATTTCAATGCAAGTGAGTTTCTTATGCGCCAAACTTCAAGCTGAGTTACTTTTTTATTAATTTTTATTCATACGATCCATAACACTTACTGCAATTAAACGCTGTCTTCTAATTGGTATGCATTTTTTACTTTTGATTACTTTGGTAACTAGTGCTTTGACTTGTTGTACAGTGTATGCTTCACTCTACAAAATGTGTACAGTGTGACCAAACTTGAAACGAAATGTCTGGTATCACTTAAGGCAGATTGACTTTGAATTTGTTGTCGAAAAAAATTAAAATAGTTACCATTGCGATGACGTGATTAACTTTCCTATAGAACTCAATCACAGTGAACTAACAGCATAGAATAAAATAAATTTATAAATTATTTAAGAATTAAGATAAGTTCTTTATGGAAATTAGGGGCTATGGTTAAATATGGCATTGAAAGTGCAGCTAAAAACTGTTTTGCAAGTACAATATTAAAAAAGGCAAATGGGAAAACGAGTTTTAACACTTCCCAGCTTGGCATTCGATTTTCCTTAATTGTTTTAAAACGGTTGTAACGTGAAAATATCACCTAATTGAATTCTTGAAAAAGTTGTATTTAAAACTATAAGCACTGTTAGCTAAGTCAATATATAATTGTTAGGAATATTTGGATTTGGGAATATTTATTCACAGTTACATAACTTCTAAGTAGATGGAGTCTAGCGGTAGTTTTTCTTTATTAACGTCTACTTTCCCTCAGTGCACTTGAAATTCTTCTAAAAAAAATAAAATTTCCTATTGCTGAGAGCAATTCTCTGTGCATTGCTTTTAAGTGTCCCCATTATATCGTCACTTATATCGGATAATCGATTTCTTTAGTCGATTTAAAATTCAATCCCACTTGAATCAACGGCATCACTGATTAGGCCAAATGCCAATTACCAATTGATATAACAATTGTATTGCAAATATAATATTTTATTTAAATGCTTTATTCAGCAATTTTGCTCAATTGGGAGTACCATCATCCAGGTTGTTATTCTGATCGTCATCTTGGACATCATCCTGGCCTTGTTCCTGTTCATTATCTTGGTTACCATCCTGATTGTCACCCTGGTCACTCTCTTGATTGTCACTCTCTTCACTCTCCTGACTGTCACTCTCTTCACTCTCCTGACTTTCGCTCTCTCCGCTCTCCTGACTGTCGCTCTCTTCACTATGGCTATCATCCTCTACTGGTGGTTTTGGAGGTCCGAATGGGGGTCTACGTGGTGGTCCATGCGGTGGTCCTCGGGGTGGTCCCAGAGGACGACCTTCAGGGGGTCCTGGAGGTCCACGATTGGGACGACCATGTGGTCCTTGATCTCCACTGCCGGGACCTCGCTGGGCCACTACGGCGACAACTAAGATGGCAAAGACAACAAGTGTTATAGCTCTCATGATTGATATTCAATTGTGTTTTGTGGAAATTCAGAGCGCTTTTATAGTCCGATTCCAGATGCGTCAAACATGTTTGAACAGTTGCTGAATTGCATCCGCAGTAGTGGACAATAAAATGTAGCACTCTGAGACAACTTTGCTATGTAAATTTATAGCAAATGTGCAAATAATTTTGTTGTCTGGCAGTTTCTGATGCAATCTAATCAAATACGCAGAAAGTTTCCATTGCGTTGGCCAAAATATTGATCGAAATCGTGTGACTAATAGTCAAATTGATTACTTTATGACTGGAGATAAGAGCCATGTTGCCCTTGATTATTTGGGAAATTCTCATTGGTAGATTTCAAGTCGATTGGCAACCAGAAATTGACTGAATTCTTGTTTAACACTTGAGTATGATCCAATCCAAATCCCAATCTCAAGTGGCAAAGATGTCAATAATGACAGGTTTGAATAAGTGCTTTTTCAAGGAACTTAGTCGGAATTTGATATGATTGTTCGTTTAATTTGAATAACAACAACTAATCGTACTTAAAATAATTATTTTTATTGCGATTCTTAACTTTAAATCCAGTCGTTATATCAAATAAATAACAAAATCTACGAAATATGAGTTGTTCACACGTATCTCATGGCTTTAATGACTTGCTGCTTTATAGAGAGAACTTCTACTCCTTATAGATTAGCTTCCGCACCGCTTCCCTCCTGGGATTCAGTCGTGGTCTCAGAGGGTTCTCCGGAACCTTCAGTTGTCGTACTATCGGGCTCATCTGTGACTTTGGTGGATTCCTCTGGATCTTCTGTGACCAAAGTCGTGTTATCGCCAGAACCGTCGGTTGTGGTATCCTCGGGTTCCTCTGTAATTAGTGTAGTTTCTTCAGGCACGTTATCAGGGTCTTGAGTAGTATTTTCAGGTTCTTCCGGAGCCACAGTAGTTTCGTCAGACTCTGCGGTTGTTGAATCCTCAGGCTCTTCAGGTGCTGTGGTCGATTCTTCTGGCGTCTGGGTAGTCGTTTCAGGATCTTCTGGGGTGGATTCTTCGGGTGCCTGGGTAGATTCCACTGGAGCCTCTGTAGACTCAACTGGAGCTGCTGTTGTGGGCTCAACGGGTGCTTCAGTGGACTGCACTGGAGCCTCTGTCGACTCAACTGGAGCTGCTGACGTGGACTCTACAGGTGCCTCAGATGACTCTACTGGAGCTGCTGACGTGGACTCTACAGGTGCCTCAGAGGACTCTACTGGAGCTGCCGACGTGGACTCTACAGGTGCCTCAGAGGACTCTACTGGAGCATCCGATGTGGATGGAGACGGTTCTTCTGTACGCATGCCGTGGTGCTTGTGTCCATAATGCTGCTCCCATGGCTCATCCCTGTGCCAACCATTGTCGTCCCTATGCCAACCTCCAAAATGGTCATTCCATCTGCGTCCATTGCCATTCCAGTCACCATGCTGCACATTTCCACCTCCCAATCCTTGCCAGCCACCGTAGTGACGATGCATTTCAAAACCATTTGGCCTGGAGGAAACCAGGACGCAAAGAACCGCGAATACCGCAATTAATAGGACCTTCATTTTGTAATTGTTCGTTGTATACTAATCGGAACCGACTTCGCGGGGCTTTTTATATGTGACTGGAGGAGATAGCATAGTTACCAATGGGTCTGCAGACATTCTGACCTATACGAGTAGTATTATCTAATCGTAATCAGAGACATTGTGTCTGATAAGCCAAAAAACAAAAGTCTAAATTCAGTTGCGTATTTGCTGATGGTAGATTGGAAGCCACTTAGATACAAATATATACACGTATGATTAGTTGAGGATTTCACTTTCGATCCGATATCAATACTTGTTTTCAATTTAAATAGTTAATTTAATACGCAAATATTTAAGTACTCAAAGAAAATCTCCACTGAAATTTAATTAAATATTTCAGAATTTTCTGCTGACTTTTTTCCCTGTATCAGTTATGTCAATTAACAAGCAATTTAAAGTTATGGCGGTGAATTCGCGTTTTAATGAATTTATATATGACCAATAAATTGACTAATGGGAAGTACAAATTTTGTTAGCGAATTATGCACTGGTAATTATTTAATCGTTAATGCTAAATTACCCTTTGATTTATATCTAGCTTAAAACTATTTAAACTTTTTTCTGGTCACGAATCGTTGGCATGCTTCTCATATCTGTATTAGTCATTCAAATCATCTAGAATTTATTGTTTTAATTGTTATCTTGAATGACTTGTTTACAATGTTCGTTATCAGAGAGCTGCTTGGGCTTGCAAATTATTGTAAATATTTGTATATGTACCCGCTAACAGGAACCAGAACATAGCTGCCATCAACATTTTAATTACGAAAATAAAAAGTATAGACTTTGAGATACATGTGTTTGTACACTTGTAGTTTCCTATGAATTTTCTTATCACAAGCAAAAGACTTAGAAGTAATTTATCACATAATTACAAATCATTTTTCATTTACAAATAGAAAATAAATTAATTTAAGAAACCAGTGATTGATGTAGGTACATCAAAATTTCAATCAAAATAATAAGTTTTATTTTGTTTTTGTTTTAATTCCATTTAAACTTTCCATGTAAACTGTAATATAAAGTTTTAAGAGTCTAAAAATAGGCCTGATTTCTAATTTATTTAATAATAGTACAGAATATATTCTTAAAAAGTTTGTATGAATAATAACTTAAACTTATTCAAACACTTTTATTCATAAAAAACTTTTTACATCATGATCTTAGAAATGTTCATTATGCAATGCGTTAACAAGTATAATATATCTCCCTCCCTCTCTCTTTCTCTCTCCTCTCTCTCCCTCTCTCAGGATGAGTATTCATTTGTGAAGCGGAATAAACCGTCATTGTCCATTGTCAATCCGTTGGATGTGCTTCGCCAGCGACTGTTACTGGAAATGGCACGCAGGCAGATGAAGGAAAACACCCGACAGGTGAGTGAGTGGGTGGGTAGATTCGTGGGCTACCACAAAGAACACTTTGGAATTTTTAATCAGCGGCAATGAGCAAAAGAAAACTTTGTTATAAAACTTGAGAAATAAACAGAAGAATAATCTGGGTTTACAGCTAAGGTAGAAAGTGCAATTTGATATAAAAAGTAAAATTGTAACAGCTAATGAAAATTAGAGCTTCACCGGAAAATACTTGGCTTGAAAAGTTCACACACAGAATGCACAGAATTTAGCTAACTTTTTTCATTTACTAACAGGTAAAAGAACAATAAATTTATGTAATCACAAATTCAGAATTTGAAAATGAGGGTCCGACGATTAGACGGACAGTGGGACGGATGGACAGTGGCAAGGTCGTGTCTCGTTTGCCATTTGTCAGACAATGGCCTAAAGGCACATCTTATCGCCGGATATTGACAATCCCGCATGTGAGCAATGAATATAACACAGGTTTCTATCAAAAGGTTTGCTCAAAAATATCAGTAAACACACGTGAACGACTAATAGCTACCCTGTGTTAATGGTTTTGATTGAATGAAAAAGAAGAAATGGTTTATCAAATTTTATCGTGCAAATAGATAAAATTGTTCATACCGAAATGTTTAAAAATTTATCAAATTCAAAACATTTTTATAATGGTAAGTTCTAGTAAATTAGAAAGTTGTTTTTCGACATAAAACAGACTATACATTTTTAAGATTACAGGGTAAATAAAGGTTTCAAAGGCTTAAAGCAGGTTCGAGTTAAGGAAAGGCTTACACCACCATGTAAACAGAAAAGGGAAACCAACGCTGCGTATACGTATGCGTATGCTTATGCGAAATACAAATATTTCGACTTGACAACAAAGCAAAATTTATTTGGTTACCAAAATGTTGGTGCAGCCCACATTGTCGTGGGAGGAAAAAGCAAGAAAATCAAACGATTTAATGTGAGGAATTCAAGCGATTTTGGTCCTCGGGTGCTACTCGAATAACGATCCTGACCTTTCTCCCTATACCAAGTCAAATTTGGTTGTGTGGAGTGTTTTTGGCATTCAAAGCTTTGCGCTCCATTTGCAGATGTGACAGCTCCTGTTAGTATGTATTGATTTGTCAAAGGCATACGATAAATTGCTGAATGAATACGAGGAACTCATGAAAGGATCCATGTGGAAAGCTCTTGAATGCATTCGAATAATTGATGCCAGGTGTAAAAGAAATTCATTTATTTCGTTTTTTCCGTTTTGACATGGGTTAAATCGAAATGTGATTCACTTTATGGAAAATAATAAATTATATTAATAAATATATTTATATCAAAAGCAATTTATTCTGTTTAAAGAGTGGTGTTTTCTTCAGGCCTTACGCTAGTAGTTTCTTCTGGCTCCAAGGTGGTAGATTCCTCAGGCACCAAAGTGGTAGGCTCTTCCGGCTCAGCTGTTGTTGAGTCTTCTGGCTCAAGAGTGGAGCTGTCATCCTCCGGAGGTGAAGTTGGACGATGTGGTGGACGATGTCCGTGTGGAGGACGGTGACCGTGTGGGGGACGATGTCCGTGTGGTGGACGATGTCCTTGAGAAGGGCGCTTGCCTGAATCGCTTTCATGCCCCGGTATCTCTGGACGTTCTGCAAACAAAACATACTTATCAAATAGAGTAAATAAAGGATTAATCTTTAAATATCAATACCATTTGAGTCCTCATCCTTGCCAGGTGGTCCAACCGGTCTCCATTCTTCACCAGACTCATGGGGCGGCCTTTGCTGATGCTTGTCCAAGCCATTATTTCCTGATCCATAATGATTTGGTCGAGCTGCAATCACCACAACCAAAAGGCTAAAAGCCAAGGCCACAAATCCTATGGTTTTCATCGTTTTGCTGTTCGTTCAAAACTAATTGAGTATGAACTTAACTGCTGCTTTTATAAACCAAACTCTTTATTGTTTTACGGAATTCCCAACATTTATGAGTAATCCTTATCTTATCTATGTATGTCTGAAAACCCAGACACTCGGCGAATTTGTGTTGGAATTTCCCTAATATGATTCTAAGTGTTATTAACAAAGTGAAATCAATTTTATTTAAGTTGTCATTGAAGCGCAATGTTCTTCAATTACTTGCACCTCAAGTAGTCAACTTTTAAGTTGTTAAACGTATTTGTAAGCTGACTGGATTGTTTTTTGGTTTGTCCTATTAGTAATAGACATGATAAGGGCAGTTCTAATAAGAGTGCATTAAGGGAATTCTATGGGGTATTTTGATGACATTGATTGCCAATAAATATTTCCGAAGAAGGTAAGACTTAGACCCGATTATTATTGCATATGAATGTAAACTTATTTAAATGCTTTAAGGTAAATAATTAAATACTGAATAGTCTTATACTGAAAGATTGAATTGGTTTCATCTTTAAATATTCAAGCATACTTTTAAGCTGTGGGAAGTTTATTGAAATTTGTAACATACTTTTAAGCGTTTTATTAAAATTAGGATTTGGATTATTTCAATTTAGAGCAGTAGTAACTATTTAGACAAAATGCAATTAAGAATTCTAAAATAGAAGTGAAAATTCAATCAACACTGCTTGTATGTAATATTTATGTTATTTATGCAGAGTCTGGAATATTCTTTCTCAACAGTTTGTGTGACATGTTCACTCAAACTCTTTGCTTATTTCCTTTAATGTCAACCAATTTGCTTTTGCTCTTTGCTCCCTTTGCACACAGGTTGAATTGAATCGGGCCATACTAAAGAACGTGGGTAAACGTGTGTTCCTGGGCAACAGTCCTGCGTCCTGGGCCAACAGTCGCCTCCAGGAGCAACAGCAGCACAATGAGGAGGAGGAGCGGGAGGAGAGGCAGCATGAACTGTTGCGTCGGGAGCAGCTGCAACAGCAGCATTTCCCCAGTCAACTTTGGAGCATGGGTTGGCCGCAGTCCACCGATTCCTCTTCCTATCCGGCGTCATCATCATCATCATCATCATCGTCGTCGTCGTCAGCATCATCACCGTCTTCGTCACGGTTTTTCGATTTTCTGCAGCGGCCAGAAACCCCAGAAAGAGAGCAACCAACTTCGCAGAAGCTGCTCAACGATGCCAACAAATCCCTTAACGCTGCCGCCCTTGGTCTCAGCCTAGGCAGAAGCGGAAGTGGAGGCGGAGGTGGGGGATTGGGCATGGTCGTGACTAAACATCAGCAGGCAGAAGGAAATGAGATTGCAAATGAAACAAATCATGAAAACGGCAGTCGCAAAACATTGCCTCTGGACAAAAGCGCAACTGGTGACGTTGATAATGTGAGTGACGATGCTGAGGAGGACCAAGACGACATGCTTGATGCACTTAGGTACAACTGGGATAACGAACAGCCTGACGATCTGGATATACCCCAATATCCCAGCAATGGGAATGCTCGACTTCCCTGGCGCCTAATCTATCGCATGCACAAGAATCCGCACTATGCTAATTAAGTGACAGGAAAAGCACCAGTTGCAGTTACAGATAGAGATATATACACACAGATATAGACACAGACACAGATACAGACAGAAACACAGACACAGATACACTCACAGGCAGTTACAGTTACAGTTTAATAGTTGCTAAATTGACGGTTCCTAATGGCTGGCTATAAGGCAGGCATATCGTGTGTGCACAGAGACCTATTCGATAACAACAGACTCATTTTAACCCGATATTCAAAAATATTCACCTTTTTAATTGAAATTTGTATTCGTATTGTACTCTATTAAACTAACTAATTAATTAATTAATTAACTATCTAATGGTTTATGTGACGATTCATGCTACCTCTTTCTCAGATGCTCTTGAAGATATTCAACACAAATCGAAACAAAACGAAACGAAACTAAAGAAATCGAAACGAACGTTCCCCTAACGCCCCCCTTTAGGGCGTGCCCCTCGGTACTACGTAATTACGAGTCTACTCGTATTGTATTTATTAACTAACAAAAAGTTACAAATAATAAAAAACAAAAAAAAAAAAACAAAAAAAAAAATATATATATATGTGTATATGAATTTGTTTAATAGCATAAAATATGTTGATTGATTAAAAACAAACAAAAAAAAAAGAAAAAGAAAAATTAAACCAAAAAAGATATATGAATGTAGTTTTTAAATAAATATTAAAGTGCAATACGTATTCGTATGTTTACTCTAAATATTTCATATATGTGCTTTTACTTGTAATTAAATGCTTCTGCTTAAATCTACAACAAATATCTTCATTCACTTCTAATTTAGTTAATAAACTTATTGAAATCCTCTTCAAATATGATTTGAATCAAACACTTATAGTAAAAAGATCCGCAGGCGGAGTTTATAGATTTTTCTTGCACTTTTCAAGTCTTTTATTTGTTGAATAGTTATTTGTTTAGAAAAACATAATTTAACTTTTCTAATAATGTGTGAGATATTCTTGAAGTTTATGATTAAAAACCTGATTCTGAAAACTGAAAATGTTATTTTTATGTTTTCTTTGCTTTATGTAAAGTTTTGAGATTGTAAGAAATATGTTAAAGAAACAAAAAATGGTTTAAAATCATATAAATACGACTAACGATTTTAATGTAGATGAGCTACTTAACAAACATTATTTACAACCTAATTGTGGAAGTGCAAATCTCAATGGATATAACTCTTTAAATGGCATTCTTGAATATATAAAAATCACGACGATCGAGTGAAATATACACACATATATTATTTAAAACCCATGTACATTAAAGAAACTGTTGAGATTATTATGGAGAATATGTAAATAAAAAATGTTCTCATAAATGAAGTGAAAAGTGAACATGAACAACACGATAACAAAGAATAAAAAAAAAAAAAAAACTAAACAATTATTTAATGATTGAAATTCCAAATTACTTATATAATATATTATATGGATTATACTCGTAAAGGTGCGTGCATATATATGTATGTATTTATTTTAATGAAAACCAAAACAAAAGTAAAACAAATACAAAATATTGAAATGGCATTCAATTCAAAACCTCTTGATTTTTATTACACAATACAAACCGAAGTCTGTATTGGTCAATTGGGAATGGTACTCGAATTATAATGATCAGCTTTACTTAGAACACTTCTGATTAAAAGCTCTGAGTAAATCACTTTAATTCAATGTTTTAATAAACCATATCAGTTATTTGTAGGACTTTTGGTGGACTCCTCGGACTCAGCTGTAGTTGAGTCTTCCGGTTCGACAGTAGAGCTATCGTCCTCAGGAGGTGGAGTAGGACGGTGTGGAGGACGGTGTCTATGTGGAGGACGATTCTCATGGTCGTGAGGAGGACGATGTCCCTGAGATGGACGTTTGCCCGAACCGATTTCATGCTGCGGTATCTCTGGTCGATCTGCGAAGAAATCTTAATTATATCACGTTTTGAGTTATTAAAAAACCCCTTCGAATACCATTCGAGTCCTCATCCTTTCCTGTTGGTCTCCATTCTTCACCAGACTCACGGGGCTTTTCTTGATGCTTCTCCACGTTTTTATCCCCCGATCCATAATGATCTGGTCGAGCTGCGATCACCACCACCAAAAGGCTGATAGCCAACACCACAATTCCCAAAGTTTTCATTGTTCCACTGTTAGTTCTAAACTAATTGAGTAGGAACTGAATTCAGGTTCTTATAAATACAAATTCTTAATAGGTTTATGGAATTCCCATCACTTGTTAGTATCTTATCTGCTACCGAAGACTCTGAAATTCGATGAGTTCATGAAGGGAATTGCCCAAATGTGACTCTAAATGGTTTTTATCAATATGATTTCAATTTGAGCTTATTTGTCATTAAAGTACATTATTACAGCGCCTTCTGTCAAAACGTTTCAATTAATTAAATATGACAAATTAAGTTGCCCGTTAATAAGAACCCTAATCCAAGTTAAAAACTAAAAATAGAAAACATATGGTAAATTTGGGTTTAAAAGATTTTTAGACCCCGTACTCTAAAAAAGAGTACAGGGGTCTATTAAGTTTGTCTGAAGCGAAATGTGCGTAACAGGCAGAAGGAGGCGGGGCCCCCCAAAGTATATATATTCTTGATCGCATCAACAGCCGAGTCGATATAGCGATGTCCGTCTGTCCGTCTGTCTGTCTGTCGTCTGTCTGTCTGTCCGTCCGTATGAACACCTGGATCTTCTAAACTACAGAGCTAGAGCAGCCAAATTTGGAATGAAGTCCGTCTATATGTCAGGCAGGTTAAGTTTATTTCAAATTTTTGCCACGCCCCCTACCGCCCCCGCAAATTGTAAAAACTATTTTCACATCACCATAACTTGAAACGACTAGAGCTAGGGAGACCAAATTTACACATATGTGAATGGTACCTATATAACTTCCTCACCATTTGGTCCGGTTTGGACAACTATAGCCTATAGCTCCCATAGGACAAATCGGCCGAAAATTGGTGATTTGTATGGAGGCATGAAGTTTTAGTAGAGCGCTGTAACCAAACTAGCACATTTGTGTATGGTACCATTGTAACAATCTTCGCCAAGTTTGGTCCGGATCGGACAACTATATCCTATAGCTCCCTAGGACAAATCGGTCGAAAATGCGTGATTTGTTGGAGACATGAAGTTTTGTTGAGCAATTGCAACCAAACTAACACATTATGTGTATGGAACCATTATAACTTCCTCCCAAGTTTGGTCTGGATCGGGCTTGCCTATAGCTCCCATAGGACAAATCGTTCAAAACTACTTATTTATATGGTAACGCGCACTAAAATGGTCGGGGTTTTCTCGGCTCCCGTTTTTTCTTGTTTGAACTTAAAATTTTAGATATATAATAGAATAAACAATCAATTAATTAACAAAGGAGCCAAGTATTCCACAAACCTAATAATAACTAACAAACTCATTGGAGAAGGTTTGTTTTAAGATAAGTAAGTCTTAAAAGTAACTTCCAGCTTTGTTCACTTACTTATATATTGATTTCCATCTATCAGTTTTAAACAAATTTCCCAACCATAGTAAAAAATTCGCATATTTAGGTCAACAAATACTAAACGAAACCTTTATTTCGCTTGCTAAGTGCAATTGAAGTGAAGAGTCTCGGGTCGAGGCCCGGAAAACACTTAGCCGTAATTCTAAACATTGGCTAACAACTAATTATGGTGTACGATAGATGTTCCCTTGTGGCTTGGGGAACGCCTCTTGAATAACTCGAGGGCCTAATTAATAAACTTGTATCTCTGACGCATTACGAGGACTCGAGACAGTTAACAGACAGTCGAGAGCTGACATAAGGTTCCAAAAACGATAATTATCACAGCACCATTCCAAGAAAGACGGAGCACGTACAGCAGTTGACAGGATGGTAAACAATGGCCAGACCCAGCACGAGGGAGGGTGTAGTAGGAGGTGCGGGCGTTGCGAGTGGTGGTGCCACATTTATTTGATGTCACACAGTAGTGCGACGCCACGGAGTGTCCAATGTTTGGGATTGAAGTCGGTCTCGAAATCGATGGAACCAACGTACTTCAGGTCTGTACGCTGTGGTTTGCGATAAATGGGACACTCGTAGAGCTTTGGATCCTTGCCGGCGGTTGTGTTGATGGCATAGATATAAATGACTGGCATTTGTTCGTAAAGCACCTTCATCTTTGATTCAATCAGTTTGCCGCTGCGTCTGTCCAGGGAAGCGCCTGCAACAATGAAAGCATGAAATTTAAAGCCGCGCCAAGATTATGCTGACCCTAATTGTTCCTTTGTTAATAACTTGCTGGCTCGTAAAGTTGGCCAATGTTCGGGGAATTGTGTAACTTTGCCCACGCATGTTTTTTGGCCAAAAAATGTTTATTAGCGCACAGCTTACGGCCAAATTGTCGTGTTTAATAGACAGCTACAAAGCCACAAACCACAAACCACAAGACACCCCAAATAAAAGCACCTTTATACGCTACAGAAGACTTTGTATAATGGCCAACATTCAATACATGTGTTGTACAACGGTACGTATGTGTTATCCACTACCCGATTTTCAGGTTATAGCCAATTATGCGCATGTATGCGATGGGATAGTTCAATCAGCTTTCCTAGCTCATCTACTAAGAGCAGTTGAAGCAGTGGAATAACTACTGTATACCCCAAATCGATTGAGTTGCCTTCGTAAATATTTAAACTTTCTAAACCTTTTCATTCTCGTGAAGTTTAAGAAGCATTGGCTACCCTCCCATCCCCACCCCACAGATTCCTTCCTTCCCTTTCCTTACTCAGTAATCAACAGATGGCCACAACAAAGATCTGCATGACAAACACAAACAACTAAAAATGATGCCTTCAACATTTGTATTTGTATTATCACACTTTGGGGCGCTCTCGGGCCCAACCACAGGGGCACATCGAGACCAATTTGTGGGGTCAACAAAAGGGCATGACCCCAGACAAAAGACCAAGCTAAGGAAATTTGTCATTGTATTGGCAAATATGGCAAAGGCGGAAATGTTATGAATAACATTTTCAGACGGACTAAGAGATATTGCTTATGTTGGACCACCTACCTTCCAAAAACAGTCCGTGCACGTAGACACCTTCCGTAGGATACTCGGTAATGTCCTCCTTGTTGTAGCGCGTTATTTGATTCTGCAGCACAACCGAGTCAAGAGCCCATCCTTTGTGCGCCCGTGTTACTTCCTGCCAGTTTAAGTGAGGTATTCGTAATGCAGCGAGTTCGATAAGCACCACAAATTGGTTTAAGCACAGCCAAAGGCATCGAATCAACCGACACATCCACAGCAACAAAGGGGAGATATGTAAACGAGAAAATCAACATGCCGTAAAATAACTCTTGAAGCATATTCGATATCAATACTCTCAGGTTATAGAGGAAAATAGTTTATACTCAATTAGGAGTTCATCATTAAATATAACAAAAACTTATTAAAGTCGCCAGTTTTAAATTTATAACAGTCTTGTTACAATACAATTTATAGCCTTGAAGGGTATAATGGGTTTGTTTAAAGTATACATGCAAGTAAGCACCTAAAATGTGCACATAATGATAATACTACTTTCGACAAAAGTATTGTAATCCAAGATATCCCTAAGTCAAGTATAAAATAAGTAATTAATATATAAACATTTGATTTTGGTAAAATTGTGTGCTAAGTAGTTAAAAGGTAATTTTTTTAATTGAATTGTATCAAATTAACATTTTTATTTAACCAGCACTCCAATTCAGGTGATATATAGAGGAACAACGAATGCTGATCAACTTTACACACATTTGAAAAGTTGGTTCCATTTGTTCAGTCCGTATTAAACTATCACAAACATTATTCTCTTTAGGCACTAAGCTCACAAAAGTTTTTCTGAACGTGTGTGTAGTGTTAAAGAAACCACATGTGAAGGGTATCTCAAGTCGAGCAGTCTCCGTTTGGTAAAAAGAATTCTTATCGTATTCCCAAAGTAGTTGGCGTGTTGCGTAGGAAGTAATTGTTAGCGGGAGTGGTACGACGAGGGATAGCTTATTCTATCGACTTGGAGCAGAGTCCTCAACTCCTTGCGGATTTCCCTAACGTATTTTATATTATGAATAATGTTTGCTGTTATTCAAGACCTTTTTTTTTTTTTTAAATGTTTGACAACGTGTTGTCATAACAAACTGGTCAGCTAATCTGTCCGCTTTGTGTGGGTGTAAACAAATGAAATATAATTTATTTTTCAGTGTTTCGTTTTCTTTTTTGGTTTTCTTTTTTGGTTTTCTTTATACTCACTTGCCGCATGGCGGTTAGAAAACCCTGTGGATTAAAGAAACCCGTCATCCAGAAAACCTTGTTTCGTTGACAAATTCAGCAAAAAGTTTGAAATGAAAATAAAGAGAGCACAAAATAAATATAAGTATTAAACAATTAGCGATTCTCCTTGTAAGTTAGCAATGTTTTTGTCATGCGTAAAGCATACTGGATGATGAAAAGTGGAAAATGGGAATAAGGAATATAAAGGAGCTAACAAAAGTTTGAATGGCTGTCTGGAGTGACTTACCTTTGGCCGATCTGTTGAAATCCAAGTACGAAATTGTGCATTACGCTCCAGTAACTCCGTATACCAAAAGCCAAGCGTTGTGGACTCCCAGGATATCTGAAAGTGCATTTGACATTGACAGGCATTATTATCGCAAAAGGCATTTACTCAAAATTCACAAGTTCTTTATTGCAATGGTGTAAACATAAAATCTGTATATAGTACAAGAGTCTCAGTTGCCCAATCCAGTGGTAAATTTGATATTCATAATGCGGCAATAGTTTTCCATTTCGGTTATGGTAAACAGTTGAGAATCCTTAAGCGAAGTTGTGCGCATACTTTCAAAATCAATTTCTGGATGATGTAGGTCACTAGTCTTAAGGCCCCTTGTTATGGTGAATTCACCCTCGTGGAAGAGTTTTCGTTTCATCTCGAATGACATTCCCACCGGCTGTTGTGTTTCTCGATGGATTTCCGAGTGCTCTTCCAGAGATGACGTTTCTGAGGATCCCGAATACAATGTATCCGATACCACCTCACTGGTCAAGGTTCCTTGCAGTCGTTCCAGCAGCATTTGGGGATTTATTGGATCAGTTTTCTTTGGAAATGGCGTTGCCGTATTCGTTGTTTTCTGGAATCCATATTCACGCTTTGCAAGGGGAATACGCAGTGTTTGCTCAATATTCAACTTGCTAAATGCTGGTTTCCTCACGGAATACTTCGAGAACCTTTTCGAGTCTTCTATCGTGGCTCTGTTCATTTTCATTTTCGTTTTCGTTTTTGGCTTACTACTTGCTTCTACTTGTTTGTATATACTTAAATCATACCAAAAATATAAAAAATCTGTCTACAGTTTCATTACATACCAACTCTATGTATGTATGAAGAATTATGTTGGTTTGTTTAATATTATCCCTTTCAAACTCCGAGAGGGCAATACTAGAATGAGTGTCGACTGAACTTTTTTTATATGTCACTTTCCAGCATAGATATTAATATGACCAGAGCCTACTTAAGTTTGGAAAACCCTATTTGAATATCTGATTTCCTAAACTTTATCAATTGTTTCTAAGGACGTTAATAATGCGGTAAAATTTATAAATTAAATGAATCTGTCAAATTATCTGAGTAAACAAATAAATTACCTTTTTTCTTTGCGTTCTTTGATCAGACGAAAATAATCAAACTGTTTAACTAACCTAAACTTTTGCTGAGGGATGAGAGATGAGAGAAAGGAGACTGTGTTCATCGTTCGTTGGCAAAGTTCGTGGTGTTAATTAAAGGAAAATGCGGTGAGGCGTTAAACGTTTACACGCATAAATATTAATGACTCCCCTTTGGGGAATTTCCTCCCTGTGGTCGGCAAAATCAATCAAATTTTTATAAGCGTCAATTGAATGGGGGCGGATCCAACAAATTTCTCACCTGACCAGACCTAACAGTCGTCACGTTGTGGCTTCCGAAGCTTGGTCTGCTCTTTTCTTTATTTATTTTCTTATTCTTTTCCATTCTCTTATTCTGTGAGACGCTGTGTTTTTTTCGGTCGGTCTGGGCCTAAATTTAGGCCAAATTTGTTTGCGAGCCGATAAAAATCTCATGAGACAATAAAAACAAGCAGAGGCTGTGTTGAGGAAATCGCACATTGAGATTACTTAGGGCCACGTTTCACTTGGCCACGAACTGTACATAAAATGAAACGTTCCCAGCACCTGAGAGACCATTAAAATTGCTCCTCGAATAAACGAACGAACGAATGAACGAATATCCAAAGAGTGCTTAAAGCCAGTGGTAAAAGCTAGTGCCTAAAATTAGTTATATTTTGTAGGATACACGCACCTTCATCCAGGTCTCCGGAATGCGGGCATCGTACATGGCATCCAGTGACTCCTTGAGCGCCGGACTCATCACAATGGTACCATCAATGGCCAGCTTCAGATCGCAGAGACACGTGTGGACACGCTTGATGACACGCTGCATCCGATCGATTTCCTGCCTGATAATGAGTAAACAACTCAATATTACACCATGGAGTCCTCCTGGGAGTTCCACACTACGCACCTAAGAAATATGTTCATGGGCAGCAGGATGCCCATCCGTGTCAAATTCTCTCGCACCTCGTAAGCGTTGTACTGAATCGGCAGCTTACGGAGCATGTCGTCAGCCAGTTGATAGACGATGCTCTCTCTTGTCTCTCCGCCCCCTCCGCCACCCTCCTTGGGCTGCACACTCAGAATCGTGTCCAGTATGCCTGAAAGCAGTACAATAACAAATCATTTCAAGGACTTGCAGCAGTCCAGCCATTCTGTCGCCCATTCTTCCCTCCTCTCGTCCTTTTTATCCCGTTGTCCCTTAACTCTATTCTGTTATGCAAATGCGTTAATTGCCTCGTGTGGTTCAATGATTGCTTTTTGCCCTCGGGCGCCCCAAAAATAAACCAAGCCACAAATGCCACAACTACAAATTTATTGAATTTATTTATTGGCTTGACACACACCCACGCACATTCACACACCCACACACACACACACACTGAGGACATTGGCTAATGCAAATTAAATATTCAGTATATTTATATAATTACAAAATCAAGAGTATAAATTAGTATTAATTCAAATAAAATAAATCAAAATATAGTTACAGTCGAATTCAGTGATGCTTTTCATCTATAAATATTTAGTGACAATGAAAATTAAATTTACAAATATTGTGTAAGGAAGCAATTCAAATAAAAGTGATATTATGAACCAAAGGATATTTCTGTTTTAAAAATATTTAAAATATAGTATTTAAAGGAACTTAACTTTTAAAGAAATAAATTAACTTTATCTTGTAACTGTATTTTGCTAGAACTGTAACTCAACAGAAACTATAAATACATATATTTTTTATAAGCTCTGGTAGAAGTGCACTTTCCGAGGTCTTTTAGGTGCACGGAACAAAGTTTCTAAAAGTTCCCACCACAACAAGAAATATCCTGCTTTCCACTTCTTATACTTATTATTCAGGCATTACTATTGGTTTTTATGAATGCCAATTCTAAGCAGTCGTGCTACAAAAAGTATCTTTCAGTTAAGTGACTGTAGGCTAAGAGGACAAGTTAACAAATCATCTAATTTAAAATGAACTCAAACTGCTTTCGTGACAAATTTGGTCAAATTTACTTTGAGTCCCTTTAAAGTGTTTATACTGTTAACTAAATTTACGCAATTTGAAGTAAAACAACCTTGAAAACAGTCATTGACCCGACCACAATCCAATTGCCGATAGCAATAATCGAAAGGTGAAACTAAGCTCATGCTGAGCAGTTAGGATATGGAGTCTGGGGAAGGATCCAAAGAGGACCTTTACTTTCACTTACCTTTGGCCGAGTTAATCTGGTACGTGATGTCGGCATTGGAATGCAAGCCAAACACTTCGGGAGTGTCGTATGCGGGCAGGCTATTGATGTAATCAATGAAGCCCTGTAGACTCTTGGTGCTGGGCACTTTGTAGCCCTTGTAGAACTCAAAGGAGTTGGACAGCAGCTGCTCACAGAACCATACGGAGGTGAAAGTGGTGAGCAGTCGCTTGTCAAAGTCGTCAGTGACACGCCCACCGTACTGCACCTCGCCTATCATGTAGACCAGGGTCTGCCAGGAGACACCCTTCTTGGGATCCATTTCATCCAAATGATTCTGGATGAACTGCACGCTTGCGGCAAAATCCGCTTGATTGAATTCATAGGGTATGTTCCAGCCGAGTGGGCCAAACTTTCGACGCTCCTGCACGATTGTGTGCAAAAAGGCAACTGTGTACAACAAACATGGCCACTGAGTGGCGGAAGTGTAGTCCAAAAAGTCCTGCGTAAAGGACTACGAAAAGACAAGAGACCAAAATCAAATGAGATGAACATTTATTTAAATTAATTGATTGACGCTAAACTCACCTGGTAGCTGCGCTTTAGACTGGCACGTATACCCTGTGGTGGTTCGTTGGTGAACTTGATTGCCATTTGAAGTAGTCCAATTGGAAACTCCGAGTGTGGCTCCGTTGTGACCCACATACGGAAAGTGTCATCAATGTGCTCTGTTTCCACCAACATGTCAATTACCTCTGAGCAAAAAGGAAGCGACAGATGAACATTTTGAAGTAATACCCATCCACCGATTGCCATTGACTCCATGATCATTTTACGGGCATGATACTCCTGTCCCTGACCCATGGAAACCTGACTTAAGTACTGTGGAAGAAAATTCTACATTAGATCAGTTCATTATTACTGAATGATACTACTCACTGATTCCCTTTTGCTTGGCCAAGGCACCAATTTGTGTGGTTGGATCGGAACCAATGGAAAGCAGGCAAACAAAGGGGGTGCGGGGCTCAGACTCGGCCCAGGTGACCTCCAGATCGAGAATTTGCATCTCACTGTACTCGGGACCCAAGGACTCTACGAATTCAAAAAAACAATTTATTTTTGATTGACCTACACAAATTGTAAGCTATAAGACAAACCTTCAATGTACTTCTTGGCCTGGGAAATGGTGCGATCTGGACACCAGGATCTGATGAGCAACAGTTTGCGGAAGCTGTCAAGCAGGGCGTTGTAACCACAGGGTATCTCTTCATTCTCTGGTTTCTCGCATTCGTACCAGCTTCGCCAATCGCGTTCATTCAGTTCGATTATTTGTAGAACTGTGGAGAATGTATCCAGTTTGCTGATCTCCACAAGATTTAGCCAGGTGATGTCCAGAATCCAACGGAAGGGCTTGGGGGCAACAGCATTCAAGTCCAAGGAAGCACCGCCCTTGATGAAAGTGAGGAACTCCTCGTGGCTTATGTTACCATTGTGGTAATCAATTTTAATGGCCAGCATCAATGTGAATAGCTGCTTGTGCCTCTCGTAGAGACTGCGATTGGTAAACTTGTAGACCTCATAGGTAAGATAACGTAGGATAATATTAATGCGTTCCTCGGTGACGCTGGACTTGGTCGATTTAGTGATGGAATTGTTGAAGATCACCAGGAACTGTTTGAGTGAATTCTGGTACATGGCATTTACGTTGCTCATTTCCACGATCAGGAAATAGAGAATTGATCCCCTTTTGGCTACGGCACGGAATTCTTCACGTGCTTTCATAATCTTGCGTTCGGTGACCTCGGAGATCTTGAGCTTCTGGTTGACCTCCTTCTGCGGTGGTCTTAGTCACCCGCAGCACCTCAATAAGCGCCTCGTCATCCACTAGTGATCCCTGGGAGGAACTTAAGCGTAACAATAGATTTGCTTCAAGCTCTTTCATGTTGCGTTGATTCTGCATAACTGTCTCGAATAAAGCCACTCTTTCCGCTTCCAGATCAGATTTCTCCATGAGAATGACTCTTCCTAGAAGCTGATCCTCTAGACCACGCATCGTTACCGTAAAGTCAATGATCGAAGTCTTGGCACTGACCTCCGGACTAAAAGCTGGATTAGGTAACTTTGTAGTTATATAAAGCATGAATCCCGGCATAACATCGCATTCCTTGTCTCCAACCAAGACCTTCTCAATGCTGCCCGACTTTATGAAATTCTTCTCCAGGACATTGTCTATGACTGGGTCCAGGTCAATGCCCACATCCTCAATGAGCAAGGGTCTGCCCAGGGATAGTGAATCCTCCAGATGTGTGCGGAAATACTTGTGATTCAAGGAAGTGATCTGCAGCTCATTGCGATCCTCCTTACACTTGATCCATATCTTACCCTGCGTTTGGGGATCTACGAGAAGAGGATAACTGCTCGACTTGGTGGCAATCAAAGCATTCTGTACTGACAGATCGTCATTGGGGAGTCCCTGGAGTGTCCACTCCGATACCGTGGAGGAGTCCACCAGCATGTTAATGATGTTAAGGCCAGTGGTAAACGGAATACATTTCTGCTTGAGGATACCCATCCAAGTCCTGATGAGATTTGCTCTAAACTCTTGATTGTAGGGGCCACAGTAGGAGAGAAAACCAGTGGCCAGGAGCACATCACCAACCAGCTTACCAAGTTGGATTTTAAACTCCTTGCTCTGGTTCGTCCAGCGATGCTTCTCGTCCGAGAGTCCATTGATGAGTGCAGTGGCTGCCGTCATCTTGCGGAGACACACATTCGCGGCATCCATTAGGCGCTGCTTCTCTCCAACCGCTTTGTCATACTGATCCTTGACAGCTTGGAGCGCATCCTCGCGTTCCCGAAGTTGTTCCTCGGCTCCAGCAAGATCGTCCATGGCAAGCTGATAGAAATTAAGCGTGGAAGGGGTTCAGGAGTGTGCCCTCCCTTCTCCCATCTCCACAATTAACTTACCTTGAGACGAGCCTCCTGAAGCGTAAGATTCGCCTTAAGCGGCAACACCTCTTTGTTAACGCTGTGGAAGAAGGACATGGCTTTGGTCCAGGATAGGAGACCAGCTACATCTCCGCACACCCGACGTGCCATGTCCATGTTGTAATCCTCCATGCGGAAGTAGGGCTGTAAAAGATCAATCATTTCATCGTTTATGGTATCTTTGGGGTAGTTTTGCAGCTGCAGGAGGAACGTGGCACTGGCCATCATCTGGGAATGAGAGAGGAAATTGGACATTCAATTGAGTTAATATCGGGGTTAGTTCAAACCTTGAGTGACTCCTGCCAAGAGGGTTTGGGACACGGAGTGCCTGAGTCTGGAATGCAGGGATGCAGTTTCCGTTTAAAGAGGATCAGCACGCAATCCATGATCCGCATGATGAGATGCGGTGGTCTACCCAACTTTCGGACCGTTGCGATGTGAGCAGGTTTGATCGTGTTGAGAGCATTCTCAGCTTCCTCGAGAGCCGGCTTGGCCGCCTCGAGTTTTTCCTCTGCAAGAGCCTTCTCGTGGGCAATACACGCGACGAGAGCCTCGGCCTTGTCCTTGACGATGAGCACCTGATTCTTGACAATCTCCGCTTGCATTGCACGCTCGGTAACCTCCACTAGCACGGATTCGGCGTTTTTGGAGGCTTCGACAAGCTCTTCCTCCATGACAACTAGGTCTTTCTTAAGGATCTCAACCGAGGCGGAAGCCTCTTTCAGTTTCTCCAAACCCGTATCCATCTTCTCCACACCATCACGCAGCTCTTGCTGCTTCAGCTGGTAAATGTTCTTGTAGCCGGCTATGAAGTTCAGATAAGACTTGGGTGTCACGTGAGTGGCGCGACGGAATCGCTGGAAATATTCCTGCGATGTTTCGGCGACAATGTCCTGAATGGAGCCGAGCGCATTAACCAGCTCTTCCTTGACGGCCGGTGTACACTCAATCTCGAAGTGGCTGAGAAAGTGTCTGGCAACCGAGACCAATGCGTCCTTGGGCCACGGATGCAGCCAGTCGATGGTGCAGCCGGAGACCAAGGCTGGAAAGCGTTGCACCCGGGACCTAAACGTCTCACCCACTGGCGAGAAACAGAAGGCCACATGCAAATTTGTGCAGGTGCGTGCTAAAAAGAATTCCATCACACTCTCCGGGGTCGCTGTTTTGCGTTGATTCTCACGTTTCATGACCGGCGTCAACTCCTGCACGATTTCGGCCTGCTCATCGCGGGAGAATAAATTTGATATGACGCCGCTCGAGAGTATGTTATTTAGATACTCGAGGAAACCTTCCTCTTTAATATCCATGTCAGTGAAGAGAAAGGTTGTGCCCTTGCCCTGAACGCCGCAGGTGCGATAGAGCAGCTTTAGGTCCTCCAAAAAATTGGCCACATTGTACGAACGCGTCAACGCAATTTGGAATGTCTTGTAGCCGGCAATGAATGATGCCAATTTCGTTAGCGACTGTTTTCCAGAACCGCCGACCCCGACCAGCATGACGTTGCCTCTCGGATGCCGAATGATGCGGGAGATCTTCACCAAATGCAGCATTGCATCTGGGAAGAAAACCAAATCCATTCCCGATCCTCGCACCATCTCATTAAATTGGGCGAGAAACATGACGAGACGCTCGCGTAGCGCTTCATACGAGTTATGAGAGTTCACCGGTTCGTATACCTTGGGCAATTCCATATCAGTGTCCTCACCCTCCTCGCCGGTTGGCTCGGGGGCATCCCTCATGAAGTCAACGAATACCGGATTCGGTATTATCATTTGGGAATGGGACTCGCCCAGCTCCTCGCGCACTAGCGCGGCCAACTCTGAGCCGAACCACTCCTTGTCCTGGAACGTGGTAAAACGATCGGCAAATACGCGCGTGCACTCATGCTTCCACAGCGACATGAGCACACTCTCCGAAGTGATCACTGTGGATAAGGTGCCAACCATGCCCTGCCAGATTCGCGACAAGTCGCGCAAACTGAATACATAGTGGAATTTTGCCGGCGTAGGCAATAGTTTTTCTCGTGTACGCTGCCAGAGGTGACGGGTCACCAGGATCAATTTCTTGACCAGATTGCGAACCTCGGGCACAAAACCGCGCTTAGTATTGTAGTGACCCTCACCGATAACGCGGAAGATCTTATCAATGGAGTCGTTGTCGGGTATATTGCAATTGAATACGCAAAACTGACGCTTCAAACGAGATGGAATATCGTTGCGTCCTCCACCTGGGAGACCCATGGCCGCCACATATTGTACGTCCACAATGGTGGTGAAATCACCGGGTTTCTCCAGACTATAGAAGCCCTTCATGTCCATGGACTGGCGCACAATCTCGTTGGTTATCTGATCGCCCCACTCATTGATCTCGGGCAAATTGATATCGTCAATAAAGACGATCAACTTACGACCACCGGGTGGCCCGAATGTCACTCCAACTCGCTTCTCCACATAGCTTTCGATTGTGCGCTGAAACTGATACGGACTGGTGGCCGATGAGAAGTTGAATGACCTTCCCATATACGTCTCAATGTTCATTTTTTTCATGAAGTTCTTCATAATGACGGTCTTGCCCGTGCCCTGTTCGCCAATGACCATCACGGCGCGCTCCTGATTGGCAATCGTTCCAATCAGATAATCGATACGCACATTATCCACAATGGGCACCAGAATGCTAAGATAGTCCGGTGTGGAAAGCTCCGGATACATGTAGGGTGTGACGAGCGTCTTCCACGACTGCCACACGCCCGTCGGAGAAACGAAAAAGTCAAATATTGTATTCTCATGGGCACTACCCTTGGGGTAGTCCAACTGCGGAAACGATTCCTTAACATACAGATTCATTTTAACGCGATCGCTAGTAGAGAGATACCCTCCTAGGCCCCAGGCCAGAGCGAATACATACAAGCGGTGCAAGTGCTCTGTGGTGCAGGTGTCCTCCTTCTCCTCGGGCGCGCTCTCCTCGGCCAGCTCTTCTGTGAAAGCATTCATACGGTAAATCAATTAGGCATACCACAACACACATACACACACACACACCACATGGAAAGCAAAAGGTAATTGTTAGTAGTAATAGTTAGTTGGACACTTCGACAGTTGGACAACACAGGTTCTAATGACTACACAAGTAACACAGACAAACACACAGAGGGGAAAAGGCAAACTGCATTTGCTGCAAATCACTCGACAAACCGATCATTTCCTCTGACAAAATTATGTTTATTTATTAAGTGGGAACTAAAAAAGCTATAAAAGCCAGTTACTTCTGTATTAAATTGACTTTACAGATATCTGTTGCTAATTAAATTGGACAGGTAGATCGCATTTCATTTTTTTGGGATTATATTTAACAAGTAAGAAAGGCTACAGTCGAGCGAGCCGACTGTAAAAGACCCCGTACTCACAGAAGTGCGCATTTTCCATTCGAAAAACGGAGTTATTATTATTTTACAATTCTCAATTATTATTTTAAAATTAAATTGAAATAAAAAAAAAACAATAATTAAAATAATTCACTGACGGGACTCGAACCTCGGACTTCACACACACGCGTCAGAGCCCTAACAGCTGCACCACGCCCCTCTCTTAAGAGCGCTCGACTATCTGCATTTACATATAATATTTTTTTGTTATTTTGTTATATAACAAAAATTAATAAAATGTCCCTGACGGCGTTCGAAGTTCGAACACATGATCCCGGGCTAACATACAATTGCGAAGAATTAGAACAGGCATCTTTACTACTTAGACCACACTCCGCTTTGAAGTTTATGTAAATAATTAAAATTTAAAAAGTAAACAAATAGCACATTTTACTGACTGGATTCGAACCCGAGATCCCTGTCTAACAAACACGTACGAAGCGCGCATCTCTACTACCTAGACTACGCTCCTTATTGGAGCTGCAGTAGCTAAACGTAGAGTTAAAGCTTTTATTGCAAGCAAGTGTAAACAAACAATTAGTACATAAAATTCAGCATTTTTGATTAATTTGTTTTATATGTTGTTGTTGTCCGATTTGGACCAAATTTGGTGAGGATACTTTTAATAATTATTCACACATTATCTGTAAGTTTGGTTGCGATCGCTCAACTAACATTACGTGTCTTCATACAAATTTTTTATTTTTGACCGATTTGTCCTATGGGAGCTATAGGCTATAGTTGTCCGATCCAGATCAAACTTGGTGAGGATAGTTATATTGGTACCATACACATAATGTGTGAATTTGGTCTCTCTAGCTCTAGTAGTTTTCAAGTTATGGTGATGTGAAAATTGTTTTTTGCAATTTGCGGGGGCGGTAAGGGGCGTGGCAAAGATTTGAAATAAACTTGATCTGCTCGCGAAGCAGACGGACTTTCATTCCAAATTTGGTGGCTCTAGCTCTTGTAGTTTAGAAGTTCCAGGTGTTCATACAGACGGACGGACGGACGGACGGACAGACGGACAGACGGACATTGCTATATCGTCTCGGCTGTTGATGCTGATCAAGAATATATATACTTTATGGGGTCGGCCACGCCTCCTTCTGCCTGTTACGCACATTTCGCTTCAGACAAACCTAATAGACCCCTATACTCTTTTTTAGAGTACGGGGTCTAAAAATACTTAACATACTTTACGGTAATATAGATATTAAAATACTACTTGATAATGTCGGATTCAGTGTCTGAGTTTAACAATGAGTTTGTCGTGTAAAGCAAATCTAAATGCAGAATTCTTTCCCTCGTGGAAACCAACATGGAACAGTTAAGAAAGGGTGCAAATAGATTAGGAGTCTGTTTATGGGTCTCCAGTGAAAGTCGCGCTGCCAAAACACACAGAAGCAGAAGTTAGCTCTACAAGAACGTATTTACGGATAATTACAATATTACGAGTACGTTAGTTATGGACGGATTATACTTTACCGACAATCTGACTGCCAATCGATTGCCGTCGTGCTTCTTCAATCTGTTTTTGATGCTCAAAACGCTTTGCTGCTGAAAAGTTTTAATTTAATTTTGTTGATTTTTGTTTCGGTTTTTTGGGTCTCAATTCTTCCGACTTGGGAGCGAACAGTCAGCAATTGTGGTTGACCGGGGTGGACACCTGGCAAAAGTAGAAGGACTTACCATCTTGGCTCTCCTTGCTGGACAAGCTCACGGCCTGCTCGTCGTCCTTCTTCGAGGGTATCAGTCCCTCGAGAATGAACAACATTTGCTGCACAATGTTGCACTGAAGCACAGGCATCTGTAGCTTCACGTTCTGTGCTCCCCAGTTGTAGACCTCAACAAAGGTCTGATCGAAAAGGTGCGAAAACGTAGACTTCTCACCTGGTGCGCGATTCTTCAGCCAGGCCTGAACAACTGCGGGGAAAGAAAGGATATGTGAATTAAGAGAACACTTGAAAGCATTCTCATTTCCTACTGGGTCGTGAGTCTAAGCCTGAGGAACTCATGTAGACCATTCCATTCCGGGAAACTGTTGCTGGCGAGGCATTGTCAATGTTGTGGGGTTCAAATATGATCTTTACAGTGGGTGCCATTGTCAGACGATCGCCATTGGCCAGAGTCAGGGTTTTGTTGTCATCCAGCACGGAGTTTAAGTTCTCAATCCATATACTATCTACGGGACCATCAAGCACCAACCAGACGTACTCTCCGGACTTCAACTTCATTGTTTTTCGCCAAAGAGCTGAGAAGATTCCATCAGTCCAGTCGTTGGTGGCCACATCGAGTCGTCCAAACATCTGTGCCGCTGTTATTGCTTTGGGATTCATGCGCATCTCCCGATGACTGTCTCCCATCTGAGTCATGGCCTTCATCAGAGTGTGTATGCAGGCACTTTTGCCCGCACCACTCGGTCCCAGAGTCATGATACCGTGCCGCACATTCTGCGTCTCATAGAGCTGTATTAGTTTTAGAACCCAGGGAGGATGGTAGACCAGACTAGCCTCTTCCGTTTGCTGGAGGATCGCCGCCTCCAGCTCAGGATAGTTGGTCTTTTCGAGAGTCTGAAAATGACAAACATTTGATAAATCCCAATAAGAAATTTGGAGATCAGAGACCGGAGTAGAAATAGTGATTGTTAATATTTTAATTTAAAAATCTCAAAAAATTCATATATAAATCGGTACAATAAATACTATATAAAAACAATAAAAAATATTACATTTAATGGCCCTATAACTTCATATAACTGATGAGTGTATTGCTCTAAACAATATTAAACCCATTTTGATGTCAGTTTTCAAGTATCACTTTCAGGTAAAATAAAAAAAATTTTATTTAAGAGAAATAAGAAACTAAAGTTAAACATTTCGAAAGTGTACAGTACCTGATTGGGAAACAAGTCCGACACAAGCGATATGAACAAAGGTTCGTCGTCGTCAATTAGCTTGGATAGATTCATGTCGCGTAGGACCCGCATCACAATCGTACTCTCGCTATCCTTAGAGTTCCGACGCTTGGCAGCTCCCAAAGTGCGTAGCACTGAGAGAATATTTCGGAGACCAAAGTCATAGTGGACTTGTTTGGTCAGCTGCTCCTCGCACAGCTTGTACAGGGTATAGAATTTTCGTGCCAGTGTAATGTTCTCTAAGAATCCACAACTGGCCAATTTAACACGGATAATAATCTGTCTATCTGGCACCATCATGGCCACTGTGCGAAACTGGATTTTCAAATTCTCCGGCAACTCCTTACGACCAGCATATCCGGGATTCTGTACGATAAGTGGGTAAATATTAAAGTTCTCTTTGCTCAACTCTCTGTGGCTAGAGGTGTGCTCGGTTTTTGTGCAAAGCAAATAAATAACGTTGGCAAATACTGTGTGAAAGGAGCACAAAACTTATCATAGCTAAAGGTACAGAATACTATAGACTACGTACAACTAAGTTGTATGCAACCCTCCTAGTTCTCCCTTTAGCCTTGCTTCCCCTCCTCTTCTGCCAAGAGCAGACAGTTGAGCATTTTGATGCATCTGCGAGATACACGTACTTTCATGACTCGCAGCATTCGATAAGTTTATCAAATACAAATTGATTTATCATACTCGTATTGGCACTCACTCGCGCTCACTCTACACAGGTGAGAGTTTGTAAGAGGAGCAGGTGAGTGTAACTACTTCTACTCTCTGAGCGTTACATAATTCAATAGAAAATACTTCAAAAAGCTACTAGAACTAAGTGAGTGTGTGAAACAGGAGCAATTTAAGTAGTTTACGGGAACATCAATCACAAACGAGTTTTTAACGTGTTTATGGCAATATTTTAAATGCTTTTAAAATAATTGTTAGAGTTGTTAGTTTGAAGAAGTTTAAAAAATATACATTAAAAGGTATAGTTGCAAAATTCTGCCAAATTAGTTGGTTACAATATAAGAAAAGCAAAGATAAATAACAAAAAAGAAACTATTTTTTATTAAGCTTTAACAGTAACCGAAACTAATAAGTCCCCTTCACTAATTTAATTAGAAGTACAAAAGATGGAATTAAACAAAACAAACTTGCAACGTTCCAAGAAATGTTACTTAACTAACCATAAAGGTAACTGTGAATTCTTTAAAAGTTTTTAAATAACTTTTCATGGAAATTCGCATAATTGTTACCTTTAAACAATACCTCATTTATTCAAAAGAAAAATCTAAGAAAATGTTTGCAGAGCCAACAAGTTACGTCTTTGATATTTAATAGAAATTGACCCATTTCCCATCAAATTATAAGCAAGTGTTATAGCCAAAAACACATGGAATATTATCAAGTAAATCAATCGACTCGTTAGCTTGGAAAATTTTTCGTATTAGCCGAAAGTGGAAAACTCATTTGTCAATTTCTAAGGGACATTTGATACGAGGAAAACTATCAAAAAAAAAAAGCGCAATCGATTTTGTTGGTCGCTAATCCAAAGGTAAACATTGTCTATGTCCGTATTTGTGTGGGGAGCTGACAGGTAGAAGGTAGTTTGAGGGAGTGGGGAAGTTGGGTGCGTCCAGCGCATGTGACAAGCGCTATTGTTTGGGTCTCCTAGTGGTCCCTGTTGCCTACTTTTTACATAAATAAACAGCACAGCCACAACAAAGGATTTAGCCAATAAACTGGAACACACACAGCCACAGCACGAAAATCCAGCGTGTGTATGACAGTCTGAGTACGTGTGTGTATAGGTGGATTGTCACATAATGTTTCATTAAAATTAAATGCAAGCGGGTCTCAAAATGTTACATAAATGAGTCCAATAACTCAGTGTGCAAATTAAAATTGCGCATACGACCCGAGTGCCAGCAAATAACAATGAATTCCTGACTAAGTGGATATGAGTGAACGTGAATAACAGACTGACTGCCATTAGCAGACCCAAACAATCTAATCACATTATACCAGTGATAGTTGGCGTCAATGGTAATTAAAATGCACCTCTCGAAATTTTGGTTGTGACAAATCATTTGAAAATGAGTAGCTTCTATTTACTATTTACTGTTCTAAAAGCCTCTAATAATCACAATGACGTGATGCTCATCACAACAGTGCCTGCCACAAAGGGAGCACCAAAATGTCAACACATAAAAATCATCACGATGTGGGCGTCTCTTTTGCTACCACACACTGAACAGTGCGCATTTATTGTCAATTTGATTATCACTCAAATTCAGCCGAATTTTACACGTCTAATAGCGTCGGATTGCGAAAATCATTTTCCTTTTTGCTTCCACAGAGACAGTCGACTTCCATTAATGGCTCTGTGTTCGCCTTTATAACGTGTTTATATTTTATATAAAATATAAAAGACAACATATACTCGTATGTATATTTAATAAATTTCAATTTAGCTTGAAAGCCTGTCATTTTTTTGCTGTCTTTTAGCCTTTTGGGCGAAGCTCCCATTTTTCGTGCTTTATAATTTTATGGAATTTCATGTGAACTGACGGAGTATTGATTTTAATTGGTTAAAAAACAGCACTCCAACATGAAAACGTGACAGAAAAATGTTTTAAAAATTGAAATAATCTACGCTTTCATCTGTGTTAAACACTCTACACAAAATGATGATTTAAATCACTTAGTTATAGGTAATCTAAAACAGCTTTTTCCTGCTGGTTAGTTTAATCAACTAATGAGGGAAATGAGCATAATTGAGTTCACTTGAGTCGTGTGTGTATGGGTGTGTGTTCAAATGTGCACTAGTTGAATTAAAAGTCTCATTTTCTTTTAGCATCCTACTTAACACAGTGCAATAAGGAGTAAATTATAGAGTGCTTATTAGACTCGAGAATCAAGTTGAATAGTTTGGAGAGGGGATTTCTATTAACGTTCAGACCATTGTTATGAAAATGCCGAACTCTGGGTTCATTTCGATGGTATCGCCATCGGTGAAGAGGAACGTCTTTTTCTTCTCCTTCTTGGCCGTGAGGACAACGGCCACCTGTTGGGCAGCCACCGAGAGAACGGGAAGTTCAATGCGATTGAACTCGTCGAAGCATCCCCAGCTGCCGGACTGGGCTAGTCCTTTGTAGATGCGTCCCAAGCCCCTAGAAAATAAATGAGTTTCTCAGCGATATGTGTAGCATTTTAAGTGTGTGCGTGCGATGTACCTGTAATCCATTTGATCGGAGCAATTAAAAACGACAACATACTTCGCCAAAGTCTTGCCCATGTCCTTGACGGTTTCAGTTTTTCCCGTGCCCGCTGGTCCGCACGGAGCGCCGCCCATACTCAGGGTGAGAGCTTGTGCCAGGGTGATATAGCAACTGGAAGGGCAAAAACAAAGACCTCAAAAGCTCAGTAATTGCATTTAAAATGCAAAAGACCTAAAAATTAATAGCGCTCAATTTATGGGAATATTTGTATTTATATTTTGGTAAATGTGGCTACAAATGTACAAATTTCTATAAAACGCCAAAGTATTCCTTTGAGGCACTGAACTTAGATGAACTTAGCATAAAGAAATATTGCGTAAACGCCACTTTATGCGCAACAATTTAGCCAAAGCAGGTGCTATCCCCGGCAAATGCCAAGCTATTCCCTTCGGCATCCACACGCAAGGATATCAAAGCTGGCGCGAAATAAACAATGGCGTGCAGGCAGGAAGTGTGCTCGAGCACTACGCGGAAAACAAACAGATGAGACAAAGGAGCCTGTAAAATACAGCTAAAAGAGAATCCCGTCAAAAGTGCTCTGACTGGGAAACACACTTACAAAAGTGGCAAAAGAGTATGTTAGAATGTGGAGCGGGTGCTGTTCCGAGTACCCCACATAAAAGGTGAGTACCCGCTCTGGCAGGGTATGCAAACTGCCTCTGGATATTTGGCGGAAAACGCCGTCACTTGCCAGAACTCGACAACGTGTTGCTGTCCAAAAAACTTTATTTATATTCCGCTAAGTGAAATTTATCTTTGGTAACATGTCAACGTCGTCGTCTTCTGCTGTTTTGTCTTCTTCTTCTTCCTGTTCCACTCGGCTGTCGACGTCATCGCCCTGCGTAGGCTGCAAATCGTGGACTTGTGCCATAAAAAGGATTCCATTGCTACTGTTGCCAGTTACCATTTTGAAACATTTGGTACCGTCTTTGAACTTGTTCAAGTGCCAGCCAACATTGAAGACCATTTTGCGAGTTTTGTTTGACCAGCAAACGAATTGTGACCAAGACACACTCCCAGAATATTTAGCCAGCAATGCGAAAGTTACGCACGTGCCACGAGGAATGTAAATACAATAAATTAATTGATCTGAAGTTGTGCTTTCCTCCTTTCTCCCTCCCAAGCAGACAAGGCAGACAATCAAGCAGTCAGGAGGAAGCATTTTAATTGCTATGCTGACCAAGTTAATGGGCAGCTGTCTGTTTTACCAACTTATGAAGTTCGCCGTCCGAACAAAACCAAATAATAACTATAGTTAATAGACAGCTGAAAAACTGTTTTTTTTTTCTATTTTTAGTTTTTAGTTGCAACATTCTAAGAGCCATAAAGGCAAAGGGAACTTATCCTTTCACTTTAGTAAATGGAATTCTGCCCTCAACTTTTTAATTGAATTTAAGTTAAGCCACATAACAAAGTTTAATGTGATTTTAGCCCTGAGACAAATTGTATTAAATTCTGATAGAAAGCACATTTTGTTGAGTGAATGAAGCCCTCTACAAAGTGGACTTACCGATCTGTTAAGGGTGTGATAACCAATCGATCAGTGCAGCCGAGATACTCGTTCTGGTAGGTGAAGGTGACATCGGTTACAGATATCCAGGTTTTGTCCAAATCCTCCTTGAAGTAAAAGCGACATTGTTTCAGCCACTCAAAGTCATTGGACGACTTGATGTTCATGCGACACTGGAAATCGAGAATAATATTTAAATGAGTATATTTAAATTGCTAAGGGCGACTTACCAGTATATCGAATATGTCACGCTGATGAACATGAATAGTGATGAGTGTCTCAAAGTTGGTACGCTCCCGCTTGGACAGATTCCGGGTGGTTTGATCGATGAGGGTGTTGAGCATCTCGAGGAACTTATTGTTCGTCTCGGACATGACCTTCCTCTCATGTCTGGCCTGCATCAGAGCCATTTCTGCATCTCGTGTCCAAATCATTTGTATACCCAATAAACCGATTTGAGCCGGCACCTTCTCGAGGAAGCTTAGCAGCGTGAAATTCGGATCATTTATTGTCACATATGCGGTGCGAATTATCGAATGCAGTGACTGCTGTGCTGTGACCAGCAATTGAGTTAGCCATGTCTCTACCGAACCCTCGGCTCGAATGGCCCGATCCAGCTGTATCATCTCCCCCTCGCTACTGATTATGGCCATCATTTTGTTGTACTCCACATCATGGAATCTAAAACAAATCCAAATTTTTAGCAATTGATTAAGAAATATACTTCGTTCTCTTACTTGACGCATTTGGTGTTATCGAATATGTTTAACAGGTGATTCTGTATTGTATGTGAATCGGATCCTTGTCCAAGGATCTCAAGCAGAGCTGGATCCGATACGAAGAAGAAACGCGGAAACATTATTCGCTTGCGTTCCAAGTAACCACTCAAAGATTTCTAAAGTTAAACGACAAATTTGTTCGTTATAAATAGAAAATATTTATAATTTATTTAATTATATATTAATCAGATCAATACTGCCAGAAATATTTTCTTAATTTTCAATATGAATCAAAAATCTATAAAGGAACAATTTAAATTGTTTCGAATAAATAAATTTATGTTTTTAATGCGTTTTTGAGTTCAAAAATTTGGTAGATTTGCAAGAAAAGAATATTAGAAATTTTAATCAATACCTGACAAATTTCCAGCTGCTCTTGGAGATGAGGCAGCAGTTGCTTGAGCAGATCATCGCCCACACAACAAGCCACAACGCCTATTTTAATTTTATTCAAAGTTTAATTATAATAATTTAATAATTAAATCGACAGATAAAAGAAAATTATTAATTCATAGTTTCATAAAATATGATTTTTGTTATAAAATAGATAGAAGCCGCTTCACTTACCTGGAGTCTCGTGGGCACGCTGGATAAGAAAGTTTTAGGAGTAGTGACTAAACTAGATATTTATATATAAGAGTATATTAGAAAACTGCAGCAGTCCAACGCAATCATAAGTATGCCACATATGTGGACACTAAGTCTTTTTTCACACGTAGAGTTAAAGGGTATACCATAACCGTTGGAATGTTCATATGTAGGGTCCGTCTGTCCGTACGTCTCAACTCAATTCAATTGAAAATTGTGTCTTTTTGCTTTAGAAATCAGTCACCGCTGCAGTTCTCTAGTGTATATATATATGGGGGATACCTGCATAATCTTCTGCCAGGACTTGTCGATTTTGGAGAACCGCTTGGCCTCCTTGGGCAACTGTTTGGCAATGTCGCCGCCAACGAAGACGGCCTCGAGATAGACCCACATGTTTTGAACGAGCAGCCAGCGTTCCAGTATCTCATTGGAGTTGGACAGATCGTAGACCCATTGCTGGATTTGTTTGCGAAAGGGCGCATTATAGCGATTGGATAGTAGTGAACCGAGCACCATTAAACTATCCTCCAGCTGGCCAATTGTCTCGGCTGTGGTATCACCACGGAGCAGGAGTTCGCCACGATTGTTAAAGCTCATGAATTGGAGCTCGTGAACGGACCATTCGTTGGTCACCTGCTTGAGCTTCGCCTCGATATCCTTCTCTTTCATGGCACTGATACAGATGTCCTCGATGTCCTCCTTGTGCTTGAGCAGCGGCGCCTCGAGTATGTTCTTAAGCGAGAAACCCTCCGAGTCGAACTCGAAGATGTAGCGAGTAACATCCATGATCCGCTGCCAATGGCGTGGCTTCATGGCTTTATTCGCCATCAACTCCAGGAGTGGGCACATGTCGTTAAAGTCATCGATGGTCTTCTTCAGAGCATGGAATGCGGGCCACTCTTTCAGACCCTTAGGGAGCTTGCGACAACGATTTTGAAACTCCATCAACTCATTATTAATCTCCTCGATGTCCACCTCATTCCAGGGTATATCATAGTAGCTGCTGACCCTATCGATCACATCATTGTAGAGCTTATAAAGCTTTTGCAGCAAATTCAGCTCCTTCCGTATCTGGCCCAGCTCTGGATAATCAGTTTGTGGCAGACCGAAGAGTTCCTCGCCGCTTTGGTACGTCTGCAGGCGGCGCCACATGCCCTCAAACCGGTTCTGGAATAATATCAGACGATCGGAAGCCTCGCGCGGCGTTAGACCCGCCTGCATGGGTCCCGCCGTGCGATATTCCGTCACATAAGCAATCTTATCCTGCTTAAAGTTGTCTAGATTGCTGCGCAAGTCGCCCTGGAACGCCGGCTGCATGTCCAGCAGCTTCACCTGTGCCTGCAATGCACCTGCAAGCAAATTCTGAAAAGTCGCCCGCAGGTTGTCCACCAAATCGAATTGCTCCCGCTCGACCTGTACCTCGTAACGGGTGAGTACGTTGAACGCTTCCTGCAAAGCACGGAAAAAAGTTATTGTCAAATCACTGGACTCAAAAAGTTATACATATATTGGGTTAAAAATATATACAGTTTTCAAAATTTTCTAAGAGATTCCGTTTTATATAAGATATTTTTAAATAAAAACCCTTTAATGATTATAAGTCTACACTAAGCTGAAAATAAGGAGATCTGATTGTTCATACAAACAAGACCATATACATATTTGATCAAGGTGTCTCACATATAACCTCTTATCGCTTATTTCTTGTGACTAACTTAATATACCCTTCATGGAAATTTCATGTACAGATAATAGTTAATTGACAATGAAGCAAAGAGCTTAATCTAAAAATTGAAAAATTTGCATTATTAGACTCAAAGCCCTCACCTCTATGGGATCAATGCGCAGCTCCATGTCCACCTCCTGCTCCCGAATCTTTCCGAGCGTTTCCATCACCATTCGCACATCATCGAGGTCACGAATGGGTCGGTCGAGTTTACGATCCATTTCATTGATCACTGCATAGACATAGTCCATATCCTTTTTGTATTTCTTCTTCATGGCTTGACCAATTTTATGGTTACAAGCTGAAAATAGAAACGGCCCAAAAGGTGTTTAATTCTTAAGATGTAGCCAAGGACATCGATGGCCATTAATCAATGTGTGCCAAGTCGACAATGGTGTCTGCTCCCCTCTAATCCTCCTCTTCGTTCCATCTCTCGGGGCAGGGGGCTAATTGATTTTTCTTTTCGGTATTTGGTTTTCGGTTTTCGCATTCACAACTCAGACATGAGAGATGATATCCTGGGTCTGGGCTACAACATGGGGCATTTATTTGAGGAGCTTCCTTTGTTCGGCTAATTCGGTTAAATAAATTTGATTACCTAATTGGAAACCAATAAATTTGAATAGCTGCCTACAAAAAAGTATATGGCTACATCTTTTTCTCTCCCCTCTCACTCCCCCTGGCTATTACTGTCTTGTGCACTGCGTGGGTGTTAAATTTGTGGCTGATAAGCTGATAAATGTGAAAGGTGTTGGCAGTGGAAACGAGAATTACAATTTATGTGTGTTGGCAGCCGGCACCACATTGAGAGATTAAGGAAATGGTTTATGGCTGGAACGAACGAAATCATAGTTAAGAAAGTTCCAGCCAGGGATAAAAGTGTACCCAAATTGTCTATATTTAAACTTTCGTAGTACTAATCAGAATATGGTTGTTATGCTATAAATATATTTACATTTTTACGTAACAAACTCCTTATCAGAACTTTGTACTTACATAGAGCCAATTAGATTAGCTTAAGCAAGTAAGAACTTTATAGTTGACACGCCCCTTCAGGATACCCGTTACTTAGTTTCAATATACGACTAAAGTATGTCAGATCGTAACCATTTCTTTGCAAACAATAAAGTTGTCTTGAGATTCGATGATATCCGATTTGGCCTTAATTTGGTTTTTGATATTAATGTATGATACATTATCCCAACAGTGGCTATGGGTTATGTTACTCCACTTTGAAGTGTACTTATGTGTGTGTTTGTATCCCCAATGAGGAGGGATTTATAAAATGATTGAGCAATTATTTCAATTACTTTGAAAATACTTAACCCTTTGTAGTGAACCATTCTTGCCTGGACTACTTACACTTGATCTCAATAGCCAAACCATACTTGAGCCTTTCATTATAGACAGCCACACACTGGCCAAAGACCTCCATGTCCGGTTCGATGAGAAGATTCGCATCCAATTCGGCCAGACAACGCAAGGTCGATTCAAATTGTTGGAGACCGAATTCCATGAGTTGGCGCGTGGTGCGATCGTTTTTCCAGAGGAAATGATATGGCTTCCAGCGCTTAATGTAGGTCTGGATTTCGGGTTTGACGTTCTTGGTGCAGCTGGAAAGCTGATTGAGAGCCTTGGCCACCTCCTTGTTGTCCATGATGGCCGAGTAGAAGCTTTTGAGCATATGAGGCATCTGGGGTCGCTCCTCGGAGGCCAGGCAATAGATCTTGCGGCGTCGATTCTTTGCACCGCCAGAAGCATCAGTGTGGTTGCGTCCCACGCGCGGCTGCACCGTCATCGAAACTTGCTGCGGTTGGTAAGACAAGATTTTGGAGAACATTGCGAAGCTATTGAGTGGTGTGGTACGAACCGGCGGATCCTTGCCGCTAGTCCATTGCGCCACACCCTTCGCAATGCCCGTGATGTTCTTGCCAGCCGTCACCAATATGTCCTGCAGCTCGTCCAGACTCGGCTTGATGACCACATTGGGTATCTGCAGCTGCGCGTGCAGTGCAAAGATCGGCTTCTTGGACGCCGTCTCGTGCTCGTCGGCGATGAACCGACGCCGCATCGTGTCCAACGCCGCTCGGATGACCTTGATTAGCACATCAATGACCTTACGGCTGTAGTAGCGTCGCATTTCTACCACCGCATTGCAGACCATATCCTACAAATTATTTAAATGTTATTTAAATTACACTAGTCGACTGTAAAAGACCCTGTACTTGGGATGTTTTTGACAAACTTTAACTATTTATAAAACTATCACGTATTCAAGTGAAAATTCAATTCAAATTACACTAAGAGGAAGGACACTTGGGCGAGTCGACTGTAAAAGACCCCTTACTTTTTATGGGACATTTTAAATGGTTTGGAAGATTTTCGAAATATGTACATATACGTCTTTGATATATAAACTCATACTATATACTGTACGTAAACATTAAGTGAGTTGGATTGAGATATCTCAAGGTTTTCATGCCAATCTTAGATTTTTGACCGATTAAGCCTATGATCCATATGCTATAATTTTAATGCTATATAGTATATACTACATATATAATACAGATTTCTGATCCTGATATGGTTAGGATACACCAAATAGACATTATTTTACTATTGGAGTCAGCCTCTTTCTGAACTTACGCACATTTTATTTCCTACAAACCTAATGGACCCTATGCACTGAGTACAGGATATAAAAACAAAACACAGAGTTTGATGGAACTCACCTGCATGCCCTTGGGCAGACTGTCTGAGGTGGAGAGCAGTGTAAGCGGGTTCTCAAAGCAGGACCATAGAATACTCCAATCCTGTTGTTGCCCTCCTCCGCCGCCGCCTCCACCTCCCCCACCGCTAGCTGCAGCTCCTCCAGCAGCGTTTGACGAAGTAGAAGGACCGTCCTCGGCCTTGCGTCCGCCAGAACCCGCCTGGTCGCCTTTGGGAGTGGCTATTGGCCAGAGATTTGCATGCATTTGGTTAACTGAACTGAATTAGTCGATTGTACAGCTTGCATACCATCGAACAAGGTAACTACATCATCGCCTGCAATTTCTTTGAACGTCTCCGTCGCCTTGTCCACCAAATTCAGGACTTCCTCGACTGCCTCGGAGACCATTTGACTTTTGCGATTTAATTCGATGGCAGCTTTTCTGTTGGTTTGCGAATGAATAAATGTTAAATAATATTTGCACAGTTGCTTGATTAAACAAAAAGCTTTTTGGTCCATCCGATTGGGTTGTCATTCGCTTAAAAACTGTTTAAAAAGTGGAAAGTAAATCAAGAATTTTCACATCTTGTCGTGGTGCCAAATGAGTTTAGAAACCTTTTGCGTTGAAAACGAAATTCATTTCATTGGAACCTTTAGATCAACTTTTCAACTATGCAAATTGAAAAGCTCATACATAAATTAAAATTGATAAATCCAATAAATCACACAAAGCCAACAGTCAACCACAGAAACTCCCCTTCTCTTGTGTTCCCGTCTAACTCGTCGTCTCTTGTTGAAAGTTCAAAAGAATTTTGTTGCCACATGCCACACACACACTCTCACATACACCTGAGGTGACAGGTAAAGCCGACCACCCACCTGCAAGCCTCCTCGCTACGCTCCAGAAATTCATCAACTGTCCAGATTTCATCGTCTGTGTCAGAAACAAATGTGAAAAGTTTTCAAGAGAACAAAATTAAACATAGACCCAAGAGGTGTTCAGCAATTATAAGAAATTGTGATAAAGAAGGAGAACAAAACACGCCCACCTGATGGCAGAATCTGCAGTGAGACGTCCTGCATCCACATGAGCACGTTGAGTATCCGATTGGAGTATATGTCATGCACTCGAGCCACGAGCACCTCAAATGTCTCAATGGCCTGCTTGCACCTCTCGTAGAACTGGGTCCAGTTCTGATTTGTCCACTGAAAAAGGAAGTGAGAAAATCAGGAATTGCCGCCAAGAGAACTGCAAAACTTACGTTGATGCTGTGAAGACCCGGTTTCAACATGGCCGTCAGACGAACCAGTTGGGGCAAGAACAAGGGACGCACCTCCAGCTTGACAGCCTTCACCGTGGACAAGAACATTTTGATAAGACTCTGTAAAAGGCAGGAAAATCAGGTTAATGGAACACAATAGCCGTGCTGGTAAGTTTTCTTTTGTGAGGGTATATTTAATTTGGGCAGACTGTAAGAGGCGTGGCACCGGTGTATTACTCTATCTAAAGTATTTTCCTACATTCCGACACACTTTAAATATCGGTCTGTAGGTACTGCAATATTGAAATTGTATTTAGTAAATATTTCCTTTTAATTAAAAAAAAAAAATTTTTTTTTTTTTTCTAAAGTATTTTCCTACATCTGGCCGATGAATAAAAAGACATGAAGAATACATACTCTTGATAAGCAATTGATTAGGTATTAAAACTATCACGACGAAACTTGGTACAGGTGTTGTTGATGTAAACATAAGGAGAATCAAACTACTATATCATGCAGCTAAGAAATTATAGGACCAAAAAAAAAATTCCAAGTATGAAAAACTGTTTTATGTTCTGAGCAGTCCAAACCAAAGTCATAAGGTATCATAAATCTTTTATTGGATAGATCGATGTCTATATTTTAAAACTTCAATTTGATGAATATTATCTACAGTGACTTGCCAGGCTTATCTTTCTTGCCTAATTTCATTTTGAAGTTTGATTGAGATATATATTCCCACATCTGTAAGATATAGTAGTCAGAGTAAGTATATTGGGCGACCGTTATACATTTGAAGTCTTCACCTCCTACTGTTTGTGACATATTTGTTCATCACATTTGAACACCCTTTTCCAAAATCATACTCTACTCTGTACTCACGTTTAGCGAGTCCTGTATTGTGAGAAAGTATTGGTGGCGACTCATCAGTGTGGCAGCCACGATTGGTAGCTCAATATTCAGCTTGGCCAGCATCTTGGCCTCCCGGATGAGTAGGGGGATTGTGGGATGCAGGTTGACGAACAACCGATCACCCTGCAGGCATAACAGGGGCTGAAGCAGGCATGCATCGGCGACACTTATGTCCTGATCTAGCCAAATAGACACAATCTCATCCTCGTACTCCTGCAGCACACCTAGAACATTGTTGAAGCGCACATCCAGGTCCCTGGCCAGAGGTTGTGTACTGAGCACAGCGTGGTCCATTACCGCGTCCATGAGCTCGGTCAGGTGCAGGTTCAGGGCTCGACACCAATGGATGCGGCCAGCAATAGGCGGAAAGTTACGTGCCAGGGGTGGATCGTCGCGTTGCTTGCGAAATGTCTTGAGGATGCGATCGACCTCCTTTTCCACATATCGTAGAATCCGTGTGTACTTCTCGTCCATCCGAGTCAAGGGGATCTTCTCGCTGACCTTCTCGAAACGCACCAAAAACCTAATACACTGTGGAGTCTCCCAGACTGTGTCAAAGTCCCGCTCGATCAGTGTGGCAATCGTGTCTTTTAGGGAATCCGTCTTGTTTATGAACCGATCGAAGTCATCGTTGAAATCGGCATTGCGATGATCCAAATAATCGTATTTCTTCGAGATGATCTCCTTCTTGGCCTCCTCAAAGTGGTTCGACGCATCTTCCAGAGCCTCTCCCAGTAAAAGGCCCTCCAATCTTCGCTCAAACAAGTGATTGTAGTCGTCAATCAAATTGAACATATTTATGATTTTAGATAGACGATCGCAGAATGTGTCGAATTTACCTGTTTTAAAATGAGAACAATTTATACCGCCAAATGTAATAAAAGAGGTTTTATGTATTGAAATTTGACCTTTTATACCCTGTGAGGGTATGTTTTGAACTTTGAAATTTGAACTTTAATACACAGTGAGGGTATGTTACGTTTGTTCAAACGAGCAATGACTGTCAGTCTGTTCGTATGAACGCTTAGATCTCAGAGACTATAAGAGACAGATAGATAGATTGGTAGATAGATAGATAAATCCGTCTATGCATTAGGAAATGAAGTCAAGTTCAAAACACGATCTCTACACCCGAAAATTAAAAAAAAAAAAAACATTTTTTTTAACACCACAAATTGTAAACTACTAGAACTTTGGGGTAAATGGATCGGAGACCTATATGATATAGGCTATATCATTTATCTCTCATAGACCAAATCGGGAGAAAATTTAAAATTTGCTTAAAAATTATTAAGTGGATTGAATCATAAATCATGCCGATTGAATCTATTTTAAACTTACCGAAAACAAAATTCTCTGAAAATCCGAATGGTGTCTGATGAGGCAAAAAGGGTTGCTCTCTAACGGTATAGTAGGTCTCATGGTAGATGTGATTCAATTTAATGCAATTACTCAGTTTGGTGCGAATTAGGCTGCGATCCTGTGACCAAATCGTTTCCTTACAACGACAAGTGATGTAGGATTTGCAAGTTTCGATCATTTGGTTTGTTATCTGAGAAGAGTAAAAAAAGAAAGAGTAAATCAATTTTAATACTATTTTAAACCTATTTAACTTATTTTCAAAAGTGAAAATGCTTTTTCTTTCACTTTGAACCAATCCCTCAATCAACCTATTTCCTCTAAATTTTTGTTTGCAATGCAAAAATCAATTCCAGAATTGTAAAGTGGGAAAAGGGTCAGCAAACTTGATGCGACTTAATATCCTGAAAGCTATCAAACCTCTAGATGGACAGCATTTCCAGGAACCATGAGCTTACTACCTCCCACAGATTTTAAAAGTAAGTCGAAGCACGGGCTCTTTTCCGCCGGATTGTGAATTTAGATCTTAAATGACTTGAGGACTATTTACCTTAACCATCAGAGCAGATGTGCGCTCCGAGGTGTTGTAAAACTGTGAGACACTATAGATGAGTCGCACAGTCTGCAGTAGGCTTAGAATGGACTCCTTCATGCTGACAGGATCGTCGAGATATAACGAATGACAGCAGGTCTCCATGGCCTGAATGAACTTTGAATTGTCCCGAGCTTCGTTGTAGCAAAAAGTGATTTTGCGATCTGTTTCCTTCCACTGGCGCATGACGCGCGACCCGGCGAGATAGAGACAATGGAGGGTGAACTGGACCTCCTTGTCCTGCAGATGCGCCAGGAGCTGCGAGAACTGGGCTCCACGTTTCTTCCAGTACTCCAGTTCATCTTGAGGCCCACTATGATCATTCTCCTTGCGAAGTTGTTCGCTTTCGCCAAGTATCTTGAGGATGCCCTTTGACCAGTTGTTGACACGCTCCTCCAGCTGCGAGCAGAACTCCTGATTCTTGGCCATGTCCTTGACCTCGTCGACCACCAGACAGCCATCGAACATATCGTTGCCATCAGCGAAGACATTATAATGATCGCAGACCTGTTCGCAGACGCGCAAGGCGCTGCAGAAGGAGCGTAGTCCGGGTAGGAGCTGACCCTTGATGAGGCCACAGCTCACATCCTCCTCGTCGCCCTCCAGACTCGGGAAGGCCAGAGCCTGCATAAAAACAAACTCCACAATCCTCTCTATCGAAGTGACTAGTCCAATATTCTTGGCGTCGATTACGCCACAGTATCTAAAGGAAGTGGTAAGTGGGAAACGGGGAAAGCGGAAAGAAAAGGCGAGAAAAATATTCAATTACCCATACCCCATTTGGGTGAGATACATGTGTGTGTGTGTGTGTGTGTGTGTGTGGGTTTCGGGTAAATCCCCGATAATCCGCGTGCCAACAAATAAACCAAAAATTGGCTATTTTTAGATAATAGTTTTAAGTTTAACGTATGCTTATGCCAAAAAGAAGAATGGAAATCAAAAGAAAACTTATGAAAAGCAATCAAGTATTTTGTTTTTGCCTTCACACCGAACATTTAATGCAATATAAAAAGTTATAAAACGAAACTAAACTATTTTGAATTTAACTTGGAATTAATAGTAGTGAATAGTAAATTATTACAAATAATAATTGATTCATAATTACTCCTAGATAAAGCGCTATAAACCAATCGACTCATACATACTATATACTCATACAGCGTATAGACTCGTTCATATAACCAATAAAAACAATGAGAATAGAGAATACTTAGGGCAAAAAATAACTTGAGCGTAAGCTTACAAATCCTTTTGGAATCCCTCCTCGGGTAGCTGCTTGGATGTATTCACCCGAAAGATATAGATGCAGACGCCAGTGAAGGCACATGTCCATCCGTCGGTAAGGAATAGCTTTTTGTGCTTGGGCGGGGGCATGCCACTGGGTGAGGCGCCACCTAAAGCCGAATATATAAGCTAAAACTCACCAGGTGTGTGGCAATTAACTTTATGGACTAAATACCCTGAGGTGTTTTTGAGCTACTGGACGCCATGGCCGAGCGGGAAGGTCCTGGCTTATTGGCATCCACAACCGGCGGAGGCTCCGGTTCGTCCACCTCCTGATAGAACCACAGCAGTTTGTTCTTCATGTTCGGTAGGAAGAGCTGATTGATCTCATCGAGCTAACAGACGAAACAGACCAATTGATAAGACAAGTATCCAAAGTGTTAAGGGAGATCTTTAGCTACCATGTCCCCTTCGAATATGTAGTCCATGAGCTGATGCCTCGGCAGCTGAGTGGCATCTATCAGCAGTTGGAAGGTGAACTCCAACCTTGGGTCCATCTCCCCACGACGAGCTTTCCTCTCGCATTCTTCCCGTCGTCGCTGCGCTTCGTCCGGGTCCATATTATTTTCGTTGTTGTTGTTGTTTTTGTTTTGATTTAAATTTTAATTTTAAGCCAATATTCCATTTAAATGGAATTTTATTTATTTGGCATTTTGTTGAACACGCGCCGAACCGTTGGGATTACGAAAAATATGCGAACCAAAAGGATTCAGGTGCAAATTGAAATTTATATTTGTTGATAAAATATGTATGTGTTTTTTTTTTTTTATTATGATTTGAAGTAATTATTTTGCAGCAAATAATTTGTCATCAAATGTGAGTTTTTCATTTATTGGTTTCATTCGATTCATGTGATTCCGCCATTGCAAAATGCAAAAATTCAAAAACGGGGAAAGACCAAAAATATATTAGTTTCAAAAATTGATTTTGCGCTGCAAAAACATTTCACGCATTAAACAATAAACAGTAAATAAACAAAACAGTGTCACAAAAACATATTTGCAAAATACAAAAATTACAAAATACAAAACTACTTACAACAACAATTGCCATTACAAGAAATTTACCAACTTTACTGTGAGAAGTTAAGTTATTTTTAGTGCAGCTAGAAAACGACACACGTGAGGTTCAAAAACAAAATTTGTTTATGTTTCGTTTCGTTTTTTCTTTTTTTTGTTTTTAGCACTAAAACACAAAATGTTTTTAAGAACTACAAATTGTAGTACATATATTATTGAGTGTGTAACTAATATAGGTCTTTGGATTAATTGTTAATTGTTCTTGAGTATTTGTTAAATTTGCTGCAACGAGAGTGAAGTTTTATAGACTTGCATTAAAGTGTTTTTAATTGCTCAGCTAAAAGGAAATTAAAATATGTTGATTAGTTAATATATGATTTTATAAAAAGTTAATAATTTTTTTTTTGTTTTTTGCTAAGTTCCGTATTTAGTTTTGTCCAACTACAACAGATACATGTTAAGTTTTCTTTTTGAATTGAAAATTACACCAGGATTACGATTACATAATCAGCCAACGAGTACAAGGAGCTAAAGGGTTACATAATACATTTCTTACTGAAGCAATAATTATTTATAATAATCTTGCATTGAACAATTGGTTACAATTTCAATTGGAAAATAATTAGATAGATAGATACATATATAGTTAAATTAATTAGATGTCAATTTGCACCTGCAAAATGTCTCCCTCGTCCTCCTCCTCCTCATCTTCGTCGCTGCCACTGCCACCGTTGTTGGCCTTCATTGCCAGCACGTGTTCGACCAGTTTTTTCTTTTGTACGAACATCGTGCTTGCAAATATTAACCCAAATAAGTACTAAGTAACTCAATTAATATTTACTAGATTTACTAGTTTTGCAAAACTATATTTCTGACGAACTGACGAACGTAGTCCAACTTTGCACTTCTCGGTGAAAATCAATGCACATAATTTAATTGAACCAACAAACTTGCACAGGAATTGCAAAAGGCGCTGGTTGCCATGGTAACTAACGACCGTTGCTGTAAAAACGATCGTGCCCGATTCAAACTTGTGGCATTCAATCATGGCTGTTGGTCTATTTTTGGGGCAGCACACATTAAAATATAAGTACTTATGTATAATTCTGCCAATATTTAAACAGATTAGCCTATAAATCGGCCTATAAATGAATGTTTAAAAAAAAAACGCTATAACCTTTTTCCCGTTTCCAACACTACAAAAGTAGTCGATATATCGATGGATAGTACGGCCACCCTTTATATTTTCAAAAATGTCGTGGCGCCACCTATTTGTCGGCATCGATACTTATGCAATTAGAGGAAGAAGAGGGATACAAAAAACCATTTGTAGGCCCAATGACCTTATTAACCAACGACGCTATAATCAATAAAGACGATTATAGTTTGTGTTTGATATTTAATGACAAATGCAGCCTCGGTCGCCTGATTTGTTACCCCTGGTGTTCCATAAGTACTTCGATTATAATCAAATCGAAACTTGTGTATCGATATATCGTGTAATTATAAAGCATCGATACATGAATTCTGGCATCGATTTAAGTTCCAGCTCTAACTGTTACTGCTGGACGCGTGCTGCTCTTTCATAGAGAAAATTTGTGCGAAAAGTGCGAAAACAGATAAATTTAGGATTGAAAATAAATTCTAAAACAAAAAAAAGGTAAGTTAAAGCATTTGCGCAAAAGTGTTTGCTTCCTTTTTGCACTTTTTCTGCAATAAGTAGCACAATGGCGTGTTAAAAGTCTGCGGCACACAAGGAAAAAATGCCGCAGAAGTCGCAAAAAGCAAAATGGCGTAAGCACCGCAGAATTATCAAATTGATGCGGTATAAAGTCAAAAAACACTTTTATGCGTAAACAAATTTAAATTTTAAAGTTAATTTAATTTGATATATAAATAATGAATATAGTTTTTGCTTCAGCCCAGATTCAGCAACAAAGGCAATGTCGAACGCAGACGTGCAATACAATCAAGGTTTTGCCCAGGGGCAGGATAACAATGATGACTACAATGACGACAACGACCAGCAGCAGGACGACGATGACCAATATGATAACGATCAGAACGATGGCGATGATGACTCCAACGTAAAAATCGGTGATGTTGGCGAAAGTCCTAAATTCATTCGTTTGCGTGGCCTTCCCTGGTCAGCTACACACAAGGAAATTCTCGATTTCCTGGTTAATGTAGAAGTCATTAACGGTTCCCAAGGAATTCATCTAGTTACAAGTCGTGTGGATGGCAAGAACACTGGTGAAGCCTACGTGGAAGTATCCAGCCAGGAGGACGTCGAGGAGGCACGCAAACTAAATAGAGCTAGCATGGGCCATCGCTACATCGAGGGTGAGTTGAGCAGTTTTTCAAAAGAAAAGACAATTCCTAAACCAAAGTACAACACAATCTATTTGTCCATATCCAGTGTTTACTGCTACACCAAAAGAGGCCAAGGAAGCCATGCGCAAGACCGGTGGACACGGTCAAGCGTTTGTAGTGAAGCTACGTGGACTTCCCTATGCGGTTACAGAGCAACAAATCGAGGAGTTTTTTGCCGGTAAGCCAAGTCCCAAAAGACTGCTGTGTGTGTGTGTTATTACCTATCTAAACGTATATAGCGGTAAAATGGTAAAATCATTGTATGTACTGATACTGATTGCTGATTCGAATGCATGTAAAAAAAAAAGATACTTTGTTGCACTTTTGTATTGCGGTGAGCGCTTAATTGCTGTTTAAAGTGAGTGTTAGTCTTGGGCTCCCTTTGAGATGAGTATCCAACGTCTGGGGTGGTTGCATCCAAAGACCAGGGATCGATAACGTGGTCACCCAAAAATATACTCTCACCTAGCGCATTATCAACATACACGCACACACACACACACACACACACATTCATTATTCTAACTTTATTTTGTTTAACAAAATCTATTTCTGTTGCTATATTTTTCATTAAGGATTGATGCAGTTGGCATCAATTTGTTTCTACAATAATCATAACTTTCTTCATGATTTAAATAGTTTTATTATTTACATTTTCGTACTTGAATTCATTATTATTTTGTAAATCATTTAATGTTGTTGAAAGTCTTGTTTAAGCTTTCAACTAGGTGGTGTTCTGATCTTGTGTTGCAATTTAGTAGCAACAAAAACAATAAGACTAGCAGAAACACAACAACCTTTCTACATATATACATAGATATATGATATCGAGCTTTCTTTTTCTGTATCTATCCTTAACCTTGCATTATATATAACTATATATATATATGTCTCTATATATTTGTATAAATCTTTGTTGGTTATCGTCATGGGCAGGGTTGGAAATCAAAACGGATCGGGAGGGCATACTTTTTGTTATGGACAGAAGGGGTCGTGCTACTGGGGAAGCTTTTGTTCAGTTCGAAAGCCAGGATGACACTGAGCAAGCCTTGGGCCGAAATCGGGAAAAAATTGGGCACAGGTGGGTCTCTTACACATCATATTTACAGCTATCCAAGCACAAGCTACAACAGCAGCAGCCAAACAACATTCAACACTCAATGGTAACCTGAAATCTAATCAAATGAAACGAAACGAAACCAAATGAAATGAATTGAGCCAGATTCATAAGAAAGACACATTTAAATTGTTGCAACGGTATTAGAAAACTATTATTAATCTAACCTAAACACGTCTCCAATTTCAGTTAATGATCAGTTGCAACAATTTAACTGTACATTATAATTTGTAATGCGTATTATGTAATATATAGTACAGGCAATGGGTCTGGTTGGGTGCTTCAAGCGATTGAAATGCATATTAACCACATAAAACCTCTTGATAAGTTCTAACTCAAACTATAACCTATTTATACTGTTATCAATAGACTCGGAATCGACTGTTTGTTTGTTATCTAACCAAGGATGCACATGAATTTCTAATTACTGTGCAGAATTCAGCCAAATGAGTTTATTTTCCTAATAGTAACTTACGCTCTTATCCTTCTTTTCTCTTCCCTTCTCTGCTCTGCTCCCAGGTACATTGAGATCTTCCGCAGCTCCATTGCTGAGATGAAGCGGGCAACTGGTGGAGGAGGAGGCGGCGGCGGCGGACGCCCGGGACCATACGATATTCGTGATCGTGGAGCCAACCGTGGAGGCAACGACTTTGGAGGACGCAATGGTGAGTGATTTTGCAATCTAGAGCATATAGAGAGATACTAACAATAAACTGGCATTTATCTGTACAGACTGGGGAAACAACAGCAACTTTGGCGTTGGCGCAAACAATATGTTGGGCTTTAATAATTTGCCAAGTTTAATGAACTCGGGTAACTTTGGCAACAACTCCGGTGGAGGCGGCGGAGGAGGTGGTGGTGGCGGCAACGGCAACAATGGTAATTTTGGTCAAAACTCTGGTAATTTTGGCAATTTTGGCAACGATTTTGGCGATTTTAACAATTTCGGAAACAATCGCAACAATAACAATGGCAACAACTTCGGTAAGTGGCAAAAGCAGCCCGCTTTTAAGAGAACTGAGATCAAAATCAATTTCAAAACCAAATCCTGAACAAATCTCAAGAAGTAGGAGGTTGGTGCTACGACTAGCCGCTCCGATCTGAGTCGCTCACAATCTGTATTTGACATGCTTAATCCTGTTCGGTTGTACCCTTATAATTAAGAACTTTTCCATTATTTCCAGATATGCCCGGAAACTTTGGTAACGGTGGTGGTGGCGGAGCAGGTGGAGGAGGCTTTGGCAACTTTGGGAACAACTCTGGAGGAGGAAGTGGTGGTGGCTTTAACAACGGAAGCGGCACTGGTGGCTTCAACAATGGAGGCAACGGAGGTGGTGGGTTCAATAACAGTGGGGGCTCCGGAGGCTTCAACAATGGCGGCAACGGAGGAGGCTTTGGAAACTTTGGCAACAACTCCGGCGGAGGCGGTGGTGGCTTCAGCAACAGTGGCTTTAACAACGGCGGAGGCGGAGGATTCAACAATGGCGGCGGAGGTTTTAACAACGGAGGCGGCGGTGGCTTCAACAACGGCGGAGGCGGTTTCAACAATGGAGGCGGTAACTTCGGATCATCTGGTGGAAACTTTGGACCAATTGGAGGTGGTCGCAACAATGACGTCGAGTACTACACAATCCACATGCGAGGCCTTCCCTATAACTCGTTTGAGAACGATGTGTTCAAAGTGAGTAGAGAAGCACGAAGAGATTTGGTGTTGAATCCTTAAAACAACTCTCGTGTCCTTTGCAGTTCTTCGATCCCATTCGGCCTGCCAATGTCCGCATCAACTACAACAAGAAGGGGCTCCATAGTGGCACCGCTGACGCCTATTTCGACACACACGATGATTCTCAATTGGCAATGAAGCGGCACCGCGAGCAAATGGGTTCCCGCTACATTGAGCTCTTCTACGATGGAAAGACTCGCGGTGGTGTGAACGTCGGAGGCGGTGGAGGAGGAAATGGAGTTGGCGGAGGCGGTGGTATTGGTATTGGTGCAGGAGGAGGTGGAGTAGGCGTTGGAGTCGGAGGCGGAAACAATGGAGGTGGAAGTATCGGCGGAGGAGGTGGTTTCTCACGGCGTATTTAAGTGTAACCTTCAGATTTATTCCTTACATTTACATACGTTAATGTAAAAACAAGTATTTCTTAAGCATGTGGCCAGTATCCACATCAGAATCCGCTTCCGCATCCACCCACATCCAGATCTATCGTGCACAACTCACCGGCGGATGCGAGACAGATTGACAATGACGGTAGAACATAGATTTAAACTTTTCGAACGCATCAAGATAGAGATATAGAAAGATATTGAGATGGAGAGAAAACAAGTAACGCATAAATAAATACTTTATGTAATTTAAGCAAGAATGTATCTATTATCCATACGGTTTACACACCTGTACTTATGGTAATCGCAAGTAAAGAACTTCCTTGATCAGATAAAGAGCAACAAGAACCACTAGAAGAATAACAAGATTTAGAAGAAAATTAACACAGCGTCAATTTTCTTTATTTCAAATACAATCAAGACATGACAGAACTTTAAAATTGTAAACATTTATAATAAAGAGAATATAATATAAACAAAAATAATTAATTTGTGTTAGATTCCCAGACAAGCTGAGCTGAGCTGAGCATGGGATAATTTCCTACTCGAACTATTGTCAAATCTAATCAAACCCATGATATATGAGTGTGAAACTATTCTTAGACTCGATGTCGAATTGAGTTAAGAATATTCACAGCGTTCCCCAGCATTGAATCGAGTCGAATCAAGCGAAGCTTTCACAGTCCACGACCAGAGTCAGCTCTTCAAGCCACAAGTATTTTCCGGACAATACTAATTATAGGGCTATACTATATAGAGTCTAGATCAGCAATAGATTCTACACATACCAGTGTAGACTTGGTCAACAAATGTTGTCGTATTTTTGCATTATTGTTTTCCCTTCTGAGGCGAACGCGCGCGCATTCCGCGAATGTAAATTTGTTTTTCGCAATTCGCTGTTTTGTTATATGGGCAGTGGGTCTGGGACTGGGTCTCGAACTGGGTCTCGAACTGGGACTGGGACTTTGATAGGGAGGAGGACAGGTGAGAGGTAAAGTGATAATTTCGTTAAACGACGCTCTGGAATTAACAACGGTCGGTTAAAAACAATTGTTAAGACTGCAAAATGGAAAAAGTTTATCGAATAGTTATTGTGTGAAACATTTGATCACACATTCAGTACATAAATAAATATGGAATATTTGTACTTATGTACATTGTTTGTACCTCAGCTAAGTGTGAGTTGTGATCAGTTGTCTTTTTCCATTCAGTCTGTCTTACAAAACAAAATTTTCGAATTTCTAAGTAGGTGAGTTTCCCATAATATGGATATCAACGATCTTTAATTTCCTAGGGAAAAGGGCATTAATTTCCATTTACTAAAATTCCCTAGATGCCATAATCTGATGTTCCCTTGTTGTAAACTTATTTATAGTTTTGATAATTGCTCGAAAATTGTTGTCATCACCGGTTCCATAATTTACGATTACATAAGTCAATTGGGCGTGTTTTAGTGTGTACATCCCATAAAAAAGGCATTGCTGTCATAAGCCAATGACAGGCCTAACATTTCACTTTCCTTCAAGAGCACCTAGACAGCACAGTGTCTTCCTCAACCTCTCTTCCTCTTTCCCCGTGCCTCTCTCACTCGACAAATAGATAAGTTTTGGATGGCAATGATAATTCTTGCTAATTATGCCAATAAAATACAGACAACAACTGATAATAATGAAGGTGTATCAAATTCCAGTTTATTTAGAGTAGGTTTTATAGCAGGTTCCATAAATTTCGAATACAAAATCTGAAGATTCGCTAAGATTTCAATTCACTCCAGCACTAAATACAGTAAATAAACCAAGTAACTAGAGAGTTTTTGTTGTTGTTAATTTTAAGTATTTTAATTGTGTGCACAATAAATTTTCATGTCTCAGGATTTTTTTGTTAAATATTTTGCAAAGACTCAAATGTTATCGTTCTAATCAGTTGCGACTACAAATTTGTTGAGCTAAAGTTATAAATATAATTATTCACTTCTCCCAACTGTCGTGTGCTGTGCTTTTGTAATACCCTCTGTTCATCCAAAAAGGGGGTATACTAATTGTGCCACAAACGGTGGGTTATATATAAACCATTATTTATAGTTAATGAATAAATTCTTTTAGCACATTAGTAAAATTGGTTATCCGTTTATGAAGAGTATAACATTTTAACTAAATATTGGTATAATAAAAAAATTTGAAGACACTTTGTATTAGGAGTATGAACCGGTAAGTTAATTAAAATACAAATATTTTTAAAAAAATATATATTTTATTTAGAATACTAACCTTTTGTTGCCATTGAATCTTGTTATTTTAGGAAAGAAATACCTTTGCTAGGTACAGGGTATATCCAAGTTGGGTTTAGTTTTCGAAGTATGATTTTTGAGTTGACTTTTTTCAGAATGCGTCGGCTTGTGTGGAGTTTATTTATGAAAGTGCTCGTAATTTATAAATCAAATCAAGTCATTTCATGTTTCGTGTTTGATTTTTCAGTTAAACTTTAATTCGAGGAAGCACGACGATACATTTTGTACAGGGTATTAGCGTGCTTAAGTAACAGTTAAATCTAATTGACTAAATGACTTTCTACAACTTAAAAACTAAAAACTCTTAACTAAAAAACATATCAAATAGCCATAAAATGTCGATCGAAACGAAAAAGTAAATAATGAAAAATATATTCCGATTTAGTCAAACGATTTGTTGGTGCTAATGAAATTCACGTACGATTATTATTTATTTATTATGGCAATAATTCCATTAAAATGTTGAATTATTACGTAACAAGCGAAAATTTGTTATGGCATCAAAATATTTATGAATGTGGAAAAAAACAAATAAACCAACGGTGTAAAATTTAAGTAGTGAGCGATAATTTATGGATAAATTAAATCTAATTACGTATCGCTTATAATGACTGTTTGAGTAATTTAAAAGTTTATTAATATAAAAGTAGTTGAAACATTCGATTGAATTAATTCTAGAAATTTCCGAAATGTCATTAAGTTTTAAGAAACTAATCAATTTTATGATCCCAGCCGCAGTTGAGTTATCGCTAAAAATCGAACTATTACTTGCGAGAGAAATTAGCGACGCAAACGAATCAGAAATCAGAAATCAAATCGAATCGAATAAAACGGAAAATGCAAATCAGCTGATCGGGTATAGCCAAAAGCTCCCGTTTAGATTCGACGTCATAAATTGAAACGGAATGAACTGACCGCTGACCGAAGGTGATAACCGGGTCCGCAGCTCCAAACGTGAAGCGGCAAACGGCAAACGGCAAATACCTAACAACATCGAATGCTATAGCTACTGCGACTGCGACGTCGGCTGTGACAGTGACTGCGCTGATGGCTGCGACAGAGACAGCGACTGCGACGATGGCAGCGAGAGCAGTCAATGCCAGAACGCGAAGCGGCCGCGTTGACAACGGAGCTGCTCTAGAATCGCTCCTCTTGATCAACTTAAATCAGTTAAATCACATCGATCTTATAATTAGTGGAAAACAGAATCAACCTAGTCGTCAATCAAATAGAAATACATCAATCAAACAACAACAACAAGTGCAAATGTGAGTGACAACAAAACAAGAAAGCCAAAACACGCGCTCAGAGTGTGTATTTACATGTATGAGTGTGTGTGTGTGTACGTGTGTGTGTGTGTTTGTTTTTGTTTTGAGTGTGAATGCACAGTGGAACAGGTGTCGGGCGCACCTGCCAAAGGCAAAGGGAGGGGCGATTGAGGGCTGAGGGGTGAACGTGTTCCTCTTTTGTATTTAAATGGTGGTTTTTGTAATTTATTTTAATTTGTTTATTTCGATTTGAGTAATTTAATTAACTTAATTAGTGTGATGTCAAATAACTAAAATTAAAAGTGACAAAAGAAATTTCAATAAAAAAATTATTCAATACCTAATTTAACAAATATGCATGAGTACCTATACTTTTAGTACGTACTATATGCGAGACTATTCATTGTTTTGAGCAAGCGAAGCAAATATTTCTTTTTATATTTAGTAATTTTTTTTTTTTTTTTCTTTTTTTTGGAAAATAGTACTGTGTGTTTTTTGGCAGACTTTGTATTGTTTTTGTTCTTGTATTTGTGCTTAGTAATGATTTTTTAATATGTACACTGTACAGTGTAGACCCACAGCTACAGTGGACCCTCGAAGTGAGAGAGAACAGTGTAACGCACTCGAAATGACTTTTCAAAACAAATACTTGAGCTATAAGAGCACTTAAAGTAAAGCTTACCACTTTAGATTCTATTTAGTTATGAATTGGCTCGTAATTTAAATAGAATATTTAAATTAAATGATCTTTAAATGATCACAATTTGGAACAGGCTTTTCTAACCTATAGAACCAGCTTTAACTTTCGAGTATGACAGACGTGCGACGATTTTAAATAGAAGTAGATGTAGCAGAAAAGTGCAAAAACCGAAAACAGCAAATACACCTGCTTCATAAAAATAAAGTTCATTAATATTCTATAGATAACTTCATTATAAACAGTAATTTCAGAGCTGAAGGTGTGTTTAAAATAACTTTGACACATTTCTGATCAGAGTAAGGAGAGTATACAGTCCACTTAAGACTAATTTTAGTCGCTTGTTATTCGTATGCGCCAAAAATAAATGGAACAAATAATGAATTATAATTAGGGAACAATTCACAAGCGATAATCAGTGCATTAAGATCTTAATAAAATCAAGAACTCTCAAAAAAACAATAAGAACATACGTTTTGATCACTTATTTAACGACACGGTATAGAATTAAGGTAGTCGACTGAAATGTTCCCAGTTTCCAAGTGTGTAAAAAACGAAATATCAGAAGTCTTTAGTATTTTTTAACGGATTAGAATATTAAAAAACGTAAGAAATTCTTGAAAAATTGTGAACAGAAAAAAATGAACACGAAAATATTAGCCAATAATTCCTCGGGGAACTGGGCTGAAATGCAGCTATCTTGTTTAAAATTATGTACCGACAAACAGTATACATATATTTTGAAATAAACATGCATATATATATACTATATTGTATATTATACGAGTCTGCGGTTCATTATCAGGGCAGGGTTTGACTGAAAACAAAGAAACCGGCTAAAACCGCTTTTGACTGATTTCTGTTGTAACACTGGAAGGAATTTCAAATGCAAATTCTTGGCTATCTAAAGTTCGTCTTAGTGAAAATACGAGTAAATAAACGAGTGAACTGTTGTTGCAAAAAACAATACGGCACTTTCATAAATCTTTCCGAATCGGCGCAATAATTCCGACATTAGATTAAAATATATTAATAAATCTTATTAGCAATCCAACTAGAATGTAATAAAAACATAAATTAAAGCGCATTAGAGCACATGTCTTGGGGTTTTCTAGGTTACTCAGCTTGGCATTCTGATAAGAAATTCGGGAGTTAAAAATAACCTTCAAACCTAAAACCCAACAAATAAAGGCGGAATTAAGCTGATCAGCTTTCAAAAGCGTTATACGATATCTCAAACGATTGTAAATATTAGCAATATTGTGGTCTGGAAGCTGGAAGCTTTTATTGGATTTTTTAAATGAGGAAATTAAGCTAAAGTTTAGCTGATCACTCCCTTTCACTCTAAATCCTGGGTAGCTTTGTACTCACTTCTCTTTTCTCCTGTATGGTTATCTACGACTCCTAGATAAAGTCAATCAATAAGAAGATTTAAGTTGCAATACGCTCTCAATTAGCCCTCTCTTAAATTGCTCTCTTCACTGCAGTTTGCTGTATATGCATCTCTCTTCCACTAATGTCTAACTTGCTTTGCATCCTATTCTCATTTACAAATCGACGCCACTTGGGTGAGCAGCAAACGTTTGCTGCTGGGTAGCTTGATTTACGGTGGGGGTTTCCATGCATAATTTAAATTAGCTTAGCAAATAAAGCAATAACTCATATATTCAGTTATTTATAACGGTTATATATTTGATTTCATTTCAGGAACGGCAATAAACAAATTTCCGCTGTGAGAACCAAATATTGATCATAGTTCATTAGTTCGGAGATTGCCGTGGAAAACAGATGCTAATTTTGGAGAATGATTATTTGCAGTTAATCCAGCACAACTGTTGTCTCTACAAGTGTACATACATACATATGTACACACAAACTACATGCATCACTAGTAGATAAAACAGATAATGAAACTGTGATACATTTGCGATTTTGTTGTCGCTGTTGTTAGTTAAGCCTTCACACGCTCAAGTGCGCCACTTGAAATCGTACAGTGTACACACGTTCGTTCTCGCGCCTCGCCGTGCCCTAACCCACTCGCACTTACACTCCCACTGCCACCTTCTCTCCATTATCACTCTGTTCAGCCGAAAGAGACGACAGATACTAAAAGAGCAAGAAGAAGAGGAGGAAGAACAAAAACAGTCATAGCCCAGTAGCAATCGGCAAAGCTATCACCGGTAGGAGCAGAGTAGCGCTTTTCCCAAGCATAAACAGTGCTGCCGACGCTCGCGTCAATCGCTGCTTCTGTCGCGGTCCGAGAAGTTTGCAGTCGCAGTCAACTTTAAGCGCAGCAGCAACGACTACTCAACGCATATTTTGTTTTGTCGGCAACGTCACTGCGACTGCGACTGCGACTGTGACTGAGTTCGATTGTCTCCCTCACTCCCGCACTGCGCCAACTTTAGTTTATACTTCAAATCGAGCCTCTTTGGGATGCGTATGGTGGACTCTGAGAGTACTTTCGGCGTTGGCGTTGGCGTTGACGCTGGCGTTGACTTTGGCGTCGTTATTATCAACATCGTTGTGACTGCTGCTGGAAAGGAAGTCAGTCTTGTGACTTGGTGCAACAAAAGTGCAGCTAATTGAATTTAATGCACAAGCAAAAGGAATTTGATTTCATTTTTACATGTGACGCATACAAAGTACTCGTGTAATGCGGAAAAGTGCAAGTGACAATCAAAACAAAAAAGTAATCGCAAAGAGCGTTTTAAGTGAAAGACAAGCAAAATTATAGTTGAATTATAAAATAACCGAAACACATCTGTGAAATAACATAAAACAAAAAGCTATACTAAAGAGCTAATTAATATTCAAGTCATAAGCTATTTAAATTGTGATATTATAAACTGTTAAATAAAATTCAACATGAAGATAAACAAAAATGGACACGAATCTCTGCTCCTCGTTCCCTCTCCAAACAACACGTTCCCAATACGCACGTGCTCGAATGCATCCTCGCTGCGTTTCAATGTGGGTCACGATCACGACACTACGGAGGATGGAGAGGAGGGTCTCGGCTACACACACACTCTGGTAAGTTTCGGGTAATTAAAGATTAAGGGTAGTTAGGGAGCAATTACAATTGCTACTAGTTTTGTGTTTTAAGTACCAAGTATATACTCAATATATACGAGATAAAGGTGCAAAGCAGAACTAGTTCAATTTTATTTATAATTTTTATATATTGAATATTAAAAACTTAAATAAACAATAATTAACAACAGTTTTAAACAGACTGAAAGAAGCTTTTAACCTGGTTTCTTCCTACTAAAGGTAGTCTAAAACGATTTAGAAGGGAACTAGTTCCACTTCTCTGTAGTTATATACTTCTATTTCAAATTAAGTTTGTTAGTTAACATTATTTTAGATAAACAATAATAGAAATTAATAATATTTACCAACATTTAAACCAGAGTGAGGGTAAGATTTTATCCAAAACTCATTCGGAAAGTGGATGGTTATTAGTAGTTGTAGAGCGGAACTAGTTCTATTTTTGCATTGTTTGCTAAGCGAAAAGCTTACTCTTCCTGAGCAATTTGTACGTGTGTTCCTGTTCTCTTTACTTGGAGGGTTCAATGATTCTTTATAAGCAGTTTACAAATTACTTACCTGAAATTTTGTTTTGTGATTGATTTTTTGTTACACAGAGCCAAATTTGTAAATCACACACATATACACTCACACACACACATACACTAACACACACACTTGTGAGTCATATGACATGACGGTCCGATTACATACTTGAACTCAAATTTTGCACATGATCACAAGTAAGATTCGCAGGCCAACCAGTTGGATCAAGATTCAATATGCAGCATAGTGTAATAGTGCGACAGGTGTGGGCAGATCGCTGTTTGGCAGTCTGGTTTTGACCACATACCTGTATCTGATAGACTTAGCAAGTTATTAACATCAATGAAAGCGCATTAATTTTATTCAAATTGATTCATTGGAACTTACAGGGGAAGCCCCAAGCAAACCAATCCAAAAAAAACTTTGCCCCAGTCTAGCATGGGGCTGTTATTCTACTTTTTGCAGCATTTTCCATTTACAAAAATGTTTACCCTGTAATATTGAAATTAACTAGAACGACACCATTAAATATATGTATTCTTAATCAGCATCAACAGCCGAGTCGATATACAAATTGTAATTAACTATTTTTACATTACCATAACTTTGAAACGACTGAAGCTAGAGAGTCCAAATTCACATATTATGCAAACAGTACTATTAAAACTATTCTGATCAAGTTTGGTCCGGATCGGAAAGCAACAGCCTATTGCTCCCATAGGATAAATCGGTCGAAAATTGAAAATTTGTATGGAGACATGTAGCGTTAGGTGACCGATATCAATTAAACGCACACATAAGGTGTATATCACGATCATAACTATCCTCACCAAGGTTGGTCCGGACCGGATAACTATAGCCCCCATTGGAAAAATCGCTCGAATATTATTTATTTGTATGGAAAATGCTCACAATACAGTCGGCTCGCTCGACTGTAGCCTTTCTTACTTGTTTAGCTTTAATTCGATGCAAACGTTTTGAAATGAGTTAAGAAAATTGAAATAATTACAGGGTATCTGTAAGTGTGTTCTTCTTAATTAATACGTCGAAATCTGCGTCATCGGATCAAAAGTAATTAAAAATGATGAATTCATTTTAAGAATTTTTGTGTGCACTTCTTTGAAGTTGATCGACCTTTGACCTAAGCAGCTTCTGCTTTTTTAAAGCTCTGAGTGGGTCACAAAATCATCTGTTTGCTTAAGTATAATTCGTGTGTGATAAGAAGCAATTAGCATGTGAGAGATGCCCCAAAAATCCACAATATGTACAGAGTATTTTTTAAACAAATATTTACTCAAGATTTTAACTCATCTTTGATGGATCTTGAAAGCTGCTCGCGCTCTAGATTACAGTTCAAAGTCATCATAGGATGTTTTCACTGTCAGCGAAGGTAGATAATGTGGCACGAGTTAACCGAAAGATAAGCGAAATCTTACTAAATATTTACTATTTACTTACATCTCATGGATAAGTCTTTGACTTTAACCTTTCACAATTGTGTACTGATCAGTTCAGATCACACTTTTTCTACTTTTCGCAAATTCATTAATTTTTTCTAATCTTTTTAATTTGTTTATTACTTCCGTCGATAGATTTTCAGATGATTGATCGTTTTAAATTGATCAATTGTTAATAAACAATGAGTTAAATTCAATTTCAAGTCACCTTGAAAGCTTCAATTAACCAAAAACCTATTCAATTAGCCAATTCAACTAACCATAATGCCATAAACAAATATTTAAAATTGTTATTACTATGTACACAAATGATAACAGAAGCTCATTTGTCACTAATTCAGTTAAATTTGAGGCATTAAATGGAAAACCCAAATTGCAATTCAATTGTTTATTAAATAATTCTGGTTTTTTATGGAATTATACACTTTCTGACTCATTTCGAAACCGTTTCTAGTTTGGTCTTTGGCACTTCTTCAAAGGTTGCCGACAAACAACAAGTGTTTTTAATGAACTATAACTGTTTTTCTCAACTGTAAACTGTTATGATCAGGTCAAAAAGCTGTTTAAATAAATGACGTTTGTTAGTATTAAATATTATTGCAAAACATCTCATTTAACTACTAACTATTTTAAACTAGAGATCAGTAAATGATCGGACTCACTGGGCGTATGAGTAATATTTCAGTTAACAAATTGGCTTAGAAGTAATACCTAATTAATTATAATCTTTGATAAATTCATCTCCAAATCTGATTACATAAACGTCATTAATATGTTACAGGTAAATATGTAACAGGTTCGACTTGCAAATACCCTGTAGCAATTGATTATGGTGCTCAAATCATTAAGTTTCACCATTATTATCTATCTATTTTACGTAGTTTATTAGAAAACCCCGTAGAATGATAACTTACATGTTTTTGGCAGATATTCCAGTTAAATATATCATATATTTTGTAGTAAATGTCGTGAATTAGTCTTTTGACTGGAACACAGTTGAATGAAGGAAACTTGAGCTGATAGACTTGATTACTGGCTTATCGAGTACAGGAGTAATCGAATAATCCATCAATCAAAGGTGTCTCGCTATCGCTGAAATCACTTTGATTTAGTGACGCCGATACGGGATAAATCCATTGCGATTTGATTTCTGGCTCTCAATTGAGGGCCCGATTCGAGGCACTCATTGATTATGAATGTTTATGGTTAGTTTATTGTTTAATACAATTAACAATGCGTTTTATTGTGGGTCTTAAAAGTTGCTAACAGCCAATAGCCGACAGCTAAAAATGTTTTGCTTCGATTCGGATTCCAAAACAGTTGTTCGAGCCATAAAAATGAATTGTATTTAAGAATCGTAATCGTAATCGGAATTGAAATCGCATTCACAATTTTTATCATAATTACATATTTGTTTAATTGCGTCTTATTTGCGATTACATAATTCCAAATACTCATATTTATCTGTGGAATCTATGCAAATATTACATCCATACGATATTTGCAGAGCGCTTTAATTGAAATTCAATTTTAATTAATTTTCTTTATTTTTCGCACTTTTTTCCGCTTTTGATCACGTTGTTTTACCCCTGAGGATTTTCCACAGGTGTTATATTAATATTTTTTGTTTCTTTTATTGACGTCATTATCTTGGCCAGGTTTGGGGGTGCCTTTGGCTGGGGATGCTGCAATTCTCAGTTGGTCTGGAATTGTTGCCAAGTTCGCGTTGTCTTTCCGCCAAATTGTTGTGATTCCTTTGAAATACCACGAGTATTTTACGCACGGGTAGAAAAATGTTTAAGAGAAATCGTAAGGTTTGTTAAATGAACTATTAAATTGAATTTATTTAAGAAGAAAATCAATATTTCCAACTCATTTCTGTTTCTTTAACGTGTATGCGTTATATTTTCATTGTCATATTTATTTTATTTGTGCCAATTTTGGTAATTTGGAATATAATTTATACCATCTGAAACATTATTTATTTTCTATTAATATCAATCTATTTAATTTGAGGAAAAATCATATTATAACAATTATTTATTTGATAAAAATTATTTATCTGAAATTTAAATGAAATTCTGTTAAGATATGAGACAGTACTCCGTCACTCTGTATATGATTAAATGTTAAACAGCAGTGTTCTGTTATTTAACAGAGACTCGCTCTATTTCCACACTGATTAGGTCTCCAGAGTGTAGAGTCTAGACATGTTAACTGTTAAATGTGTTTGTATTGTAATTATATGTTTATCATTATTTTGCCGCTCAGCTCATGGCACCAATCTAGTTTTGAGCAGTAAATTAACCGTTCTCTCTCCCTTTCTACCTCTCTCACTCTCTGTGAATTCTAATCAATAATTTTAGTGGTTTGCTCTTAGCTCTTAGTATATATTTGCGCTCTCTTAAATTAGGAAATGATTTCAATTATTTGTGTTTATTAAAATAAATAATATACAGCATAAATAAATATAAATAATACAAACAATGCATAAATACATTAACCCATTAATTGAATCAATTGTCTACTTGATGTGTTTAATATGGGACACAAGTTGATTTATCCATGTAATAGATATGACAGACTATTCAATTTTAAGCTGCTTAATCTAAATTTATGACGCTGAGACAATGTAATCAGACCGACATTTAGCTACACTACGATAATCAGATATATTCTTAGGGATTTATTTTGAAATTTAGTACTATTGTAGAACAGTCCTGTTTTTAGTTAACTTTTTGCTCCCTCTTGATCTTTTCTTATTATAATATATGTATAACCCTAAACGATTGATAGAAATCCTTTTTTGCTAATTTAATGACTTAAAACAAAATAATTGGCTTTGATTACTGAATTTAAATTGAAAATAGCCCACAAATTAACCGCAGTGTATTAAACCCATTTAGGGTTAAGTATTTGGCATTAATGTCATTTGAGCAGGCGTCGAAATCTTAAATTGAGCAATTCAATCAAAACGAAACTTTGCCCAGTTACAAATGCAGAGTCGAGCAAAAGATACATTTGTATCTGAGAGATGCCGCATAGACAATAACAATCATGTGACTCTGTGCCATGTGCATAATCCACCCACCTCCACGCACACACACACACACACACACACACACACACACACACACACACACGCACACGCACACACACAGGCACACTCAGAAAACACTTGAAGATTAAAGCAAGATGATGTCGTCAAAAAACAGGCTCAATTTGAGTTGCTTAAGTGACAAGTCACAGTGGGGTAAATGCATCAAATTCACACACTGATTTTCCATACAATTGTGGAAACTATACAATAATCTCAATCCTTTAAGAACAGGGAGTTTAGTTAGGGGTTTTATTGAAGTTATTTTAATTTGTATTGCTTGAATTTCGGTTAACAACAAAGCGTTATAGATACTGACAAAGAAATTTAAAACATTTTTAGGTTCAAACGAAAAGTTTGACAGAGTTGGTTTCAGTTGAACAAATAACCGCTTTGTCAAAACAATAGCTCTGGTCCCACTGTGCATTGCGCTTGTTGTCAACCAAGCAATGAGACATTTCACTTTTGCTCTAGAACAGGCGGCAAATTATTAAATTTATGAACTTTTATTGATGTTTTACACACAAACTTTGACCGCTCGAGAGTTGATGGTTGTGCGTGTGTATGGTGTGTGTGTGTGTATTGGTATGGGGGCAGATGCAAGTAAGACTAAGTATCTAAGCACTTGAGACTGGATGGAATCGCGGGTCACAGACTTCTCTCTTGGTATTGGTGAACTAAATTTTATAGAATCTTGAGCTTAAACGAGACAAACTGAGACTTATTCTCAGTTGGTCTTAAAACTTTGTTCGCGTCGCACGCAGAGAAAAGTATCTCGCAGATACAAAACAACAGCGGTGGATTTAATCGTGTCGAAGGAAGAGCTCAATTAACTCAATTGCATAACTCTGAATTCAGAACAAAGTCAGATGCGCTCTACTTGACAAAAACCAAACACTGATTAGCCATGGCAATAACAACTGCCAACTGTGACTGATAATTGGCAAACGAAAGACAAAAACGAAACAAAAAGCAAAAATCAAAAGCAAAAAGTATTCGTATTCGCATCGAAATTGATCGGTTTTTAATCGCAAACCCGATACCAAACCCGATCCCAAAATGGTGTACTTTGCCAGTCGCGATAATCGTGATCGCGGCGGGAAAGCCAAGCCACAGGCGGAGCGGATCATACACGATGAAGAGTTTGGGGAAGAGAACGTCGAGCTGGTCGACTCCGAGTGGGCCGACTTTGAGAAGTTCATTCGCCAGTTGAGACAGAGACGCAGCAGCAACATATCGATGGAGGTGGAACTACGTCATGTCCAGAGACATCCGAAGGTCAAGTCGCAGGCCTTCTATCCCTGCCCCCCGCCCACTGAAAATGGACCTGACTCCGACTCAGATTCGTCTGACGATGACGATCCATTCGGATATATCGACACTCTTGTAAGCAAAACATCGTACTTCCAAACTATAATGTTTACAATATTAGCCTGTTAGTTTTCTACTAAATAGAGCACTGGGTAATCTATTTGATTGATAAGATTTCCTTCCACATACGTATACTAGTTTGGGACTTGGCGACAGCATTATCTTTATATCTGACATGAATGAGCAATAAGCCGTTAAAACCAATTACCAACAAAACGTCTGGTTATTGATTATGGCCACTTTATAGATCTCATCAACTTTCTCATTAAGTGATTTGTATAACTCTCTTATCAGAATTTAGTATGAATGAAGCAAAGTCGATGACGGTTTTTCCCCATGAATTTATAAAGAGAATATATATCTCTGAATCTGCAAACTTTCCATTCGTTTAATTAGTCAGTTAACAACTAATCGAAATTTAAAAATTTTTCTTGTTAAACATTTTTTGACCCCGTACTCAATAGGAGTACAGGGGCCTATTAGGTTTGTCAGAAGCGAAATGTGCGCAACAGGCAGAAGGAGGGGTGACCGAACCCATAAAGTGTATAAATTTTTGATCAGCACCAACAGCAGAGTCGATATTGCAATGTCAGACTGTCATTCCGTCTGTTTGATCAACTGGATCTCAGAGGGTATAAGAGCTAAGGCCATCAAATACGGAATGAAAGTTCGTCCATACACACATTATATGTATGGTTCCATTATAACTATCCTCACCAAATTTAGTCCGGATCAGACAACTATATCCAATAGCTCCCATAGGACAAATCGGTCGAAAATAGGAAATTTGTATGAAGACATGTAGGTAGTTAGTAATCGCAACCAAACTCACACAGTATGTCAGTATTAAGATCATAACTATCCTTACCAAATTTGGTCCGGATCGGAAAACTATAGCCTATAACTCCCATAGAAAAAATCGGTCGAAAATTGCTTATTTTTATGGTAAAATGTGCACTAGAATTAGTACGGGGTCTTTTACAGTCGGCTCTCTCGATTGTAGCCTCTCTAACTTGTTATATTAATAATAATCTATACCAGTGGAATATTTTAATTTGTTATTTAACTCTGCGGAACCTATACGAAAAAACTAAAGACCTTCCACAAAATGTATCCTGAAACAAATGAGAATTTTTATTCTTCTAATAACTTTCCTTAAATATATAAGAATATTTTAAGTATCTTAAATTTAAGTAATTTAAATAAAATTAAAAAACTAGGGTATACGGATTACGGCTACCACAATAGTTGTATTTTTCTGTGCTTTGACCCTGTCTTTTAACACTTTTCGCTGAAGCAATATGAAATAGCGTACAAACGGCAAGTGAGAAAAATTGTTAGCTATTTTTAATCGGATTATAAAGAATAATGTTTATTATAAGTTAAGAAATTATTTCTTTGAAGAAGGTAGTAGGCTGCAAAAAAAAGGGTAACCAAGTGGATCAAAGAACTTTTACTACTAACAGTTGACTTTAAATGATTAAAGTCCTTGATAACGAATCAAAAGACAAATTAATAGATTTAGTCCTAAAAAATGTTAAAAAAAATGTCTGAAATGAATTTTGTTAGGTACAAAAATGTTTCGTTTATTTTAAAAATAATTTCGATTTTGAACTGATTGAACTTTATTGGTTTTGAAATTTATTTTCAAGTAAGAAAGCTTTTAAAGAAATATTAAAGTTTATTGCTTGTGCTGAATAAATTGGCAAATGACTGAAATTCGGCACAGCTGGTTACCCTGGCCAATATAGAGCGGTCTTGGCCCAGACGAAACAAATTTCAATAATTTTTAGACACAAACGGAAAGCTCGACAATGTTGGTTTCAGTACAAAAAAGTTTTCGCAAAAGATTAGAACGTTGTGTGAATGTCGGAGAAATGTTCAGGAAGTCAACAAATCAATAAACATTAAAAAACGTTAAAAAAAAAACACTTAAAAATTATGTGAAAGTGCAAGAGAAAATCAATTTTGTAGATAACGAATTTTTCGAATTGAAATAATTTTCAAATAATTGTGATAAAGGCCGTGCAGCGGTGAAAATATTTAAAAATAAACTGCAATGAGATTTACAACTGTTTTGCTGACGAGACGGGTCTCAAGGGCAGCGACATGTAATTACGTCTTGCAGTGAAGAATAGCAACAAAAACACGGCCAAAAACTATAAATAATTGGCAACAAAATGCGAAAAAGAAACTCGGCCAACAGCCGCAGGCGTGTCAAAGGCCGTAATACGGATCTACGCTACTGATAAAGTTATCAATCATTAGAGACATTTGAGAGACAGAGGCAAAGACATAGAGATAGATAGACAGAGAGATAGTGTGTGCGGTAGTCGGTGTTTCGCAGTTACAAATCGCCTGCTTCATGTTCAGCAACAGTCGCACCCACCAGGATGAGTACATTCGCGAATACGCCTTTGAGCCGGAGCTACTGATCAATCGGGAGGAGTATCTGCGGGAGGAAAAACGAGCCCACAAGTTACCCTCTACCCCCGTCCGCCTTCGCTGGGATGATGCTATTGCCAAGCAGAAGCAGCAACAACAGAAGCAGAAACAGAATCAAAAGCAGAAACGAAAAGACAGTTCCGATAATTCTAACCAAGACGATGACAAGAATCAGATTGAATTCGAAATCGAGGCTTTCTACTATGTAAGCATATGACAAGTGACCAGAGACAAGTGACAAGTGACCAGTTACCAGTGACCATGCCCTAAACAGACCTTCGCCCAGACCTCTGGGAAATTAACCGTGCTCTTGGGTTTGTGCCTTATTTCCTTCTCCTTCTGTTTATTATTTATTTTTATCCATTTTGCTTCTTGGTTTTTATTTTTATTATTTATTTTCATTTTTGTTTTGACCGTGACATATTCGAGCAATTTTCTTTTGCTATTTTCTCTGGGTATATTGCAAAATTTTATTTAAATTTAGATACAAAGTAGCAGAATTTAGTTTCATTAACATTTATTTATATGCAACATAATCATTTTTTTTTTTTTTTTGCTGCCTTTGAGTTATTGACTTCCGTATTAATTTGCCTATTGTCAAATATTCAAAAATTTGTTTTGATTTTTTATGCTTTTATTTCGTTGCCATGTCACTTTTTTGCACCTAAATATATATAGATACATATATATATATATACATACATATAAGTAATATGCTTAATGTTTTGGGAATTTCCGTATATAAAAAATGGTTTCATGACGAAAAATCCGAAGCGTGAAAACTTTTGCCTGTTGGATTCTTATTTTCTTCCTGTTTTTTATATATTTTCATTTTGTTTATTTTGAAAGACAAGTTTTTTATGTTATTTTTAAAAAAAATATATTGGACTTTTGGCTGCTGCCATGTGATGAACCAGTGAAACCTGGGCATCAGTAAGTGTTTGGTATTCTCCGAGGATGGTGGACAAAATTTGTTTGTTTTTTACTCTCAGTTTCTATATATATAACTGAAGGGGCCATAAGAATCTGTTTCGAAAGCGTAATACACGTGTAACTAGTCCATTAAATTCATTGTAACAAATAAAACTAATTAAAGTATTCCCTTTTCAATTTCTAGATGTATGGTCGTTATACGAAAGATCTAGGAGAATTTGCCAAAGATGAAGCCAGAAAACTCAAGCTACTCGAAAAGCGACGAAAGCAAGAAGATAAACAAAGGAATAAGGTAATTTTGACAAGTATTTCGAATAGAACACACAAAAGAACACATAACTATATCTATTTATTTATATACACTTATTCAATGCAAACGTAATGAGCAAAATAGTCTACACACATATTTAAGGTAAAGAATTCTAATAAAATCCGAATGAAATTCACATGAAATTGACATCAAATGCTATTCATGTTCAATGGCAACAAATTATGCAAAGTACTCATTTTCATACACTTGTTCGGTATTCGCTATTTTTGATTTGCAAATATTTGGCATAGATCCCAATCCCAATACCAATCCCATTGTCTTTATCATAGTGTCTTTTATAGGCAGTCCATTCTGTACATAAATATGAGAACGAACAAGTGATGCCAACGGTTAATTGGCCAAAATGACTGTTTGGCTGACAATTAAATTATTGAAAAGGCTAAAAAGTCACTTTTAATTTGTAAATTTTAGCAAAAAATTATTGACTTTTAATATACCTTTTGTTGGCTTAAATAATAATTTATCAAAAGCTAAAAATTTAACTAAATATTCTAGCTTTTGTATGAAAATTTCTAAACTTAGCCAAAAACTAGCTAGAGTGTCAACACTGATACGCGTATGTAATTCATAAGTAGCAACTGTTGAGAGAATTTAGAGAAATTTGTGAATTGTGAACGCATCGGTTTATAAAGCAGCAGTGCTGGGAAATATTTACAGGAACTCCTTGGGAAACGTGCGACGCGAATAAAGAGCATCTCATCATGGATCTGGAGGCATACGTTGGCACGCTTGGGCGAGGATTGGGTGTTCCTTGCCCTACTAGGCATCATCATGGCCCTTCTCTCCTTCATTATGGACAAAGGCATATCGATATGTACAAATGGTAAAGTCATTTCAATTGACTAATGTCGTTTCACAATCTCTCATCTGGTATACTATATACATATATTTTCAGCTCGCATTTGGCTTTATCGCGATCTTACTTCACAGCCCTTCATCCAGTATTTTGCTTGGGTCTCATTGCCGGTTTGCCTCATATTGTTCTCAGCCGGTTTTGTGCATCTCATCGCACCGCAAAGTATAGGTAAGAAGAAGATATTAAACTAATTATAAAAGGTAGATTAAAAATAGTAGATTTAAAAAGTCGTCTTAACCTGCTAGGAAATCCCTAATTGATTTGAATTGTTTCAGTAGTTCAAAAACTCATGATTGTAGATGTTTGGGTTTTCCAAAGCAAAAGAGTTCCAGAACACTAAACTAAATTAATTTTTTTACTTACTTGCTTACTTCGATGGTTGTTTAGGATCCAACTGACACTTATAGTTTAGATAGCTTCAAAAGGTATTCAAAAAGGTTTTACCTAAAGTGTTAGCCCCTTTAAGGGCACTTGGCCAACTCCCAAACAACAGATTATATACTCCAATAGATTCCCAGACTCTGAGATTGCACCACTGCACTCCGGCAGCTGCCTGCACCAAGAGCACTTGGCTCCTCCAGTATACTGAACACTCAGTAATTGAATAATTGTGTCTATATGTTATATACTCGATTTGAACACCTGTTTACTAACCCACAAAACACTACGCGTATGCTCAATGCATAAATCTGAATGTTTAAATACAGAAATACCATATGTGTAAATAAGTATTGTATTACATACCAAATAGGTTCCGGTATACCTGAAATGAAGACCATACTGCGTGGCGTTGCACTGAAAGAGTATCTCACATTTAAGACACTAGTGGCCAAGGTAATTGGTTTAACGGCAACTCTGGGCAGCGGTATGCCATTAGGAAAGGAAGTAAGTATGAAAAATTGATGCCAAATATCCAAAATGGCACAACCACACACACTCACACACACACACACACACACACGATCATATTCACATTTTGGAAAACTCATATTTGTCTTATCTCTAGGGTCCTTTCGTACATATAGCAAGTATTGTAGCACAATTATTAAGTAAACTCGTCACATCATTCCAAGGCATCTATGAGAATGAGTCGCGCAACTCAGAAATGCTCGCTGCCGCCTGCGCTGTCGGCGTCGGCGCCTGCTTCGCAGCCCCTGTTGGTGGTGAGTATATTGAGCCGCAGTCATTTTGTTACATAGCTTGCAAAGAGCAACAACAAACAGTCCCTCCCCACAATCCTCTGCAGGCGTTCTCTTTAGCATTGAGGTCACCACCACATACTTTGCGGTACGCAACTACTGGCGTGGCTTCTTTGCCGCCGTGTGTGGTGCCACTGTCTTCCGACTGCTTGCGGTGTGGTTCCAAAATGCAGACACTGTGCGCGCTCTCTTTCTCACCAATTTCACCACCGAATTCCCCTTCGATCCACAGGAGTTGTTTGTTTTCGCATTGATTGGGTGAGTTCTCCACACAGTATATAAATTATAATTCTAAATAACCATCTACATGTTTATACTAGGCTCGTTTGTGGTTTGGGTGGTGCCACCTACGTGTGGGTGCATCGGCGTTATGTGCTCTTCATGCGTTCCAACAAGCGCATGAACAAATTTCTACAGAAAAAGTAAGTCAGACTTTCATTCGTTATTCCAGTCAAACATTTCCAATACGAAATCGATACCGTTCATAGAAGGCAAATCGCGAAAGTTATCGATAATTTTCTTCACTACATTTACAACACTGCCACAACAATAATTGTAGTCGATGTCGATCCCCTATTGCGAAATCCAATTGGAAGGATTAAATCTAAAACTTTTCTTTGTTTTCAGTCGCTTTTTGTATCCTGGTTTCCTGGCACTGCTGGTCTCCAGCATTTCTTTTCCACTGGGCACGGGCCAGTTCCTGGCAGGTGAGCTCAGCACTCATGAGCAGGTAACACAGCTGTTCAGCAACTTTACCTGGTCTCGCGACGACTTGACCGTGGAACAAGCCGCAGTTGTCACTCACTGGATGACCAACTACACCAGCGTCTTTGGGAATCTTGTGTGCTATACAATATTTACGGTAAGTACATGAAGTATTTATCAGATTCCGAGTTAATACAATTTATTATTTTCAGTTCTTTTTCTCCATCATTGCGTCCACGATACCTGTGCCCTCGGGCATGTTTATTCCTGTTTTCAAGATAGGCGCCGCCTTTGGTCGCCTGGTGGGTGAGCTGATGGCCTCGTGGTTTCCCCATGGAGTGCGCTACGGAGGCCGACTGTCACCCATTATGCCAGGTGGATACGCTGTTGTGGGTGCAGCTGCGTTCTCCGGCTCGGTAACGCACACAGTGTCCGTTGCTGTGATCATCTTTGAGATGACGGGCCAGATCACGCACGTGGTTCCCGTGATGATAGCTGTGCTGGTGGCGAATGCGGTGGCTGCACTTCTCCAGCCCTCGATATACGACAGTATTATACTGATTAAGAAGCTGCCCTATCTGCCAGATCTGTTGCCCTCCAGCTCTGGCATGTACAGCATATTTGTGGAGGACTTTATGGTGCGGGATGTAAAGTACATCTGGCATGGCATCTCCTATCAAAAGCTCAAGGAGGTCCTTAAGATAAACAAGACGCTGCGCTCCCTGCCACTGGTTGACAGTCCAGAGAACATGATCCTCTTGGGGTCTGTGCAGCGCTACGAACTGATTAAGATCATCGAGAAGCACATTGGACGAGAAAAGCGCATGGAAGTGGCACAAAAGTGGCAAAAGGAAGCCGAGGAAAGGGCGCTGGAGGAGGAAATGAAGAAACAGGAAGCGGAGCTAAAACAGCGTCGTCCTTCCCGCTTCGAGGTGCTACCAGCACCGGATATACTGAGTCTACGGCAGATTGCCAATGACGAGATGTTGCCCCCCAAGAAGCGAGCGGAAACCCTGCACAGCTCACTGACACCCCGCAAATCTATACTCAAGAAAACCAACTCGTTTAACCTAAAAACTTACGCTCCTCCCTCGCCACATAGTCCCAGCATCACTCCCTACACAACGATCACGGGCAACTCCGAGTTCCGCATTCGGTCCGCCTTCGAGGCCATATTCAAGAAGTCCACGACGCTGCAGGACGTTCAGCCCGACCCAGAGATGGGTTCCATCACACCTGTGGCCAGCGATAGCGTGGTCCAGGGACAGGGTCAGCGTCCCCCAAGTGCTCCCAGTACACCCGGCATTTCGAAGAAGGTTCAGCTGGTAAGTGATCAGTTTTATCCTGAGAGATTGTGCTTTCTGGGTGATTCGGGCAGATCTAACCACTAGAGGAGATGAGCTCCTAATTTTGCTTTCTATGTTGTTGTTTCATTAATATTTGCTCTCCAAGCAAGCACAAAACAATTGGAACTTTGTAACCGATCAGATCATGATGGTAAGTAGTTAACCCAAATCCAAAATCAACCACTCACTCACTTCCACTTGGTATTAATGAATCTCTATGTGTGTGGCATATCACTAATCCCATTCCATATCTGCAAGCAAGTAAACCCAATTTCAACGCACGCTGAGACCACAATACAAATGGTAATTCCAATTCTATACCCAGCAAGCATTTTTGAAGTTAACAGAGCAGAAATGAGTCTTTTATGAGTCGCGCGACTGATTAAAATAGACATATATGCGCTCTTTTTCCGATCATAAATGACTATTTCGTTGGGAGAAAATGGTACCCTAGCCGCGACTCTTCTTGATGAGTCGTTTATGACTCCTTTTTTTAATCACTTCTGATTCATTTTCGAGTCATAATTTAGTCATATTAGAGTCTTCCTGGACTCATCTATTAAATCATTTTTGACTCTTTTTTGAGTCATATTTTCAATAATTTGCAACCGAAAAATAATTTTCTTTTAAAATTCATTTTATTTTCATTTTGTATTTACATATATAATATTGGACTTATACTTAAAAATACTTCAAGTAAATAGAAATTCACATTATTTTACATATTCTTAATATATATAAGACATTTATTGAGTATAAGCCGGCTCGGTGTCCTGGGTATAAAGAGAAATTAAATTAGAACTTGTGAAAAAACTCAACTTGGCAGGCCACATAGCACCACACTCAACACAGCTTGCACTTCACGCGTGCACTTTAAGAATGACAAAACTTGTACATCTCTTCATGTGCTTAACAAAAAGTACCATTTAATTAGCTTTTAGAAGATAACAATCGGTTTTTGATCATCCCAGGGAGCAGAATATGATTGCGCAGCAATATTGAAATGATCATATTTTAATCGCCTGCATGATCAATTGGCGATTGCTTTGCATTTTGTTCTTGTATTTCAAACCAATCATATTTCGAGCATATGGAAGTGTCATTTATGAGTCTTTTTTCGATCGCTTATGAGATTAATCATTTTTTAATCATCTAAGGGACTCAAAAAAGACTCCTTCAGACGATATCTGTTAAAACAGTCTTCCAATTGCTTGCTGGGTATATATATATATGTTTATATATCGGTATATAGCAGTATTTGTAGCTGATTTTAGACCTGCTTGTGTGCTTGCTAAAAAGATCAAAAATCAGGTGATTATTTGTTTGCTCAATTAATACACATTTAACGCTTTTGTAAACGCTGCTGATAAGGATGACCAAGAAAAGGCCACAGATACAATAACTGATAACGACACGGATTCGTGTAAACCAACAAAATTGCTGCTCAGCGAAGCCAATTCAGATAATAAGCCCTGTATTAAATTCAAAACAAATAAAGTTTCAGATATTAATAGACAGACTCAGAGCCATTTAAATGAGCTACTCGATGTGTCCAATGAGAATCGCATAGAGAGGCTAAATAGGCCAAGAAAGAAACATATTCAATTTAACAGCGATGTGAAAGTAAAAGATTCGCCAAATCATAGCTACTACACCTTGGATAGCATAAGCGAGGCAGGTGAAATGGGTTATACGATAGAAGACGACGATAACGATAACGATAATCATAACGGTAACGATGATAATGTTACCAGTCTAGATCTCGAAGAGAGCTCAGATGGGGTAAGTAATACCTTCATTCTACTCCTTGTTTTCTGTACTATAACATTTACTAATCGACTAATGGTTAACAGCAGACATTTAACACAAACAATTTCTATTCTTTCTTGTCCCTATTCTTGTAAATATATATGCACCACCTACACGCATACCAAACACATACACACACGCACACAACCATAAAACAGAATACGACTATCAAAAAGACGAAATCGGTGCAATTGGTATGTAGAAATCTATTAAAGGATTTTATATTTGAACAGATTTATATATATTCAAATAGAGACTAATCTCTCATCTTCCATTTTGGGTACATCTTTTAGCCAAGGGAACGTGTGATAGACATGTCGCCGGAGGATCAGAAGCAGTGGGAACTGGAGGAAATGCAAAAACCAATAGATCTTGAGAAGGCACAGATCCACATTGATCCATCACCGTTTCAACTGGTCGAACGCACCTCCATCCTCAAAGTACACTCGCTGTTCTCCATGGTGGGCATAAACCACGCCTACGTAACCAAAATTGGGAGACTCGTCGGTGTTGTGGGACTCAAGGAGGTAAGTTCATTTCTAACTTCGATTAATCGATGTACTGATGAGTTTAACTTTCTTAATGACAGTTGCGCAAGGCCATCGAGGATATCAATAGCAATAGTTTTGTAGCTCATCCGCAGGACGATGAAGTTGATGGCGATACAAAACCCGCCGTGGAGAAGCCTCTGCTCTCAGCCAGCGCCAGTGACAAAGCCGTCGACATGACAATCACTTCGATGGACTCGGCGCTGTCGAATTCAGACAACTGTTCCGATATTGAAATGGAGCACATGAAGTCCCTGGACACGACGGAAGTAACGCTCACAATGCCGTCGACAGAGACAAATTTAACAACAGACACAAACAACACACAGAACATAAACAAAAGTGTTTAGAATAGACTTTAATCTTAGTTAGTTGCAACAGCAAATGTGTGTTTCTTGAAGATCAGTTAAAACTAATCTAAGTTATGTAATAATTTAATTAGAATATCAAGTTGTTATGTATTTATATATCTCTTTAGTGCCTAAAGTCAAAGATATCGTGATCTATGTTTAAGTTAATAACATTGCGAAATAAAACTTTTAACAATTATTAATTTTCAAATTTATCACACAATCGGTTCAATTATCTACCAATTGAACTTTGAAATCCAAATGATAATCTAATAATCAACCTTTGTTTACACAAATAATACACATAAAACCTTAATTTGTTTATGTTCTTTTATGGCTGTGTCAATTTTTGCAGACCACTCAAATGCTTTTTTATATGACATTCGAATTTTCAGACCAGTCAATCAATCAATCAAACGAAACTCTGAACAAATAAAGTCGAGAGCAATATAAAATATCAGTTTATGGTTTACTTTAATTTTGCTAAGATCGAAGCAAGCTAATCTGAATTCCAAAGATGTCATCGGAATATATCTGTTATTCCATCATCATAATTCTGAACAAACTATAAATTGTCGTCAAAAATTAAGTAAACAAAAACAAAAGAAAACAACAACTAATAATGGGTTTGGGCAAACGTTGTAAATTCTTTGAGCGCAAGATTTGGAACAAAATCTGCAGTGGAAGCTACTCGCTTGATATTCATCTTAGATTCTATAACTCACTGGTGATGGTGGATGACGATTACGTCATATTCGAGGGGGACTCTGACCAGTTTCTCGTGTCCATGGGACACAGCCCGATTTCCAACGAGAAGAAAATCCAGTTCACCGATGACGGATACTTCGCGACTCCGGGAGGTGACAACATTGAGCCAATTTCGGTCATGTGCTGTCTACCCTACAAATTCCGCTTCACCGAGGAGATTGTAGCCGAATGTCTGGGGAAACCCGAGGTTACTGCCAGCGACACGATTCTGTACTACCCACACTATGATGCCATGGTAGACAGGATGTTGCAGCAGAGGAACTTAACCCGTTTCGTCGACTCAAGTCGATCCTCTTTCCTGGCAGATTCTATTTCTTGGCCTATGATTGTCATTGGTCTTTTATTAATATTTTTTATGTTTTCATACAGAACAAAAAGTTCATAATTTTCATCACATCTACATGTATTTGATAAAGCAAATAAAAGTTCTGTATTAACATATTTTCGGGTGCGAAGTGGAATTCTTCAACCGATTAACCCTATGGAAACTATATGATCGAATTGTTTGATCACGATGCAGGATTCAATGAATACATATGTATGTGAGAATATCATTGAATTCGCTCCAACTGCTTGAAGGTTTCGAGTTTTTATACCTGTTACAAGTAGAGTTACAAGAGTATACTATAATCGTTGGAATGTAAGAGGGAGAAGGAGGCTTGGCAGACACTATTTTTGATCAGAATCAATAGCCGAGTCGATATAGTCATGTACGTCTGTCCGTCTGCATGAACAAAAAGAATCCCTGAGACTATCAGAGATAGAAAACTCAGAAATATTTACAACTTATATAAATTTATTAAAATAATAAAAATAATATTTATTTTTTACTATAAACATTTAGCGAATATCGCTCTCTTGAGAAAGGTGAGTAATCTTTACATTATTTGTTAACAGCAGCTGGTAAGCCATTCGCACCAAAATAACAGCAGCTGTAAGACGAAATGGAAATTAACATTTTCTGTAGAGTTCAATGCATGTTAAGTTTGCTTAACCCTTGTGTTGTGCAGAGTACTGCCCTGGATAACTAATAAAGAGCTGCATACACTTGAAAGAATAAAGGTCGTAAATAACTTATAGCACTAACCATACTTAACCATGCTTATAGTTATTAAAAATGTTATAAATAAATGTTAAATGTTGGAGTTAAAATATTCATATTTTCCATCTAAATATCGAGGTCTACTGAACTACAATTGAAGAAAACGGTTAGTAGGCATATTGCGAAAACAGCCGCTTTCGCTGCCTCTGCTTCTGCCGCAGCCTCAGTCGCAGTCACAGTCGCAGTCGCGGTCACAGCCTGAGGGCAAAAGCTGCGGCAACTCCATTGCGCTTATTGGATTTTTGGTTGATAAACCCATTTTGGTAGCGGTGGTGCTCGGATGTCTCCCGCTAGTAAATCCAGAATTTTTAACCATAAAGTGCAAATTGTAAATAAATAAAAAATAAAATTTAAAAATATTTAACTCAGTCGAAAAAACCAAGTTTTGGCGCAATGAAGCGACATAGTAATGCCGATGACTCGGAGCCAATTGTTCCGTCCTCGCGGCATGCCGCTCCAAGCATACAATCTGCTGATAATTACTCCAATATATCCAATTTGCGACAGGAGCATGAACTGGAGAGAGAGCGGGAGCGGGAGAAACGAGAAATCACTGGCGAGGATCAGGAGGATTTGGGTTATACACACACTCTGGTGAGAAGAGTCCTTGGACCTGTTTTAATGTCAGCTGACAGTGTTCAAGAAATTTAAAAACCTTTTTCACCAAAATAACGAATTAATTTATAATTAGCAAATCAGAAACAAATTAACATTTATTAGTACTGAGAATTCGAAACTCAATAACAAAAATCTTTAATCAAAAAGGAAGAGTTACTGAAACTCAAAGTCCAACATTGTTCAAAATATGAATTTTAGCTGGAAAATTCCTTTTATTAGATTCCCTTAGACTTCCAAAGTGAACCAAAATCCAATGTTTTTGAAAGTGAGGACACAAATTCATTTAGCGATGACACTAACCAAATGTAAGTTTTCAGTCGCTGGCGAAAGCTTTTAAAAGCTTTCAAGTGCCAAATTCAACAAAGACGTTCGAAATTTGTAAATCGAAAATTAAAATTTAGTTTATTAAAATTTCAATTTAATATAAAAATTTTAAAAATTTATTTCAGATAGACTATAGTTTATGCTCCACATAAATTATGTTTTTTCTTTAAATTTTCCAGACCTAAGCCATGACTAATGAGGTAGCAAATAGCCAGTGGTGATAATTTGTCGGTTATCTAGTCTAATATTTGATAGCATAATGACATAAGTTCGACCTAGCTGCGGATTTGGATTTGAATGGGAACTGTTTGCCTTGCTTTTTAGATGTGCAAATATTTTTTTGCTTTGATTAATGCCACCGCTCAGTTGACGCCTTTTTTATATATTTGTTTCATATATTTTTTGTAGCTATAGCAGTTGTTGTTGTTGGTATTATTTTCCGGGGAGTTGCGTTAATTGAGCCTAATTAGCAGAGCTTAAAGTGTTTAATTCGCTGCGCATGTGACAAAAATGTGACACTTCTATTTACAATTCTTTTATTTCTGTTACGAGTTCGACTTCCAGATACAAACGGCTGTATCTGTATCTGTGTGTGCATGTGCGTGTGCGTGTGTGTATCTGTGTGCGTGTGGCACAAGCCAAGTTGAGAGACATGTCACGAATTGAACGACTCTATCTAAATGTTGTGCTAATTCTTTTGGTACACCTGTCGCAGACATGTGACAATTTATTTGTCTGTGTGTCTGTTTGTCCTTCCATCAAGCAAACAAATGTATGATTCATAATCAAATAATTTTACATAATATATATTCTCAGATGTATGGCAGATACTCGAGGGATCTTCAGCAGTTTGCAGGTGACGAGGCGCGAAGATTGCGCAAACTGGCCAAATTGCGCAAACAAGAGGACAAACTGAGAAGTCAGGTAAGAAATCGTTAAAGGAAACCGAAATGGGAATTCAGAATCAAATTTACTCGTGTCTTCCTTAGTTACTTGCACTAGATAACAATGAGCCCACGCGACTGCAGAGTATCAGATCGTGGGCGTGGCAGCATGTCGCTGATCGCCTTGGCAAAGATTGGATATTCCTTACGATCTGTGCTATTATAATGGCGCTAATCTCCTTTGGCATGGACGAAGGCATTCGATTGTTTACTGAACGTAAGTCTCTTTTACTCCATGTGGGCGTGGCTGTTTCACAGAAAAGATCAGAGCTACTTGAGTAGAAGAGAATGGAATTTGTGAAACTTGAAATATTCTCAATCCATGAAATATTTTCCGTGTTTTTGTTTCAGTTCGGTTTTGGTTCTACGAGGACATCACAGAAGATCCCTTCGCTCGCTACTTCGCCTGGGTTCTTATTCCGATCGCAATGATCGTGTTCACGACCTTTTTCGTTCAGTATCTGGCTCCCCAAGCGGCAGGTATAAACACATAATTACAGCCACCTAAATGAAAGTAATCAACTGCTCTTTTAGGCTCTGGGATACCCGAAATGAAGACGATCCTTCGCGGCGTTACCCTAAAGAACTACCTGACCTTCAAGACCCTGGTGGCCAAGGTCATTGGCCTTACCTTTGTTCTCGGCAGCGGCTTGCCTTTGGGCAAGGAAGTGAGTAGCACTGTCTAACGCCTACCCTGTAATTTCCAACTAGATTAAGCCTCTAATTTACAGGGTCCCTATGTGCACATAGCCAGCATTGTTGCCACCCTATTGAGCAAGTTGGCAGCCCCATTCCGGAGCATCTACCAGAACGAATCCCGAAATACCGAAATGCTGGCAGCTGCCTGTGCCTTGGGCTTGGGAACCTGCTTCGCTGCTCCCATTGGAGGTGACTATCGTAACTGGATGATGACCGTAGTTCGGCTCAAAAACTTCTCCTCTTTTCCAGCTGTTTTGTTTAGCATTGAAGTGACCACAACCTACTTTGCTGTGCGCAACTATTGGCGTGGTTTCTTCGGCTGTGTGGTTGGTGCTGCGGCGGTGCGTCTTATCGCCGTGTGGTTCCAGGGAGCGGATACGGTTCATGCCGTGTATCCCACTAATATTGCCACGGAGTTTCCCTTCGATTCCAGGGAACTTGTTTTCTTTGCTCTGACTGGGTAAGTGGGTAAGCTCCATGGGTAGTCTATATCTGTCATCTCTGTGTCCTGGATTATTTCAGTGCTCTTTGCGGTCTGCTGGGAGCCTCGTTCGTTTGGATCCATCGACACTATGTGCTTTTCATACGCTCCAGCAAGGGGCTAAATAAGTTCCTTCAGAAGAAGTGAGTTAACCTTCCAGGAATATCCAGGGAAATAAGGTTCAATGATTCCTATTCCAATTCTTTTACAGTCGTTTCCTATACCCTGGAATCTTGACACTTATCATATCAACACTCACCTTTCCCCTCGGCACCGGACAGTTCCTAGGTGGAAATCTGGAAACGGAGAAACAGTTGACCCATCTCTTTAGTAACTTTACATGGACCAGCAACGATCTGAATGCGGAACAATCCGAGATTGTCTCGCACTGGATGACCAAGTATACTAGCATCTTTGGTAATCTCACCTGCTACACACTGTTCCATGTAAGTATCCCCTGGTCTCACCTGACCCACATTTCACATTTCCTTTCCCCCTTTTCCCGAATAGTTCTTCTTCTCTATCATTGGCTCTACGATTGCCGTCCCACACGGCATGTTCATTCCTGCCCTCAAGATCGGCAGTGGGTTTGGTCGTTTGGTGGGTGAATTTGTAGCATGGACGTTTCCCTCGGGAGTGCGTTATGGGGACTGCATGTCACCCATTATGCCGGCTGCTTACGCCCTTGTGGGTGCTGCAGCCTTCTCCGGTTCCGTGACCCACTCCATATCGGTGGCTGTGGTGGTCTTTGAAATTTCGGGCCAAATAGCCTTTGTGGTTCCAGTTCTCGTGGCAGTGTTGGTGGCCAATGCCGTGTCCTCCCTTCTCCAGCCTTCCATGTACGAGAGCGTTATCCAGATCAAGAAGTTGCCTTACCTTCCCGATCTCCTTTACACGAACTCGGGGGTGTACAAGAAGTGTGTGGAGGACTTTATGGTTCGGGACGTGAAGCACATTTGGCAGGGAATCTCCTACAGAAAGCTCCAGGAGGTGCTCAAGAAGAACAAGAAGCTTCGCTCACTTCCTCTTGTGGAAAGTCCGGAGAACCAGATCCTCTTGGGATCTGTGCAGCGGCAAGAACTAGTCAAGTTGATTGAGCACCAAATTGGACGTGAAAAGCGCATGGAGATGGCAGTGAGATGGCGCGAGGAGGAGCTCAAGGAACAAGATCTTCATGGTCGACGTCCGTCCCGTTTTGAGGTTACCCCCGCTCAGGAAACTTCCAGCCTTCGGCACATTGCCAGTGAAGAAATACTTTCCTCAGAGCGAAGAACCGAAGCTCTGGAACAGCACAAGTCCATTCTAAAGAACCAATCTAACGACTCTCTAAACAGCAACCATAGCAATTCGGACTGGCGTCTACGATCGGCTTTCCAAACTGTGTTTAAGAAATCTTCAGATCCTCGACTTGATCTGGAATCGGGATCCAATCAGGATCTGCCAACAACAACAAGCGTCTCGAAGAGAGTCCATTTGGTAGATATGACCATGGAATTCCTGTATAATCTTGTTCGATCAAGCTCCTCTTTTTTGCAGTGTGGCGATCGGGTCGTGGACATGTCTCCCGAGGGAAAGAAGCAGTGGGAACAGGATCAGCTAGCGAAGCCCATCAACTTCAAGGCGGCAGCATGCTCCATTGATCCTTCTCCCTTTCAATTGGTAGAACGCACTTCCCTCCTGAGGGTTCACTCCATGTTCTCTATGATGGGCGTTAATCATGCATATGTGACCAGGATCGGTCGACTTGTAGGAGTGGTCAGTCTCAAGGAGGTAAGTTATCCAGAAAACATTACTATTTAAACTACAAAAGTCTTTCCTTTAATAGTTACGTCAAGCCATTGAGGACATCAACAATCAGAGCTTCGATGAATCCTCTGCTCAGCAACAACCTCCTGATGTGAAACCACTGCTGGCCGCCAGTTCCAGTGACGAGGGTGTCAATAGCACCATCACCTCCGTCCACTCCATGACTTCGGGACTAACAATCCCATTAGGGAACAACGCAAATCCTCAAAATACTCTTACCAATGTCACCATTGACCAATCTGAAGATCACGTCAAAACAAAATAGGTTTATATCAAAATACAATTAAGGAGCAGGACTCAATGAAAATATCTTAGGAAATGTTAAATATTTTTTAGTACTTAATAAAGTTTATAAAGTTGACAATCTTCATATCATTAGAAGTTCTTTGTTGAAGTATTTGCCTTCAACAATTAATAGTTAAATCCATATTTAACAGCAAGAAAGAAAAGTACAGTCGAGCACGCTCGACCGTATAATACTCGCTGCATTTTATTCCAGCTTATTTTAATAAAATCGGTATCCGACTATATCAATTGATAGTACTTGCAGTAAAACACGTTGTAATAAATACATTTGTTTGTATGTATGCACATACATATACGTTTGACATTCTATAGGATAGATACATATATGTATATATGTAAATACATATATAATATAAACCACTCCGTTTTTTCTTTTTTGTATGGAAAACGCGCACTACTGTGAGTACGGGGTCTTTTACAGTCGCTCGACTGTAGCCTTTCTTACTTCTTATGTTAGGAATACTCGATGATCTATTGGGCCTTTGGGAATTAATAACTCAACTTTTTTAGTTAGATTAATTACAAAATGTACATAACTTAAATGCGTGATTGTACATTGATAATACATAAAACTAGTAAGAAAGGCTACACTCGAGCTATAGGACCTATAGGAGCTATAGGCTATACTAGTCCGATCCGGAAAAAACTTGGTGAGAATTATTTCGATGGTATCATAAACATAATATGTAAGTTTGGTTGCGATAGCTCAACTAAAACTTTATGTCTTCATACAAATGTTCTATTTTCGACCGATTTGTCCTATGGGAGCTATAGGCCATAGTCGCCCGATCTGGACCCAACTTGGTGAGGTAAGTTTTCAAGTTATGGTGATGTGACAATTGTTTTTTACAATTTGCGGGCACGGTAGGGGGCGTGGCAACTATTTGAAATAAACTTGATCAGCTCCCGAAGTGGACGGACTTTTATTCCAAATTTGGTGGCTCTTGGCTGTAGATGCTAATCAGGAATATATATATTTTATGGGGTCGGCCAAGCCTCCTTCTGCCTATTACGCATATGTTGCTTCAGACAAACCTAATAGACCCATCTACTCTATTTTAGAGTACGGGGTCTAAAAGTCATAAAAAATTAGAGTCGTTCCTTAAAAATACTCGATAAAAACAGTTGAACTCTTTATGGGCGCTTGGGAATTAAATAATCATTAGTTTGGAATATTTTTACGGTTAAACCACAGAAAACAGAGTTTTACATTTTCGCTCTATCAGAATCAAAATATTGCTTATTATAAGCAACCCTTAGTCCGAGTTATTCAGTTTACTTTGACACTCTGAGAAAATCAGACCATATTGGAATTATTATATAGTGCTTTTGTTATCGAACTACTTGTACTATGTGGAATATAAGATGTGCTCTCATAATACTCAGTATATTTATAACTGTAGCAAAAGGGGATATTCCCGGTTGTGACTATTTTGATACTGTCAGTTTAAAAGGCAGTGAACCCTTTCAAAACGGTTCATATTCGTACCATAATTTTATAATACCTTCTGATAAAATTGGAAATTACGATAATCGCACAACATTATACGGTGAAGTAAAGCAGGTCTCCAGCTACCCAAGGGGATGTCTTTGTCAAGTGAAATCCTGCATCCTTTTCTGTTGTGAACCAGATAAATCGATCCAAAACTTCGACTTAAACATAACTCTTAACAATGGCCAAGTTGTTCAGTTCAATGAGTCGAATGAATTCGCTATGCAAATAAAGTTTCAAATGTCTTGTGATCTACTTGAGGATAAAGATTTCAAAAAGGAATCACTCGGTCAATGGAAACTATTTGAGGTTTGATAGAAGTGATCTATAGACGATTTATAAGTATTAATTATCTTTGTTTTTGATTAAAGAACGGAACACTCTATAATCTGACTAAAGGCAAAGTAATTAAAAAGAAGGATTATTGCCTCGTTCCTCTTAAGGTATCAGATGTAAACTACGAACTTGTTCCCTACCACTTCGAACCATCAATTTCATCTACAACCATTTGTAAGAGAGTTATCGGTTAATTTTGTTCATTATACCCTTGCAGAGGGTATATAAATTTTGTCACGAAGTTTGTAACGCATTGAAGGAGGCGTGTCCAACCCCATAAAGTATATATATTTTTGATCAGCACCAACAGGCGAGTCGACTTAGCCATGTCTGTCTGTCTGTCCGTCTCTCAGTTTCAAAGCTGTCTTGATGAAACTTGGTACAGATGTGTATTCTCTCTCCACATATGCTAAAATCGGATGACTATATCAACAAATTTTTTGTAACTTATCTCAACCAAACTTAACCTATATGCATTTCCATGTGCAAACCAAATTTCATCAAGATCGGACCACTATATCATACATATAGCTGGCATAGGAACAATCGGTTGAAAATGTTGACAACGCTTAGTATGAAAATTTTCAGTATCGATTGAGTGATTTCAACCAAATTCAAACAAAATGCATTTGCTGTTATTCCCCATATGTTGACTAAAATCCATTCGGATCGGATTACTATATCATATAGCTGCGATAGGAACAATCGGTTCAAAGCCTTAGTATAAACAATTTTTAGTGTTTATCGAGCGATTTAATCCATATTCGTGCAATACACATTGGCCATCATTCCCTATATGCTGACCAAACGTCATCCAAATCGGTTTACTATATCATATTGCTTCCGTAGGAACAGTTGGTAATTGAAACTAAATTAACGCAATATGCGTGTCTGCAAGGGTATTTAATCTTCGGCGAGCCGATGATAAGCTTTAATTTCTTGTTTTAATATTTTATTACATTTTTCAGTTGACTATCCTTCTGCTCTCAAAATTATCTCAGTATTGTTTTTGGTTATAACAATTGCCGTATATCTTTACTTACCAGAGTTTCAATCAGTTTATTATAAATCCTGTTTGTGTTACTTTATATGTGTGACCATTAGCTTCCTTATATTGTGGATTGAATCTCTAATTCGAGGCAATTTGACTTCGAGAATAGTTTGTTTTCTGATAGGTAAGTTATATCCCAAAATTGTAATTATAGACTAAAGAAAGTTACACATGAAATTACAGGATATAGTGGATATTACTTTGTTATGGCTGTATTCCTTTGGCTCACAGTGATTAACTTTCATTTGTGGAAAAAATTCAGAAAATATGGCATTACTGACAATGCCAGAATGATTAAATATCATGTATTTGTCTGGACAACTGCTGCTTTACTCCTAGTGATCACTGGCTCATTTGAATATATGTTTCTCGATACGAATGAAGACATTTTGTGGCAACCTGGTATTAGTGTTTATTACTGCTGGATAAATGGTAAATTTCAGATATTTCAAATAATGTCTTGACACTAATTTATGTATCGATTTGAACAGTCCTAAAGTGGTCTGCTATGATTTTTTATTATACTCCAATGTTAGTTGGAATTATAATAAATCTAACATTTGCTATTATAACGACACGACATATATTTGTGGAAAACAGAAGGAACAATGATGTGTGGAACACTTCTGAGAGTCAAAAAAATACATCAAAACGAACGGAGTATATAACTGATCAAGTTTAGTTAATTTAAATATTTAAAATAATCATTTTATTTATTCCATTAGATTTGCAATGTTTCTCCGGATATTTTCCATTGCGGGCATAATCTGGTCGTTAGAACCACTTATGTATTTTACTCAACATAAATTAAAAATCATATCGCACATTTGTGAAATAGTTATCTCTTCTCAAGGCATGATATTGTTTTTCACAGTGACGTGGAAAAAGAAAGTGATCAAATCTCTCTATGAGCGGTAATATGCCCAACGTTTAAAATTGTTTAATCCTTATATATATATATACATATATTTATTTTTTTTTAGAATGTATGCGGTACGCACAGATTTCAGCAATCGGCCGACTTTGTCTACAGTTTCAAGTAATAGAACTAAAAAGCCAAGGAATCAATAATCATTTCAAGTGGTTCACATTTTAATTATTTGTAATTAATTTAAATCAAAAAATAATTGAAATAAATATGTGATTAACAATATCAGTTTAGTCGCTCAGTTCAGGGCCGGATTTACATAGGGGCCAGTGGGGCCAGGGCCCCAGGGCCTCCTCCACACGCAATGAAAAATGTTTTAAATCGCTGTTTTATACCAATTTTCTATTTTCTGTACTAAACTAATGTTAAAAGAAGTTCGTAAAGAATGTAACAGTTCAAACAAAGATAAAATGAATTACAATTATTTCGATGAAGTCATTAAAAATGTTGTGGAATCTAAGAGATGCTCCTTCGATAGCTTCGAAAAAGCGGGGAAAAAATATCAGCGATCCAACATTAGTTCGAAGTAAATGTTCGGAGACCAGCTGCGAGCTATGGAGCAAGACAAATTTGTGTGCGCTTTTACCGTGCTGGACTAGTTAACTAGCCACTTTATTGTCAAAACAATTTTAATATCTAATCAACGAATCAATTGAACGCTTTTAGTATCTCTTCATTAAAGAAAACGATCTATGTTCAACGTTTCCCAACACTGAAATCGCTCTGCGCATGTATTTGTCAATGCTGGTGACGAATTTTATCGGAGAACGGTAGTTTTCAAAAACGAAGCTTATAAAAAACCGACTGCGTACAACCATGGGACAATCTCGATTGGTACATTTGACACGTCTCAGTTTGGAAAGCGATGTCCTCCGTAATCTCTCTTTAAAATCACTGTTGGCGAAGAGTTAATACGCTGGGTACTTATAATTTTCAATAAAATAAAGTACGAGATAAGATTCTTCTAAAATTTCATTTTTATCTCTGGGATATCGAGCTCTACTTTAGAGGCCCCCACCACACCTGGCCCCATAAAATTAATGTGTTAAATCCGGCCCTGGCTCAGTTGATGGGTGCAGGTTGATGCAGTTGATTATAATAAACGATATACTCATATGGTTATATATGATTATATGGCAACTACATGTTGTTCGAATTGGTTCTGCTATTTAAAAAAGTATATATTTTCTATCTCTTTTATTCGTTAGAATCTTTTGGGAACTTGTCTACTTATGCATTTTGGGAACTGTTTTATCAAACAAGTCAAATATGCATATATGGGCATTTGTAATGGTGAGGTCTGCAAAAGACCTTAAGTATATACATATATTATAAAAAGTAAAACTACACGCACATTTTAATTATTGTTTGTCTTGCTAGGAAAACTTGTTAATAATTTTAACTATTACTTGGAATAATAAACTACGGAAATTTGTTTATCGCCTGGGTGTTAAAATAAATTCTTGTTGATTATGTATGGTCCAATTTGTAGCCAATCCTCGATTAGAACAGCTTTTGAGAACTGTGCTTGGTTTTTGAAACCAACAATTTTTTAATATACTCAAATGTACTGATAATTCAGAACTATAAAAATTCAAATTTTACTTGTTTTGTTATCTGCATGGCAAAGGCCAAAAAGCACATTGCTGATTTACTTAATTGGTTTGTTTTCGATCGGAACGACTGTGAAATACCCCGTATTTATTTTTGGATAAATCAGGAATAATAATACGAGATATCTAACATAAGTTAACATGTGTAAACTTTTGTTAAAATATTTTACTTATGCAGTTCTCTTACGACTCTCTTGGGCCGTAAAAAACGATGCATAAAGGGAAACGGAAAGCAAGACCACGCTTAGTTTGATACCTCACATCTTTGGCAAGCTTTACAGGGTATAAAAGTGAATGTGTTAACATAATTAAACATTTCGCTGTCTCCCTTCCTAAAAAGGTACCCAAGACGAATCTCGACAGTTCATTGAAGTAAATCGGCGATCGAGGAAAGACTTTTTAGCAATCACTGTGCACATTAAAGCAGGATGAGAGGGAAAACAGTTATCGGACTTATTATATTAATTTTTATGCTGTCCCGGATTTGTCATTCTGCGGTGTTATACGATGCTGACAACCAACATGTAATAAAAAAACGTGATGATTATACACCAAATTGTATATGTAAAGACTGTTACTGTGTAGAAATGGCGTGGAGGGAACCTGTTTATTGTTGCGGTTAAGGTTAACTCACTTGTAAGCAATGTAATCACGTTTATAAACACTGCTGTAGTAATAAAATTAATACATGCAATCCAAATCAGTTCTTTATACATACATATGTGTTATACTAGGCAAAATCTCTTAAATATATACGCAGTTTGCACCAAATTTTATCAAATTATTATAAAATGCCGGACAAAATGAAAATAAAAACAAGAAAGAATGCTATAGTCGCCTCGCGACTTTAGGATACCCGTTACTCAGTTTAATTATATTATTAACAATATAATATATTATTACCAATATTAATAATAGTACAATCGTTTAGGTAATCGACCCTATTGATTTTAATTCAGATGACTTGAGAAACGCAGAAAATTTTCATACAAAATCATATTTACAGCGTATTTTTGCCGATCGGCCCTTGCTGCTACGTCTAGCGTCCAATTACAACGTAAACTTAGTCATTGTTTTTTCAGATATGTTTGTAAGTTTCGCTTCTGTTTGGCCAACGCATTTCAATAAATTCATATTTGGAGCGTATTTTGACACATTGCCTATTATATGATTATTATCCGATTTGGATCAACTTGTCGATATGTTTACACTCTTGAAGATATATTCTGTGTAAGTTTACTTATTGGTTGGCCAACGCAAAAGTTATTCTTATGCAATTCATATTTGGAGCGTATTTTTGACCGATTGTCCTATGGGGCTATATGATATAGTTATCCGATTTGGACAAACTTAGTCGATATGTTTATATTATTGACAAATATATTTGTGTAAGTTTACTTCGATTGGTTGGCCAACGCAAAAGTTATCCTATAAATTCATATTTGGCCTGCAAATTTGACTTTAGAGCTTATGATTTAGTTTTCCGATTTGGATAAGCTTGAAAGTGGGGCTTGGTTTGAGCATACTAACAAAAAGTTTTTTTATAAAAATGCTATTTTTTGGCATTTTGTGTCGTCTTTCGTTTGCGAACACTCGGGCTTCTACTCATTAGTATTCTCTTAGTTGCTATAGTTCACACAGACGGCTATTCGGTCAAAAACACTCGGCTTGTGATGCTGATCAACAATATACATATATACTTTATGGGGTCTGCCACGCCTCCTGCTTCCTGTTACATACATTCCAACGATTACAATATACCCTTTTACTCTATGAGTAACGGGTATAAAAAGGAAAAATCACTAAAAGCACTCGTCACATTAATTCTAACTGGTTCTAATTGAAGATGATTGGGGATTTCAGTTATAATCCGAATATATGCATCAACAGAGGTGTACACTCTGACATCGACGAATCGGTAATGGGTTAGCCAAATCGCACTCCAACCCCCAAGAGGAAAAATGGGCAGTATATTCATAAAGACGCAAAGAGGTATTGGCCAAGTTGATTATGTTATCACTGAACCTCAAAGATCACTTTTAAACGAAAAGAAGTCAATGAGTAAGTTTGAGGCTTGGGACAGCATTTGACTTGCAGGACTTTGTAAACACTAGTGTCTTGAGGCAAAGCTATTTTAGTAAGTAGTAAAGTCAAGAGGTATAAATACTATCATAACGTGGAACGCAAAGAGCCAAAAAATGGCATGAATTCCTCGACACTTTACAGTGAACATTTAACAACTTTAGCAGCGCAAAGACTGCTTTCCAATTTTGATCAAATATAGCCAGTTGTATAAGTAAAACTTAGTCTTAAGAAGTAAGGACCTTAGAATAACCTATCGATGTCTGATCTTTCAGTTGACTCCTTTGTTTTGTCGATGTACTTTCAGCTCATGCCGGTGAATGTTTTGTTTACTATATATGCACAAACTTTAAGAAGTTTGACAGCTAAGGTGTTGGGTATTAGATGAAGGTATATATGATATATAGCCCCAAGTTTAAAGAGGAAGGTTAAATAGTCTTGCAAAGGCTTTTCTTCTTATCTCCCATTATAAACAAAGACTTTGTCCTCCGATTTTAAGTTTTGGTCTTCAAATTTAAGACCGTTTGTGATCGTTTACAGCTGTTGGCAGCGTTAAAACGCAGTTGTTGCCTCCTTTGGGATACCTTAAGGATAAATAAAAGTCAAACAGTTTAACATTTTGTATATTTTGCATTTTTATTGACTTTTCTCGTTTTTATGTATAAAACAATATCTCATCATTCTTTTTTTTTTTTTGTTTGGTTTTTCTTTTGCTTTCGCATCATTTCGATTGTTTCGCTTAGTTATTGTTTTTCCTCTTTTGTTTGATAATTTAAAAACAATTTGTCGGATTATGTGAAATAGTTTTAGCATTTGTTACAGATCTCAAACAACGCTCTCTCCCTCTCTATTTCTATCTCATTGGCCAATCCCACACTTTTTCTCTCTCTCTGTTTTCCGAGTAAATCGTCTCGTTTTCAATCAATTTTAACGGTATAGATAACTCGTAAGTTTCAACGGACATTTTGCAAAAAACTAAAGTTTATATCTATCTTTATATATGTGTGTGTGTATGTGTGTTTGCTCTTTACGTGTAGTGTATAGTGTATAGTGTGGTGTAGTATAGGGTATCTCCCTCTTTTTCACTCCCTCTCTCACCGTCTTCGTCTTCTCACTTCTTCTCTTAGTTCACATCATATAAATGTTGTTTTTTGTTTCGTTGCGAAACATTTCTCACAGTTTTACAAATTAAAACAAGAGCGTTCCTTAGTTTTGCCATTCTACCATCGAGTTCCTGTTTACAATGCAAACAAACTTATTGTTTTGTTGTAGGAATACATTTTTAATATAAATTAAATTTAAATTATCTGGGTCTCGCACTTAACTGTTGTGTGTCTCTGTGTGTCTGTGTATCTGTGTGTCTCTGGATTTCTTTCTCCATCAATTAAAATTTAAATATTAGGTTCTTTTTTTTTTTGTTGTATTCTATGCATAGCAATAGTTTCTCTTTGTTTTTTTTTTCTTTTGTTTTATGTGGAAGTATTTAAAGTGTTTTTTTTTTATTAGTTTAGTGTTTTTTTTGTATTTTTGTTTTAAGTTTTTTTTTTTTTTTTTTGTTACAGTTTTGTTTGTTGTTGTGGAAAAATAGAAGTATGTTTTTGTATGTATGTATACATTTTGTTGAGGCGCAAAGCATTCTGACAATTAATTTTGTGGGGCGTAAACAAACAAACGATCAAGATCAAACAAAAACAAATATATAATAATAATAAACGATTTCCGTTAGACTTTTCATTTTCCTCTACTGGTCACTACAACTACGTTTCACTGTAGTACATCATGTAGTTGTTGTAACTTTATGTGGATGTTGTTGTTGGTGTTGTTGTTGTTGTTGATGATGGCACAGCGTCATTTGATAGTTTTCTTCAGGTGCAGTTTACATTTACATTTTATATCACATTTTTATTTGTTATTATTATTATTATTATAATTATTATTTTTATGTTTAATTTTTATTAACACATTCTCTTTTCTCCAATAATTTTTTTTTTTTCATTTATATTTACGCCCAGCAAAAAATTGTTGAGCAATGTGAAATGTCAAGAATTATCTCTGCTTATTTAGAATTAGAAAAACGTTAAGTGTATCGGAAAGTAACAAATTTCAAGTTTTGAGATATTTCTGCAACATTTCTTAAGATAGACTACAGTTTATCCTCTCAAATTGTTGTAGCAATAACTCGATTAGAATTTTAGTTAACAGTCTCTCAATATGTGCTCAACATTTATGCTAACGGAATGAGAATTATTATTTAGTTAACATTAATATTAAGCTCACATTGAGCGCAAGTTTGTTTAAGAAAAGTCTTAAGAAATTATCATGTATTTGTTAAACAATTTCCATTCCAAATCCAAATCAATTGTATCAATTTGTTATGGAATCGCAAACTGTCTAACAAATAGATACATTTCCCATGTGTGTGTGTGTGTGTGTGTGTGTGGTTCGTGTGTGTAGAGTGTTGTGTGTTTGTTAAATTGTTTTTGTTTTTTGTTGTAGATTTTACAAATTTAACTCAATTTCTCAACTTTCTGTATGCTTTGTGTAACAATTTCTGTTAATTCAAATGTTAAATTTATAGTTAAATGACATTTTCTTTATCTTTTTATCGAATTTCAACAATTTTCCTTTTTGTTGTACATTTTGGGTTTTCGGTATGCAAAGTTCTTAATTGATTTTTAGCCAAAACAAAAAAAAAAATCATGCAACAACTTTGTTTTTTTTTTTGACTTAGTTAACAGAAAAGCACAAAAGGGGAAATATTTTTGACGGCAACTGTTGCTGAATTAAATTTAAATTTTGCTTAAGGATTTCATTTTGCAACATCAGTTTTAGCCAAAACTAATCAATTAATAGTTTTTCTTTTTCTTTGTCGAGTCTTTGAACTCGCTTTTAACACAATTTTCTTGTTTTCCTTTCATACTTTTGTTTTTATTTTCATAATAAAAAATTATAGCGATTAATTACATGTTTTCTTTTTAAATCTTTTTTATAAAAAAAGGTTATTTTGTTTGTTTTCGAACGACTGTTTGGCATTTGTTGTTGTTGTTGTTGTTTTTGTTGTTGTTTAAACAGCATCATTTTCTTTTCTTATTCTCTTAACACAACTTTTGATCTGCATTAAAATAAGACGGAATTTTAAGTAGTTTCTTTTTTTACAGTTTACAGTTTACAGTTTCTTGTAAGTGTATCGAATGGAAAAATATTGAAAAATTATTAACTATAGTTCTTGCGTATCTGTTTGTTAGTTTGTATGTATGTAAAAAAATTATACAAAGAAAGGAAACATTTTTTAATTTGCATCATTTACTTCTCACTTTTGGCCAGTACGCCACAATTGCAATCGCTATAGTTCTCTGCATATTTGGCACACTATTTCGATTGGCCAACTCTTTTGGACGCCTGCTCAAGGCTACTGCGGAATACTTTCGCTGCAGTCGGACCACTCTTAGCCACTGGCTGTCGCGGGCTCACAATACTCGCCCAGATCCCCGGGACGCTGCTGTTGGCGCATTCGTCGCTGCAACAGGCGGCTCTCGCTGGGTGAAGACAGGCCAATGCCCACCTTGGGCGCCTCCTCCAACAAATGCGGAGGCACCTGTGACGAGTGCACAAAGCGTCCGGAACCAATGCGTCCTTGTGGCTGCATCGGCATCTGCATTCCTGGTTGCTGTTGATGCTGTGAGCGTTGCATGCCCCTTGACTGATTCATGCCACACCCGCGCATAGGCTGATAGACGGAATCTTGACGCCAATTGCGGATCTGAGTTCCGGGCAGCGTCGATTGCTCATCGGATGGCGGTGATCCTCCGCTACCGCTGCTGCTGCCAGCGCTGTTATGACGCTTCTGCTGATGCTGCTGCTGTTTGAGCACCGGCAATGGACATGGCGGTGGAGCCACCTTGTAACCAGCGGCACCGCCACTGTGTGAAAAGCTGCCCAAGTAGTTTCGCTGCTGATTGCCATAATGTCCTCCGCCGCCGCCAGTGCTAAAGGGCGGACGATACTTACGGTACGCGCCGACAGCGGTTGAATGCTGTTGTGGCTGCTCCGATTGATGGCTGCGATAACGCCAGTTCTCCATGGAGTCGACTCGTGGCGCAATGTAGCGTTGTTGCTGCTGCTGGCGCTGCTTACGAGTGTACGCATTGCAAATTGCTGGTGGCGGTTGCTTCTGTCCATTAACCGATTGCTTCACCTCATTCTCTGGCTCATCGTCATCGTCATCATCATCGTAGTTATCGTCCTCCTCGTCTATGTCGGCGTCCTCGTCATTTTGATATGCATCCAATGCAAAATAAACATTGCGTTGCTGCTTATTATTGTTGTTGTTATTGTTACCTACAGCCAGTTGCTGTGGCTGCTGCTGTTGCTGTTGTTGTTGCTGTTTGCCAAAAGTCGTTCGAATTGTTGTCTCCTCAGCTGCAGTTGTTGTCGGTGCGTCCTTCGACGCCTTCAAATCATCTTCGGTATCTATTTTATCGTTATCCTTATCATTTGGTGGGCATGTTGTTGCTGCTGTTGTTGTTCCTTGCACTGCCGCTGAGTTGACAACAATTTTTGCAGTCTCATAAATTTCAGGTAGCTTTTCATTTAAATCACTAATACTATCCAATAGATTAACATCATCATCATTATCGTTATCATTGTTATCATAATCGTTATCCTTATCATTTCCAGTTTGCTGATCGCCGTTGTTGCCATTAATTTTTGTTGCTGTTGTAACTGGTGAATGCATTTTATTGCTGCTGCTGCTGTTGTTGTGGTTGCTGATGTTATTGGTGTTGGTGTTGCTGTTGTTGGCATCGGTATCGGTGATTGTGGTAGCACTAATATCACTTGATGTTGGTCGTTGCTTTAGAGCCCCATCAACATCGTCATTCTCCTCCTCTTTCTCCTTCTGCTCTGCCTCGTCCATCTTTACCTTTTCTACAATCATCTCATGCGCATCTTTGCGCATTGTTGTTGTTGTTGGTTTAGCAAATTCACTTTGCTTTAATTCTTCCATATTATCAATAATAAGTTTCTCCTTTTCCTTATCCTCCTTCTCATTGTCTTCCATTTCTATCATCTTCTCTTCTCCAATCCCATCTTTCTCAACGCCAAATTGTTTGTTTCGATTGTCGGCTTCATTCTTCACCATCTCCCCCTCCTCGTCGTATTCATCTTCTTCGGCAATGTCATCCACACGCTGCTGCTGCTCATACAAGTAATCGTCACCCTCATCCTCGTCAAGCTCACGCCAATAATGCTTATAGTGCTGATAGTCCTCGGCCTCTCTCTCCCCCATTTCATCCTCATCCTCGTCTTCTTCTTCATCTTCATCCTCAGCCTCACTGCAGCTACCAACGGCCGCTTGATGATGATGCTCCTGATGCTTTTGCAGTTCGCGCTCCTGTTGATAGCGACGAGTTGACTGCGCCCACTCATCATCCACGCCCTCATCCAAGCGACCAAATGCCTCCAGCGCCTCGTCGTCGTCATCCTCCTCGTGGATATTCAAGGTTTTGAATCCGCCGCTATTATTGAAAATGCTCGAGGCGTTGCGGGAGGACTGCCGACTCTGGTTGCTAGTGTTGCGCTGATTTTGCGCTGTAGATAGGCGTCCCCCATAGCTAGACGAGGATGCAGCTGCCGTACGCTGGGAGCGACTGCGAGTGAAATGCGCCGGTGGCTTCGGATTGTAGTTCTCATCGCTGTAGGCGTCCATGTAGGCCTGCGAGGGCTGGTAAATATTGGGACGCTCCTTCATATAATCATATCGCATAGAGAAATGCTGCAGGATCACTCGTTTAACGGCCATAGCGGACTCGGCAAACTGCGAAATCTCGCGAGCCGACTGATGATTGCTGTAAATCATCGGATATAGATATAGATATAGATTAATACACTGATAGGTTGTTTGGTAGGATTCTTTTACCGTCGAATGTTGTTCGGCGTTTGCAGCGCCTTGTGACGAGGTGTCAGCTTGCTGGTCTGCGGCTCCTGTTCGCTAATCCGGATCCAGGTGTGATTGAGTACTGCCTCGGCGCTAAGACGCTTGGATGCCTCCTTGACCAGCAGACGACAAATCAAATCTTTGGCCTCATCGCTAACATCATGCCACTCAGCCTCCGGAAATGAAAAACGTCCTAAAATCAAGAACAGATATAAATAATTTGTTTTGAGAAGATTTCTAGAGAGACTTACCCTCTTGAATGGACTCGAAGAGCAGCTCCTGGCAAGTGCGACAGTTCTCACCGCGATTCCAGCCGCAATCCTCACCACAGTTGCCCGAAAAAGGAGGATAGCCACACAGCAAAATATACGCAATAACGCCTAAGGACCACAGATCACAGCGCTTGTCGTAATAGTTCGCCTCGCCAACAAACAGATCAACAACTTCGGGGGCCATGAACTCGGCGCTGCCGACCTGTAATTTAGTGGTAAGGTGGCATTTAACCAATGTTGGTCTTGGCGAAGTTATTACTAAACTTACTGGTGTCAAAAGCTGAGGCGTCGCGGCTGGCGATGAGATGTCCGTGGTGAACTTAATGCCGGATCCCAAGTCAAAATCACATATCTTGATGGGGCACAGCGAGTCCGTTTTGACGCACAGTATATTCTCCGGCTTGAGATCACGATGAGCAATACCCTTCTTATGCAGAAAATCCAATCCGGACGCAATCTCCTTAATGATCTGCGCCGCCTCGTGCTCTGAGAAACAAATGTGCTCCTGGATGCGGGTTAGCAATGGGCCTCCATTGATTTTCTCAAACACCAAATAGAATTTTTCATCATCCTCGAAGAACTCAATCAATTGCAAGATGCCCGGATGTCCCTGACAGTGATGGAATGTCTCCACTTCCCGAAAGACACGCGCACGCGCATGTCCCGGTATCTTATCGATAACCTTCACAGCGTACTCCAGATCGGTGTAGATGTTCACACACGTCTGCACCGATGCGTACGCTCCCTCGCCGAGTATTTCGCCAGTTAACTTGTACAGTTCTAGTAGACAAATAACAACCATTATAATATGTACTATTTATTGTTTCAGTAGCATATAGATACCTTGAAAAGTTGACGAGTGCAGCGAGGAACTGATGCGTTTCTTGCGTCGCTTCTTCTGCATCTCCTCCTTGTGCCGATTAAGCTCCGCATTTCGCTCCATTTCGGTCATGTTGGGCGCCTCGCTCGACTCGTTCCCGGACACATCCTCGCTGCTGTAGCGCGTCAATTCATTCTGACCGTCTGCAAAATAAACCAAACCAAACCATTTAGTATTCTTCCATTTTTTTTAATTTTATGAAAATTACAAGAAATGTGATGAAATTAACAAATGCAGCAAAATTGATCAATAGAAAATAAATGCAATTTCTCTTGGAAACAACTTTTCTCGACCAAGTTTGGGAGCGTACTGACCCATTTTCACAACTATAGGCGACCTTAGTAGTATACGTATAAACCCAAACAAAGAATTTCATGATCTTGGTTTATACTACGCTACATTTCATAAAAATCTAATGAATATCAGTTACTCAATTAGTTCATTAAAAACTAAATCGATTCTATAAGTGTACAGAGTCCTATAAATAAACTATAGATTAATATTGTCAAATATAATTTATGTCTTTTATTATAATCAAGAAATTGTATGTTATCATACGTTTAACTGTCGTGTAAACGAATCAGTAGTTCTCTTTCGCTTGAGTCACGTTTAAAAGTGTTTCAAATCTTTGCAAAAACTGATGAAATCTATGTCTTTAAAAATAAGAAATTATACCATCTAATATAATTTGGTTTCCAAAAAGGAGATGAAGCCAGTCACAACTAAAATTTATAATTAATCCATTGATTTGATAATGATCTCATCATTTCATATATTATATTTACTTATATTTATAGACCAAGTTGAACTCTATTCTCAGCTATATTTTTTCCTATTCAAGAACAGCAAATCTTCATAATTCAAAAGCGTGATAATTTAATTCTTTGCTTAAAATATCTGACTATTTGTTAGTCTTAGAATTTGTGTACTACTGTTAAATGGAAACTCAACAGAGAGTTAAACAAATCGAGTACTGCTTTCAAACCCAAGACCCCCTTCCAAGACTCGTAAGATCTATAAAATAGACGTGGGGATATTGGTATATTTTTATTTTTATTTTTTTTTTTTAAACTCAAGCAGAAAACATAATAAATATTTGCGCAAATTTATCGGCGACCACTTGCCATATTTGTATGCCTATTTTCAACTTTTATCAATGCATAAAAAAGAACAATAATAACAGTGTATACAAACATACACACACATACTGTGTGTGTGTGTGGTGAAGAGAGAGAGAGAGCGGGAGAGGCAGAGAGAGATAGGAGGCGAGTACATAATTTAGCTCAACTGCGTAGAAAGCAAATCGCGTGTCGTAAACAAGTCGTTGCAATGCAAAAAAAAACGAGTAAGTCAAATGAAATATGTAAAAATAAAATATGTACGAATATATGCAAGTCCACACACACACACACACACACGCACACATATTAAAAAGTTTATTGTGAAAATGATCCGTTAAGGAGGAGTAAGGGGTAAGGAGAGGAGAGGGTGGGCACTGGTAAGAGTAGCGCCCTGAAGCGATCGAAGCCTGACAACGATAATGATCATCAGCAACATAATCATGACGATGAAGATGACGATAATGATGCCGATGACGGCGAGCCGTATACGTATTATTGTATCTCTTAATTGTTGTCATAAACCAGGCACGGGTATACGGGTGTACGGGTGTACGGGTGTGTATGTGAAGCTATTTATAGAACCCATTGCACTTACAAGTCAGTCTCCTTACTGTCTCTCTGGAGAAGATCGCTGGCCCACCCAAACGACAATTGACAATCGGCTATCGACGACTATCGAAGTTGTCTTCTGGCCGGTAATCAGTCAATAAAGCAAATACTCCAAGTGCGTTCCACAATAGAGCAGAGTCGAGTGGAACCAACTGAAGTGGAGTTCTCAATCAAGAGACTAAGAAAGGGGTAGAGAGAGGGGTGTAGAGTCCCTCTGTCTCTGTCTCCGCTGTAATAAATCTAATGCTGATATGCATCGCTGCACTTGTTGGACTTTCAGCGAGAGGTAATTGGCCTCTGGTCAACTGATGAGAATGGTTCAACGTGATACGCATAATAAAATAAATAAACGACCGACTAGACAATCTATTTAAGTATAGTGCACATAGCGTTGGACAGAACTGCACAATCAAAACTGAAGAATAATAGAAATATATAAAATAGTTCATAAGATCAACAAAGTACAGTATTATTTGCAATCGAACTAAAGCTTTAGATGATCAAACCAAATGGGTGAGCAGTGATGGCTAACTGGCTCACTAAGCTCACACCGTTAGTTTAGTTGCAAAAAGAAACTTGTAACCGGAATGTTAATGTTCATTGAGGAATCCATTTTAATAAAGTTTAAATTGAAATGAATGAATATTATTTCAGTTTAGTTCTTTAATCGGTTAAGTGGTTAAAGTTCTTAGAGATAAAGCTTTGCACATCTTTATATTTGTAAGTAATTTCTTTCGACTCTTGGAGAAGACTCAGTCGCTTTGTTTTAAAACTGAAAGCAATCAATCAATCAGACTTTATCTATGTTTTCGAAATGCTTTTTTAATCCACTTGTGCCAATCACATCATTTCTTCGTTGACCCAATTTTCTTAGTTCTCTCAGCATTTCTTATATTCTTCCGCCTTCTAGCAGTACAACTATAACTGGGTGGCTATTTCTTAAGAACGCAATTTGTAGATTGATAAACAAAAAGCCACAAAAAAAAACAAAACACACACATACACACACACACACTATTAAATATTTAGACAAGATTTCGATTTTATTTTGGGTTTTATTCTGGTTCCGGTGCAGCATCTATTCTATAACTCTTCCCATACTTTATCATCTTGTGCAGACGTCATTTGCGGTTCGCACAGTCTGAAATTCAGATTCTTTTTTTTTTGTTATTTCTTGCTGTTTTGGTTTTTGGCCAAAAGCCCACCACCCGCATAGCGTCATTCTCTGCCACGCCTTAGATTCGCACACGTTTCTTTGCCCACTCACAGCACACATACAGACACATACACACACATGCACATGTACACACCACATACACCACACACAGCTCTTATCTAAATTTAAATTTGGCCTATTTAGTTCGTCTCTTTTATTTTCTTATCAATTACGTAAATTAAAATTTATAAGAACCAAAGCAGCGTGCACCATTAAAAAACAAGAGAAAGAGAAAGAGAAAAAGAAATATAAATATTCATTCTCTTTTCTTGTTTTTATTATTCCTATTTTCATTTATTTAGATTATCGCTTTCATTTGTTTGCATTTTATACATATTATATTAAACAAGTGGGCTCGTCGGCGAGCCGACTGTAAAGACCCCGTACTCATTTTAGTGCGCGTTTTACCATACAATAGTGTTTTCGAACGATATGTCCTATGGGAGCTATAGGCTGTGTTGCCCGATCCGACCAAACTTGGTGAGGATGTTATAATGGTTCCATACACATATGTGTTAGTTTGGTTGCATTGCTCACTAAAACTTATGTCTCCATACAATCACCCATTTTCGACCGATTTGTTATGGGAGTATAGGATGTGTTGTCCGATCCGGACCAACTTGGTAGTTGTTTTAATGGTACCATACACTATGTGTTAGTTTGGTTGCATCGCTCACTAAAACTTCATGTTCCATACAATTACCCATTTTCGACCGATTTGTCCTTGGGGCTATAGGCTTAGTTGTCCGATCCGACCAACTTGGTGGATTGTTACAATGGTACCATAATATAATGTGCTGTTTGGTTAGTCGCTCTACTAAACTTCTGCCTCCATACAAATCACATTTTCGGCGATTTGTCCTTGGGAGTATAGGCTTAGTTGTCCGATCGGACCAATTTGGTGGGATAGTTATATAGGTACCATACACATATTGTGTAAATTTGGTCTCCCTAGCTCTAGTCGTTTTCGTTATGGTGATGTGAAATGTTTTTATTTGGGGGGGTGGGGCGTGGAAAATTTGAAATAACTTACCTGCCTGACATTGCGACTTTCTTCATTTGGTGCTCTGCTCTTGTGTTTGATCGGTTTCTCCCGCACCCGCGACCGGACATCGCTATTCGACTCGGCTGTTGTGCTATTTATATACTTTTGGTCGCCCCTTCTCCTGTTACGCCTTTCCCTACAACTATGCCCCTCCCTTTGGTCTAAAAAGCATACGATGTCTGCTTTTTTTTGGACTTCTTCTGATTTTTTTGCGCATCTCTTTTATACATTTTTTGCCAAATCATTTTGTTTATTCGAACACATGCTTTTGCTGTTCAAGAACCTCAATTTTTCACAAAAAATGTTTCAGAGTTTGCTGTCGCATGAAATTAATTATGATAAATTGGAGAGAACGAAAATTCAATGGGTTTTGTGTAATAAAATTAAATAAAACAAGTAAGAAAGGCTACAGTCGAGCGACCCGACTGTAAAAGGCCCCGTAATCGTTCTAGTGCGCCTTTTTCCATACAAATTACCAATCTTCGACCGATTTGTCCTATGGGAGCTATAGGCTATAGTTGTCCGATCCGGATCAAACTTGGTGAGGATAGTTATAATGGTACCATACACATAATGTGTAAATTTGGTCTCTGTAGCTCTAGTCGGTTTCAAGTTATGGTGATGTGAAAATAGTTTTTCACAATTTGCCGGGGCGTTAGGGGGCGTGGCAAAGATTTGAATTGAGTTTTATCTGCTCACGAAGCAAACGGACTTTCATTCCAAATTTGGTGGCTCTAGTTCTTGTAGTTTAGAAGATCCAGGTGTTTATAAAGACGGACGGACAGACAGACTGACGGACATTGCTATATCGAATCGGCTGTTGATGCTGATCAAGAATATATATACCCCTCTACCCTTTTTTAGAGTACGGGGTCTAAAAAGAGAAGTGTGTTTTGAAATCGTTTACAAATATAGACAGAAATCAAAAGTTATAAACGTTTCCGCCATTCAATATAATTGACTTCCATTGTATTCGCAATCTTTGACATTTGAGAACACATAACTCAAATAATCACCTGATGATTCCTGATTATGTTTAAATAGTTGTATATAAAATACGTGCGCAAATGAGAATATATATAATGTGTGTGTTTCATTAGGGTTTCATTTCAGGTGTTGTCTTAACCTTCGTTCCGTTTCAAATCCATTGAATCATTGACTTGGCTTATCTAAGCCAAATGAGATGCGAGGCAGTCTTGGACTACCCCAGATACAATTACACTCTTGTTTTCATGCTCTCGTGTTACTATTATCGAATCAACCCGATTGTGATTGTGGTCTACAGTGTTCACTGTACTGTTTATGTGTAGTTTTATGAATGTATTAGTCTACGCCTTCTAATCATACGTAAGCGCGACAGGGAAAACAATGAAAATATCGCCTGTTGTTTTCGATACCCTATACTAGTTGGAAGTGGGTATACTGGTGCAAACAATCATTTGTATCTGATTCCATTTGTATCAGCACTACAGGGTAACTGCTAGTCAGTCTACAAGAATTGTTTTCTTCAAACGTCAATTGGAAGCCGTAGAAAACTGAGACCAAAACAGGCTTTTTTTCTCTTATTTTATTGTTTTTTCGTTATTCTCTTTTATTTGTTGTTGTGCAAAAATGTAAACAAGAAAATAGAAAACAAAAAACAATAACAAATAAGCTTTTGCTTTGCTCTCTAGCTTTGAGTCAGATTAGCTTTGACTCTGACGTGTTTGCCGGCCGGTCAAATGAAATTCCAAGGGGATTGAGGAGGGGTTAAGGGGTGGAAGTAAGAGAGGCTGAGAGGGGAGATTGAGACGTTAAGCACTATCAGGTTTTATACTTTGAAGGCGCGACTCGACACTCGACATGTGCCTCATTTAGAATTAATTGCGTCGTACTTGCAAGATCCAGAAGAAGAACAAGAGAAGAATTACTAAATATTTGGCAAAGAAAACCCGAAAGTTGAAGAAGAAGACAAGCAGCTCCAAAATGACAGGCAAATAGCAAAAAGTTTATAATAATAAAATTAAAAAAATAACAGGAGGCAACAGCGGATCGCGTAATTTGTGTAAATATTTATACAATTGAAACCAGACATTATAATGATAGACGAAGAGATACCCTAGGCTACTTATGATATGCCAATATAAGCTCTGTTCAAACAAGTGTGCGAATATACCCAGCGTTAACTGTATAAAAGTGTTTCCGACTGTTTGATTAATAAAAGGCCCACAGAGAATATAAATAATGTTATTGCTGCTATTTATTGTTGTTGTTGCTACTGCTGTTGTTTTTTATTTAGTTAATTTTGCATTAAATGTGAGCAAAACAACTCTATAAACAAAACTATGCAACAAATATTTGCCAAGGGGATTGTGTTCACGAAATGCAAGAAATAATAATAAACTTCGTTCCACATGAATATGAGAATGTTTAGAGTTTAAACTCTAAACAACGCCATAAATACGCTATTATAGAAAAATTGCTGTCAAGTATTTGCCTAAGAATGCTTGAAGGCTAAAACAGTTGTTGGATAAACCCACCTGATAATTCAGTTAGTGATGTAACGCATTGCGAACGATCTAGAATTGGAACTGAGATGGGTTTTAGGCTAGATTGTTAGCTATTATGCCTGCACAGTGTACGTCAGTATTATGCAAATGGGAGTTTTAGAAATCTGTTAAAATTACTTGTTTAATTCCTAGTTTTCTTTAATATTAATTTAATCTTAAACTCTTATCATTTATTTCATTTTCCTAAACACTTTAATTGTTAATCATTGTGTTTTAATCAATGCTTATAAAGCACTTCACGAAACAAGGTTAGATCCAGAAAACAAATCAATTTAAATTGAATACAAAAACAAACAACAACAATTTTTATTTATAATATTAATTTCCACCTTTCAGACGATTTATTTGGTGGGATTTGTCTATCTCATTTGCTTTGTCAAGGTGTTTGTGCCAATTTTCAGTTGTGGCTCTACCATCTCCAACCCTCCCTACCTCCCTCTCTTATCAAAATGTACGAAGCTGATAGCAAAACAACAATCAAAGAAAACAGAACGTGAACTGATACCAAAAATAGAAGAAAATAAAAACAACAGCAACCTTGAAACGTTTAAGTTAATGCAACAACAATGTAGACGACGTCCATAAACAGTAATAACTATAATTAAGAAGTAACAGTAACAGCCAGAGCAGCACAAGGAGTAAAAGAGAGCAATATATGTACATTGTACACACATGAAATTGTACAAGTAACCAAGATTAGCAAAACGAAGAGGAGGTAAGATAAAAAGAGGCGTACAAGGAAACAAAATGAAAGACGCAAACGCTAGCAAACAAAAGTATTTAAAAATTTACTCAAATTTAATTAAAGTAAAAGAGAAAATAAAAAGTTATTAAAAAAATATGACAGAAAGAAAACAAGTGATACATACGGGTAAATGGAGAGCGAAACAAGCTAAGAGCATTTTAAATAAGAGAGAGACCGACCATATGACACGCCGACACGCTCTCTTATTATGTCGCTCTTAACCTATGGCTTCTAATCTCTTTGCTTGGTGTTACTTCATACTGAACGAACGAAAAACAACAACAAACGCACACTGTCTAAGAAGAAGAAAATTATTGCGCCGCCGAATGAAATTGTAAAAGCAAAAGTTGAATAAAAATGGCGAACGAAATACGAAAAAACAACAGCCACAGCAGCAGTAGCAATAGAAGCAGCTAAGCCGCCCGGCAGGGTGTGAGGTGAATGTAAAACAAAAGCAACAACAAACCAAAATGCATAATTATAATATGAATAACGAAAAATATACACACACTAATATATTTTACATACATTGTATGTATGTACATGTGTACTCTCTGTGCGTGTGTTTGTGAATAGGCCTGACGACGAAGCGCTCAAGGTCAGACGTGGAGAAGATGGGGATGGAATGGGTTGTGGTGGGTGTGTACAAACAGAGAGAGAGAATACTCCATTCACATATTCACACCCTCCTGCCCTCCCCCAACACAACTATGCATCCATTGAGCCCGTTTGCTAAAACGCAAATTCTTATTGGGACACACCAAAAACAACCGTCTGTCTCTATCTCTCTCTTTTTTTTCTCCCTCTCTGTGTGCTGGGTGACTAGATGTTTTAAAATTTAAATATTTAGTGGGGATGCGAAAGAGTAGAGTTAGAGGGGTTCCATGGCTACCCAAATAATATGTTGACTAAACAGAAATTCTATAATGCTTTCATAGTCGGCACGTAGTCAGACACAGATCAAAATACAAGAAATTTAGTGTAATTTATGCGATGTGTGTAAATGAAACAAGTCGACAAGAATCCTTGACCTGGTCTTTAATGTCACAAACAAATTGATCCCATTGAACAAAATGGAAATTTCCTCGCATTTCATCGTTATAGATATGCATTCACCGGTTTAAGGGTTATGGGAAAATACTAGTTTGATCCAACCGAAACTAGATTATTCCGACACATTTATTCACTGTTAATAACAAACTAAACAACACATTTCTGTTTCTAGAGAAACAGTGTAAAGAAAGTTAATTGTATTAAATTGTTTTTAGTTTTTTTTATACTTAAATAATACTTAAATTATTTATTTGCTTCGTAGAATGGTCGAATGACTGGCCATTGGCCCCTTTTGCTGTTAGTTTTTCAGTATATGTATTATGTTTTCACTGTACAGGTATGCATAATATTTGTAGTTGTTGTTGTGTATTCTAATTGGAATTGCAAAACTTGTTTACCGTTTGCTTTGCTCATACATATGCATATAAGAGACTATCACATGCCACTTTGTTGTTGATCTGTCGTTCTCATTCGTTGTGTTCTTTCTTGAAACAATGGGAAGATGAAAGAACATAATGAAAGCAACAAGGAAATGCAATAGTTGTTATATTATGTTATGCACAACAACATTTTAAATGCCAAATGAAACACACTCACATAAACACATGCACTCGCACACGCACACACACTCACATATACGAATACAAAGAGATAGCGGAAAGGCAGTGTATGAATTAAGAGGCAAAGCAATTTGAAAACCGGCATTTTGATTGATTTAGTTTTATAACGCAGTTAGTAGAAAGTATTATACATATATGGATATAGGATAATCGCTTTAAACTTCTATAATAGATTATTTTTGCATTGGATTTATTGTATTTGTATTTACCCAACATGTTTGTGGCTGATGAAGTTTTACTGCTGTTGTGCTTTGCTTTTAGCCGCAACGCAATTTATCTAAGCAACGCCCGCTTCTCAGTCGACGTCGATGCTGGCGTTGCTGCTGCCGTACGGCACGTTTTTGGTTAATTTTTTGTTTTTGATTTTTTCTAAGCAATGCGTAGATTAAAACTGTTCTCTCTTCTTGTAGTTACGTTTATTGCTTATAGTTTTCGATACTTTTAGGATTTAATATCCAGATTTATATTGAATTTCGAATTAAATACGCAATAAAACCGCCGTCATTTTAACACAACAGTAAACAATTTAGAATCGTCCGATGGATGAATGAACGTTGCCGACAACACGCGGAAAATTTCTAGATACTGTGAGTGTTCGACGACGGACAACGTGGAGTTTTGTGCTGTGGCGGCTGCGGAAAATATGTACATATATGCATGTACATGTGTGTAAATGATAAAACCGAATAGTAAAAAAAATATAAAACAGAACAATTCTTGAAACACGGACAAACTGTAGCCGGACCGTCGTCGCGCGGCGCAAACGAGGAAAGAAACAAACACGCGTCGCCGAACAACCAACAGTGTCAGGCAGCATACCAACCAGCAGCAGCCGAAAAACTAGCGTATGAAGAGAATCGAAAAGAGAGTGAGAGAGAGCGCGCGCAACTTTTCAAGAGAGCAAAAGCACAACAGCAGAGACAGAACAGAGCAGAGAAGTGCCAAACGCATTTCTAATAAGAGTGGGTAGGTCGTGGCAGCGAACCGGGCGTCATTCACAGTGGGCTTAGTTGAAACTATCGTTAGACCGATGTTGTTTTCATGTAAAAGAGGGGAGGAGAGCTCTGTTTTATATGCTAGCTGCTCTTTGCACGTGCCAAAGAGAGTGTAAGCTTATAAGCGCTGACGTCGCAAATGTTTGTGCACATTTTGTGCTTACGTGACTTTCTTGACTCAAGAGATAATGTTTATGGTAAATATGTTACATTCAATATGTTGTCAATATCAATTCATTCGTGCACCTAACATTCCGTTTCTTATTGTTTTTGCATTTTAAGTAAGCGACTGCAAAAATTAGCAACCGGAAAGAAAACATTGGCTGGCTTAGAGCCGGTTTAAGAATTATTCATTTGAATAATCGCGTGTCGCATATTTTAAGTATTTTAGTAATTTTTTTTTGTACTTCTTAGGCCTTAATAAGAGACATGATCACATACCCCCCACTAGCTTAAGACAACAATAACTATGGAAAGTTTTCCAATTAATGAATAAATTTGTGGTCAGATATTTATGTATGTATGTTTGTTGGCACAGGGATCATTCAAAGTATAACAGAATATATAAAAAAAAAAAAAAAAAGTAACAAACAAAAAACATGAATTGCAAATAAAGTGTATTAACTAAATTGAGTGTGATGTGGAAGCGGAAGACGAAGGAAGATCGTGTTCAGTATTTAAAGAATTTGAATTGCGTTCTATTTAAAATAATAAAAATAAAATTACAAACACACAGAGCGAGGTTTGGCAAAAATATAAATTGACAAAAACAAAAACACCAAATGCGTAAGGAAGAGAACGAGAGACAAACAGACGATAACAGAAGAAACGACGGAGACTGACATAATCGTTAAGCACGTTGTTTTGATTTTATTTTGGCTTCCCAATTAAACACAAAAGAGAGACCAAGTGAAAGAGCGAAAGGAAAGTCACAACATAAGCGGGCACGCGGGTAAGCGGGCATGCCTACAACCAGCTGAGTACAAATTGATAGCCGCTTTGTCGCTGCAGCTTAAAACAAAAACAACATCAGCAAAATAACAACAAAAGCGACAAGTGGTGGCCACACCAGGGAGGGAAGGGGAGCCAACCAGGCGGACGCCTGCTACCGAGAGCGCCGATGAACAGTCATTGGGGCTGCGCACTGAAAAAGACCGGTATGACCACGCAAAAAGCAAACTGAAAAGCAACAGCAACAGCAGAGAGCGCCAACGAATGAGCGAACAAAAGACAAAACCGCCTCTCTTTTTTGCTCTCCCTTTTTCTCTTTCTCTCTCTCTTGTGTATACCAGACTGTAAGTACGAGGCACACATACAAGCCCAACATCACGTAGGCTGCTGACGTGCTTTTGTGGAGGGCAGCGTGAAAAACGAGGTTAACGCAAACATCGACGCACACACACACATACGGCAAGCAAAAATATCATCGCCTGATATGCGAATTGCGTTCAAAAACAAATAAGTGGAAGGGCAAAAAGCAAAAAAAAAAATTCAAAAACAAACACTACTTTGATGGAGCTTTGTTTTCAAAAACCAGCAGACAGCTGTGTGTATGTCTGTGTATAGGTGTATATAAGAAATTTATTTAAATGTGACTTGGATTTTCTTTTCTGTTCGTACTGCATGTTCAACGGCGTTGCCATATGCGAGAAAAAGGTTGTGCTCAATAACATGGCGTGGGAGGGGAAAAAATGCGTGTGCGTGAAGCTGCACGTCCACACTTATGACTTTACAGTTAACTGTTGTAAAATGATGAAAAGCAAATGAACTATTTTTTTAGTTGCCATTACGTCTGTAGCGTCGTCAATAAAAACAGAGACCAACGCATGGTGGCAATTAGCCAAGTAGTCACCCACAAAGCTCCCGTAATTTGTGAATGTTTCTGGTGTGTGGCCATAAATATGCCTTAAATAACGGTGCTGTCTTTGCGACAACTGCGCCCATGTCGCCTAAAAAACTTTCATTGTTGCTTACATGAAAATTGTTAAATAAATTATCGACAGAGCAACGCCTTCAACTCAATCCCGTTTCGCTGGTCATTTTTTGCAAGTCGCGCGTATTCAGCGGACAGCTGTAAATTGCTGGATATCTACTCCCCTATCCACTGTGTTTTGCTTCAATTTGTGTGCATTCACTTTATTTACAGCGCTGATAAACGTGATTGGACTACAGTGCCTATTCCCTGTACCAACAAAGAAAAAGATCTAGTTTTATACAAATATTATGTGCTTTTAGAAATTTAAAAAGTGATCCCTGTAGGGTATTTCTAAGTCATGCACACCCGCTATAACCAGACATGTTTTTTTTTAGGATTGTCATCATCATGCTCTGCTGCCGTTGCTGCACTAAAAGCAGCGCAGTCGTAGTTCAGTCGCAACACGTCAGCAGACGCTGGCTCGAACTCGGTCAGCGTTGAAGCGTAGCGGGGGCGGGTTGGGACGGGGGGTGGTGAGAACAGAGAGCGGGCGGCCGCGCTCATCGCTTTGTCTTTGTTCGCACGTTCGTTCATTTTGTTTGCTCGCTTGCTTTGGCAGTCGTTCTATTTTGGGTTGCACTGCGGCTTTGTTGCTTTTTCTGTTGCTTTAGCTTTGCTGCGGGTTGTTGCTGCAGCGCAAAAGTGCAATAAACGTCATCAAGGTTATACGCTGTCGCAGCGCTGTTGGCGTCGCTGTTGCAGCTGCAACACTAGTTTCGCTTGCAGTTTGTTAACTCTTTGATCCGTTTTCATTCGTTTCTCGTTCATTACACTTAAATTTCTTGTTTTTTGTTTTTGTTATTTGTTGCTCTTTCGAGCGCAATCAAACTGCACAAAATTTGAAGAAAAAAAATAAAATAAATAAACAAGTAAAAAACTCGCACAATGAATCATTTTTATATTAATTGCCTGCTCACTCAACTAAGCTAGCTGTTAGATATATCTGCCTCGCTCCAACAATTTTTACTGAGATAGCTTCTGTCTCGCTTGCTCCTCCTCGCACTTTTTGAGCACAAAATGCAAATGAATATTTCGTCAATTTGTCGATTCCGGAAATAAGCCTCGGCGCGCAGCTTGTCCAAGCATACCAGCAACAGCAAAAACAAAATTTATTTCACGCTGCTGCCCGCCCACGCCTCTGAGTCAGTGGTCCCCCTCCCTAGACTAGTAAGACGTTCTGGGAAAGTTTCTTGGCTCATCCAGACAGATGTTTATGATCGGAGAGACGGAGTGTACATTTCCTTCCAGATGTAGTAAACATTTATTGCAGCTCATGTAGGGGGGAATGTGCTCTCCTATCTTATCACAACCACTTTTTCCATTCTCGTTCCAAGATAACCCAATCACTTTCTGAATATTCCATTGCATATGAGAATTATTAATTGAAAAGGAGACAATTTGTGTTTAGATTCATGCTATTTGGGGAAAAGTCCAATGTTTCTGTGATAAGTTCAAATATAGATTATCAAAAGTCAACACTCAATACTCAAAAAGGGGTACGAAATTAATAAACTTTCGGGAGATAAATTGTGTTTCACTTCAAGGCTGAAAAATCTATTGCGTATTTAGTTTTCCCAAATTCCGTAGAATAGTTTAAATACAGCTAAGTGAAATTTGTTAGAACTTAGGAAATTACTGAACGAATGGCTGTGAAGTTTTCGATCGATCTGTTTTCAATCAATTTCGCATTTCTAGTGATTGGAATATACGATATAGGCGATTGTATCGTGACTTGCGTTCTTATACCAATAGCTGACGTGTAATAATTGATAACCAAGCAACATGATCCCAAATTTGTACAAAGCGCACAGTGTACCTGTTAAATTCAATGACACATACTGTTAGTTTAGTGTGTATTTATGTAGTACATGTTGCGTGTACGTCGAGATTTATAATGTCGAAGACCTCGAGGGAAGCCCACAGCAGACACATGTAAGAGTTCTGGGAATATATAAGCAAAATAGACGGAATTGTTGCCAGGCGAACGGAGACCAGCTGTTTGGCCAAAAAACTAAAAATACAGCATGAAAATGCAGTAGAAGTGGAGAGAAACACGCACAGTGAAACCTAAGCAAGTGCATCGCAATAAATCTTTGCAAGTCGTTTGCTTCCAGAACAATTCTGAACATCCAAATACACAGCGCGAGAGAGTGAGATGGCAATGTACGGAAAAAAGGCACAAAAGGTACGCCAAAGATAAGAATAAGAAGAAGCAGAGCACGGAACGCACTCAGAAGGACAGTGAACAACAAGCAGCAAACCAAGCTGCAAGGTAAAGGGATGAAGGGCGATACTTATCGTCGAGTCTTTCGCTCTCTCTCCCTCTCTGTTTCTCATTTTCTCGTTTTTTATTATGCGTGTTGTGTGTCGCACGGCAGCTGCAAAATGTTTCAATACACAAAGCTTGCACAGTGGAGCAACAACTGTTTGGAATGCAACGAAAACGTTTAATCAAGGGAAAGCAATCGACAAGAGAGCAAAAGAGAACCACAAAGAGGAACAGAAAGGAGTAAAAAAAAAACTTGAAATAAAACACTCACCTGATTGACTTTGGCTGCAGCTGTTGTCGGTGTTGCTACAAGAGACATTGCTGCCGCCTACGCCGCTGTCTGCTGACCCGCTTGCGTTGTTGTTGCCGCCGCTGCCGGTGTTGAGCCGCAGCGACCCAAACTCCTTTCCACCAGTTGTGCTGGCATTTTTCTCTTCCAAAATGCGTTCGACCATCATTTTTTGGCGTTGGCGTACGATTTTTTGGCAATTGGAATTAGGCACTCAAACACAGTCTATTTGCTTCACGCTCCTTAACACAAAAACAAATGCAACGCAGCTTATTGAGAATTTTTCCGGTCAAACAGCTGCAATGCTTCGTTTTCCCTGCGTCCCTCTTCAATCCACAGCGCTAATAAGAAACAACGTTGACGTCAACGTCGCTGCTGCTACTTCTGTTGCTGTTGCTACTGCTGTGGCGTTGTGCTCTCGCTCTTTCTACTGTTGCGGCGCTAGTTGTTGTTGCGCTCATTCAAAATGGTGGCTGTTTAAAGATTTTTTCACTGCTGCCGCTCTGCCAAGAAATTTAGTTGTGTGATTTGAATTCTTGCTTCTTGCAATGGCTATTGATGTTGTTGTGGTTGTAAGTGCAGTCGGCGTCGTTGCAAATTGCGCAGCAGCATCAAAAGTTGTCGTAGAAAATTTGCTTTGCCAATACAATTCTCATATAGGCTGTTCAGCAGCTGCTCTGCTGACGATGGCTGCGCTGCTCTGTCGGTCGGTTGTTGGTAGTTGTGGCTTTAGTTGTTGGTGTTGCCTACGGATTTTTCTCATCACATCGGAAAAGCGAGCAAACGTTTGAATATTCTTTCTTATCCGTTTTAAATAACTTGCTTATTGCTTTTCACCTTTCCTTTGTGGGGCTAGAGCTATTGGGCTTGATTGTGGTGTGTAGTTGCAGTAAAATTTAATAGATATTGTAAATTTGCTGTTGGTTATTGCCTGGGACTGACTGGTGGTGTTTGGTCGTTGTAGCTGTTAAAATTTTCTGCTGATTACAACACAAAAAAAATCGCTGAAATAGCGGACAAAAGCCGTTTTCTTTGCGTTTTTCGCTTTAAAATATCTCTTTTAGCTACCGATCCATTTTTTAACGTTCGAAGAAGATTTCCGACTGAGCAAAAACTTTGCTGTTGCATACAGTGTGGTCAAAGCATGAAATATCGAAAAAGTACTAATTTTGCCCATCTTTTGTCCACTCAAATATACCAAAAATGAATTGGACACGAAGCTTGCACTCACAACAGCTCTGTTATGTTCATATAATGTTATAGCTCAAATGTTATTTAAATACTATGTAAACTGTATAAATAGTCTTTTCTAAATTTGTTTATTTGATTATAATTGTTGAGGAACCGCAAAACCATATACTTTGATGGCTTACTCTGGGAATAATTACGTCTTTTGCTTCTATAATACATTAATGTTAAGTGAGGAGTAACTGTAAACGATGTGGAGCACGCTATGTTAATTTATTTATATTGGCGGTTTTCAGCACTAAAATAACGTAATTTTCGATTGAAATCTGCAATAACTTAATAATTTTTTTTTATTTATTTATATGTTGTTTACTATAATTATTTCTAAACCTTACTATTTGTTTTAATATATTATACTCCCAACAAATTTATGTTATGCTGTTTCCGCCCCAATTTAAGGCACGCCCTGTGGGCGTGTTCTTCCTTTTTCATAACCACCAATCACGTTGTCTTAAACTTGCGTCACTGAAAACTGACCAATACGCGTGCGTAAGTCAACAAAGTTTTTTGAAACAATTGAATGGACTTTATGAAGTGTTTCTAAAATTTAGTTTCTTTTCGCTTGGCAAATACTCTGCAACAATCATCTACGGTAAAGTCGGAAACTTTTATAAATTGCCGGTTTCAATTAAATCTGTTTGGTAGTCTCCCAGCGATGGCTAATGATACTCTGGATAACCAGCTAACAGCAAAAAGAACCCGCTTCACTTCAAACTCCAATAAAGTTGGAAAACCAGGACCCGTTAATCACCAGTCGAAATCTTCGAATCGGGTGCCGAAATGCGCTCGTTGCCGGAATCACGGCATTATCTCCGAGCTACGTGGTCACAAGAAACTCTGCACCTACAAGAACTGCAAGTGCGCCAAGTGTGTCCTGATCTTCGAGCGTCAACGCATTATGGCCGCACAGGTAAGCCAAGTTAGCAGAGTTCAAGGCATCTCCTTGGAATATTATAGTCAGCTGCGATTTGGAGTGCAAACCCCATAAAGTATATATATTCTTGATCAGCATCACACGCCGAGTCGATATAGCCATGTCCACCTGCAAGTTTGAATTTAGTCAGTATCGACTCCATATTTAGTGAGTTAAAACAAGAATTTTTTTTTTCGATGCCACGCCCCCTTCGCTTACAATACACCTCGGAAAAGGACTATGGCAGATGGCTATGGCGGGAACAAAATGCAGAGAGTATTACACGGTCGGGCGTGCTCGATTGTACTTTTCTTTCTTGTTTAATTATTAACTAAGGAACTATTTCTTAAATTCCGAATTTAGTTGTGGCTCAACACAATTTTTATATTTCATAGTCAATTTACAATTATCAGGGATTATCTGACTTCTGTCATTATTTAGTAAGCCCGGATTTGTTGACCCTGTAGACTCAAAAATAGTACAGTGATCTGGTAGGTTTGTGAGAAGCGAAATGTGCGTTACAGGCAGAAGGACTCCTGACTGAGCCCATAAAGTGTTTATATTCTTGATCAGCATCAAACGCCGAAACGATGTGGCGATCACGATTTCCATAACACTATAACTTGGAAACTACTAGAGATATCGTAACCAAATTTAGTTATTATATGTATGGTATTATCATAACTATCCGTACCCAGTTTGGTCCGAATCATACAACTACTTATACCCTATAGCTCCTAAAGGCCTATTAAAGAGTGAGTACGGCATCTTTTAAAGTCAACTTGTTCGACTCTATTCTTTCCTTCTAGTTTTTTTAAGCGTTCTTACCAAATTTCCCAAAAATCGGAAATCGGACAAAAATAATATTAAGTATTCACAGAAATTAAATAAAAATATATATAAATCGGAATTCTCGAAAGAAATTTTGTAATTCAAAAAAAATCACTTTCGCTTCCAGAATTATACTCTTGTCCTCAATTTGATTCCCGATCATTATAATGAAGTTTTGTTTCGACGGTGATTTCAATTAAGATCTGGCAATAATAAATTATTTATCAAAACTTTATTTAAATTAAAGACTGAAAATAGTATTTCTTAAAGCATAATTAAGTTATAACCTATAATATATCATTCAATCCTTTTACGGATGAAATCTAAACGTGAGTTTCGAGGAGAAGAACTAAAAGAAAGTCGTAGACATATTTTGTTGGTACTATTGTCTTTAGATAAACCTTCCGCATTGTTCTAATTCGAAAGACAAACATCCAACTCTCCAGTCCAGGAACTCCCCCTCCAGAAATCCCTCTCCTGAAACTCCCCTCGATCCGCTTGTTGGCAATGTAAGCAAATGAAACTCAAAGTCTTGTCCAGATTTGTGTTAACGTTTTTGTGGTCTTTGGCTGGGTTAATGGTGATGATGATCAGGGCCGGATTTACCACATTAATGTCGTGGGGCCAGGTGTGGTGGGGGCCTCTAAAATAGAGCTCGAACTGAGACGTGTCAAATGTACCAATTAAAAGTTTGTCAAATTGACTGACTTCATATCGATTTGATAACAGTGAATTCAAGACCCTCTTTCTTTTCTGCAGCCATTTGTTCATTTTTCCGTGCCGACATTTTTTAAGCCCTTGGACTTGTTGTGTCGACTCGACTTTTCGGTCACCCATGATCAAACTATAAACCGCACTTTTGGTCGAAACGCAGCAAAAGCCTGAAAAGGGTTTTTTAACGGTTACAAGTTCTTTCCAGTTCAATTGAGCGATTATTTATCAATTAACTTATATTTACATTAAAGACTGAAAATAGCTATTTTTTAAATTGTCGATAAATAACTTTTCCTCGGCATATTAAGTTATAGTAATATATCGTGGTCGATCTTTTTACTAGTTTGATTTCAAGTGGTTCCATCGAAACTAATTGTAATTCATTTGACATTTTTGTTTGAACTATTGTTTACATTAACTTTACGAACTTCTTTGAAAATTAGATTGGTACAGAAAATACTTTGGATCCAGAAAAGCGATTTACTAAACTTTTTTCGATCTGCTTGTTGGCAATGGAGGCATGAACCTCAAAGTCTTGTCCAGGATTTGGGGTAACGTTTTTGCCCCACTGGCCCTTTGGCTGGTAAATCCGGCCCTGATGATGATGATGATGAACATGATGATGGAAAGTTGTCAAAGCGGAGAAACAAATCGACCAAAAATATCCGCTTACCAAATATTTACACAAGTGTTTCCCCGTCTCGCATTACATGAGGGATTTGAGAATTCTTAAACAAAACTAAACTAAACCGAACTGAACTGAACTAAACCAAAACTTTGACTTTCTGGCGTGTTCCTAAATCCGCTTAAATTGGAGATTTCAAATCGTTAAAGTTTCGCCTTTGCCTAAGTTTTAAACTTATTACTCAACACTTAAAGTAAAAAATTCTAAAATATTTGACAAAATTGGTAGAAATTAAAATTTTTTATATTTCCTAAATTAAAATACACTTAAAGTATTAAAATAATGTTTTTAAAATAATTTAAAATTAAAAAAATTATTTATCTAAAAATGAAATATTTATTCAAAGTATTAACTGATTATTAAAATACCAAAAGAAATACCAAACAATCAGTTTTTGCGCATCTCAAAACTCCCAACCATTTTGGGTTGTTTTTGGAACTGGGAACACGGTGTGCGCGTCATGGGAACGAATCCCTTGGGAAGGCAATCGCAGTTTGTTTTCTCAGTGTATGTTCAGTGTCGGTGTGTGTGTGTGTGTGTGCTTAGTGTGTGTTGGCAAAGTCAAACAGTGTGTCCGAAAAGTCGCCCAACACTTGTCGCATATTAATTTCAATTGCCATTTGCAGGTTGCCCTGAAGCGTCAACAGGCAGTGGAGGATGCGATTGCGCTGCGTCTGGTGGCCAATAAGACTGGACGGAAAATCGATTCACTGCCTCCGGGTAGTATCTACGGGCTAACGGTAACGCAGCCCAAAGAGCAGTCGGCTAAGGCACACAGTCCCCTGCGCCACGAGGAAGAGCACAGTGACCTGGACCAGGAGAAGCAGGAGCTGCACACACGTGATGTGGAGTCCGAGATGGTAGCCGTAGCCCAGGATTTAAGTGCTCCACGGCGGGAGCATGTCTCACAAACAGCCATCGACATGCTCTCCCAGCTCTTCCCGCAGCGCAAACGCTCAGTTTTGGAGCTGGTACTCAAACGCTGCGACTTGGACCTCATCCGTGCCATCGAAGATGTTTCTCCGCCGGTGGAACAGGCGCCTAGAGAGTCTCTCACTCTACCTCCGCCTTCGCTGTCGCTGCCACCGCCGCCTCCTCTGCCAACGTCTCTGCAGCTGGCTTTGCCACCGCGGAGCAGCGCCTTCAGACCAGTCATAGCCGATCAGGTGAGCAGCGAATCGGGAGAAATCCTCAATCCTCTCGAGACCGCTACTAACAATTTCCGTCTTTATAGTATCCCGAGAAATCTTCTGCTGCCGCCGCTGCCTCTGCCTCTGCCTCCGCCGCTGCCGCCATTTGCGCCTATCCCAAGTGGTTCGTGCCCCTCTCCTTCCCCGTCACCATGGGACACCTGTCGAACCTGGCACCACGTTGCACCTTGCCCAACTGCAACTGTTTGGAGAGCTACCAATTCCATTAGCCAACTCAATAAACTTACTAATCCCAAACAGAACAATACTGGCCTTTTCTCTGCTCCCCCTCCACACGTGGGGGTTAAATTCGATGTCAAAGGTCAATATCTTAATTAGTACGAGAAAGTTTAACTAAACTCACAGGGAACGTGTAAATTATCGTTTTAAACCAACTGATTAACATTGGTTAGGATCGGACTACTATATGATATAGTCTATATCATACACCTGTCATAGGATTTGCACTGGTGAATAATGTGAACTTAGTGTGGAAAACGTTTTGTTTCTTAAGATATCTTAACCAAACTCACAGAGTACACGCTTGGTATTTACCTACACAGTTAAACCAAATTTGGTTACGATCGCAACACTACTTAATACACCTGAATTAGAAACAGGTGACCAAATCAATTTAGTGGCTATAAGTGAAAAACCCTTAAATTTCATCATGATCAGTTAATAAACAGAGAACATTCATAAATTTTACTTCGTTTTAATTCATTGCTATTAGTTTAGTTACAGTCTACACAAACATTATTCTGTAACCGACCGTAAAAGACCCCGTACTTATTCGTTTTCCCTACAAATTACCAATTTTCGACCATTTTGTCCCATGGGAGCTATAGGCTATAGTTGTCTGATCCGGACCAAATTTGGTAAGGCCATAAAGAGTCAAGATATACATGTAACAAGTGCGAGTTTGGTTGAGATCGGTTCATTTAATTAAAGTTTTTTCATACAAATCAAAAATCACCAATCTTCGACCGATTTGTCCTATGGGAGGTATAGGCTTTGGTAGTCCAATCCGGATCAAACTTGGTAAGGATAGTTATAATGGTACCATACACATAATGTTTGAATTTGGTCTCTCTAGCTCCAGTCCTTTTCAAGTTATGGTGATTTAAAAATAGTTTTTTACAATTTGCGGGGGCGGTAGGGGGCGTGACAAAGATTTGAAATAAACGCGATCTGCTCGCGAAGCAAACGGACTTTCGTTCCAAATTTGGTGGCTCTAGCTCTAGTAGTTTAGACGTTCCAAATGTTCATACAGACGGACGGCTGTAGATGCTGATCAAGAATATACATATATACCCCATAAAGTATATATATTCTTAATCAGCATCAACAGCCACGCCTCCTTCTCTCTCATAGACCCCTCCACTCTTTTGTACTGTATGGGGTCTAAAAACAAACCCTAACAAGGTATAATAATTTAATATTCCTTTAATATATTTATCAGAGTATAATTTAAACAAAATGAGAAGCTTACTTTAATAATCAAAGCTCGCAAATAATAGTTGATTATTTTGCGTCGTCTTCAAATAAGTCTCTTTACTGAATTTAACTCTCTCGCACTTAACTCTCTGGCACTCGGAGAACAACCGTTTATTTTCCGTTCTCTTTGTTCCAGTTAGACCGCGAGTGATTGCTTGAGTCAAATGAAGCAAAACGTCTTTGAGCAAGCGCAGCATATTAATTTGCGCCTTAAAGAATGTTTTATATAAAAATATCACTTAGAACACACACATACAATTTTTTTTGCGTCCTATACTACTTTGTATTGAGTGTCGCATATGCGGAATATTTTAATTCCGTTATCAATTCAGTGCAAGCAAAATTGGAAGGCAAACCAATACTAAATAACTGTCAGCAATTAGCTTAACAATAAAAAAATAAAAATGTGCTTTTAAGAACAAAATAAATCTTCTATATCGATAAGTCAAATTAATAATAAGAGTGTTACATTTTGCATTGATTTATTCACTCAATCACTCACTGAGTCTCAACTCGCGAGCGACTATTTTCTTTCTCCCGAAAAGAGAATCGTTAAAAGAGATCAACACAAAAAAACTCAACGTCGGCGCTTGAGCGAAAATCAAAGCAAAGTAGAAAAATAGTCTCTCGCTCAGAGTTAGAGCGAGTTTTTTGAGCTTTTCAGCATCTGCTCTGAAATTGAGTGTAATGAAAAAACGCTCAACTGTTATTTACGAGCTATGTTAATAATTAAACTTTATTTATGAATGATTATTTTAGATTTGTCAGACGCTTTAACTGATTGTTGCAATTTTTAACCCATTGCATGCAAATGTATTTCCCGTTAATCGTATGTGGTCTGGGCCTGAAGTCACATTCAATCGTTACCAAAAGCAGCAAAAACACGCACAACACGTAGATGAGTCTCATGTTGTCGTGATGATCGTGTGTGTAAGAATTCCTTGGGCCACAATCAGTCGTCTTGAAGTCTATGAAAGGCACTGGACTCACTGGATTCAAGCAATCCGATCTGTACATAGTAACTACAACTGAGTTCCTTGAGAATCGTCGATAAACTAAATTTCTAAAACTTACAACACATGAATTTCTCTGTTTTCCATGTCATAACTGCGGTGAATTAAATCCACAAAAATATATTTAATATTCCATAAATATTTGCATGTGTCAGAGAGCCTCAGATGTGACACACACAAACAGGGCAACAAAAACAAGTAAGAATGCTCGCGACTTTAGGATACCCATTACTCAGTTTTAATATGTTATTAACAATTGGAATGAAAGTAAAATTAGTGCAATCGTTGAGAAAATGGATACTAGTGGGTCTCATTAAGATAGCTGGGTATTCATATTTAAAGCATTATTCAGACATATTTTTACTATGAGAGCTAAACGATATAGCCGTCCGATGTGGATGAAACTTGGTCAGTATGTTTATATTATTGGATAATGTATTCTGTAAGTGTTTGATTAATATAGCTAAGTCAACGCATAAGTTGTTCATATTAATTAATATTTAGAGCATATTTACGACCGATTCTAAGGGATATATCCTATAGATATAGTTGACCGATTTGGATTAAACTTGGTCAGTATATGTACTCCGAAGACATTACTCCCTGTGTAAATTTTCTATACTAAAATATGCTTTTTATACCTGTTAAACCTTTGCGCGTCTAAAAACAAAATCCAACTAGTAAGAAAGGCTACAGTCGAGCGAGCCGACTGTAAAAGACCCCGTACTTATTCTAGTGCGTATTTTTCCATACAAATTCCAAATCTTTGACCGAGTAGTCCTATAAGAGCTATAGGCTATAGTTGTCCGATCCGGATCAAACTTCGTGAGGATAGTTACAATGGTAGCATACACATAATTTGTGAATAAATCTGTAGCTCTATTTGTTTCAAGTTATGGTGATGTGGAAATAGTTTATTACAATTCCGGAGGCGGTAGGGGGCGTGGCAGCGATTTGAAATAAACAAATTTGGTGGCTCTAGCTCTAGTAGTCTAGAAGATCCAGGTGTTCATATGGACAGACGGACGGAAGGACAGACGGACATCGCTGTATAGTCTCGGCTGTTGATACTGATCAAGTATATATATACTTTGTGGGGTCGGCCACGCCTACTTCTGCCTGTTACAAACCTAATAGACGCGTCTACTCCTAGAGTACTAGAGTACACAGCGGCAATCGTAATACACTGATAAAAACTACATAGCAGGAAAGGCTACTGTCGAGCAAATAACCAACTTTCGACCGAATTGGCCTACGGGAACTATAAGGCATAGTGGTCCCATCCAAATTTGTTCTAGATATGCCTTATAGTAGATGACTTTGACCAAGATAGTTTAGTAGTTGTTTAGGTATGAGGATTCGAAAATGGACTTTAAAGACTATACGTCTGGTTTCTCTACGGACGAACAGACCGACATGGCTAAGAACGTATATACTTTATGGGATGGGAGATGCCTCCTTCTAACTGTTTGTAGAATGGTTTGTAGAGTATTCTGTAGTCGTATTTTTATACTCTCTGCAAGAGAGAGTATATTGGGTTTGTGCAAAAAAAAAAAGTATGTAACAGGCTGAAGGAGGCGTGGCAGACCCCATAAAGTATATATATTCTTGATCAGCATCACAAGCCGAGTCGATATAGCCATGTCCGTCTGTCCGTCTGTCTGTCCGTCTGTCCGTATGAACAAACAGATTTCAGAGATGGTAAGAGCTACAAGTTTGAGTTTGGTCTCTATCGACTCGATATGAAGTCAGTCAATACAAGAATCTTTTTTTTTTCGATGCCACGCCCCGTTCGCCCACAATGTGCAAAAAACTAGAAACACCTCGTAAAAAATTTATGTTTTAGGCGAATATCTCAGTAACTATGGTACTTAGGAACACCAATTATTGTACCCAGGTTCCTAGAGATGGCATAATTGTATTGTCATCAAAAATTTTGGACTGCCACGCCCCCTTTTCCCACAAAAAATAAAATAATTTGCAAACTTCAATGCCGATTTTAAGGCATATGTTCTTATCGTACAGTATTGTTATTTCGCATTCATTTGAAGACAAAATATATTAAACTATCCTGAAAGTTGCATTTAAATCAGACAATAAACAAAAGAGCTAGACATGTAAGAAAGTTAATAATTGAACACAATATCAATGCATGTGTGCGAGCGAGATAGAAACATACAAACATGTGAACGAACGTTTTCGCTGCTTGCTAGCGGCAGCGCTGCCCGCGAATGCTGGCTGTGCCGACCAATTGTATATGTATTACATATACACACATACATATGTGCGTGCATACATATAATATCAAATGTATATGTGTGTGTATACATACAATCAGATGTTTTTGTTTCAACGTGTTTTGTTGCAAGTATCAATTGATATACTTGGTTACCGATTTTATTAAATGATCGGAAATAAAATGCAGAGAGTATTCTACGGTCGGGCGTGCTCGACTGTACTTTTCTTTCTTGTTATCCTTTTTAGCACTATTAAAACGAATTTTCACGAGATAAGTAAAGTCTAATTGATTTATTTAAGCTAACTATAATTAATGCTCATTAAACTAACTGTTGTCACTTAACTAACTTATGACTGGCTCTTCTGGCCGATCGCCGTCGTCCTCATCGTCATCCTCATCATCTTCCGACAGATACATGCGATCCTCATCGTCGCTTTGAGCCTGTTGCTGTTGATTTCGGCCACTTCTGTTGGCCACATTCTGGTTGCTTCCTGCTCCGTAGGTGGAACTGCTACTGCTGTTTGAACTGGGCGTGGCGGTAGCATTGCCTCCAACTCCACCTCCCATTGATCCTGCTCCACTTCGCTTGGTTTGATTCGCCCGTCGCCATTTGGCCCGTCGGTTCTGAAACCACGTTTTCACCTGGCGATCCGTCAGTTTCAGTTGTAGTGCCAAGTGGCGACGCTCCTCCGGCGACAGATACTTTGAGCTGGAGAAGCGATTCTCGAGATTTTTCGTCTGTTGCGATGTGAATCGGATCTGGCCTCCTTTCCGCTTAACTCCAAAGTTGGACATGTAGAAACTGGCAGCGGGATACGCGGCATTGCAGTAGAGTGCTGCGGCAGCTGTTGCCGGGTTGCTGAATCCTGGGGGGAAATGTGAAAAGGGGAGTATTATTTATTGAAACAACAACAAACGGGGGCTTAATATATAGGGACAACTGCAAGTAACAACATATGGAATCCTTTTCAAGTAAAGATTGAATTTTTTACATAGTAAATTAATTACTTAATTAATTAAGTTTATGAAGTTTACTGGTAAAAGAAAATAATTTTATTTGTTTTCTATGTAATTTAATAATTTAATAAAGAAATTTTAAAGTTTTGTTTGAAAATTTTGTTTCTTTTGATAAAAGATACTTTTGAGCTCTTGATATTAAAAATGAAGATATTTAGTAGACAAAGTTAGGCAGGAAACAAAAAGGATTAATATGTACTATCTATTATTTATTAATTTAAGAGGGTAAATCTATATTCTATGTATTCAATTCAACATAATTAGGGTATAAATTCACCTTCTTGCTGTTTTTCTGAAACTTACTTTAATATTTTCTGTTTGTATGAATACGATTGTATATTAAATATATAATGCTAAATCAGTGTATATATTACCAAAGAATGTTTTCATAACACCAATTCATGTAATAATAAGTACGAGTATATAATTTCCTTTTGAAACAAAACCTATACCGTTACTTATTCTCCATAGATACTTCCCACATAATGTTAAATATGTCAGTCAATGTATTTGTGTGTGTAAGAGCACACTGTGTATGTGTGTACAGAGAGAACGTTGCCAAAGCTCTGCTGATTTTGATTGGCCGCACTGGAATGCACAACTGTGTGCATCTCTTTCTGGCACGACAGTCAAAGCCATCTGTGTATTGCCATTTCAGCTGCACCCATTACGACTGCCTGAGAGCAACACTTTGTTGACGCCCATTCGTTCGCCATTGCGTCAGTTGTGGAATGTGGGCTTTGAATTGTGGGCTGAGAGTTTGCAAGCGGTAATCGAGTGGATTCAATTGCCGTAATTGTTATCAGTTAGCTGGTCAACAAGTAATTCGATTGTAGTATAGTCATTTGGCTAATAAAAAGAGTGTCGAGTGGATGGCGTGATAAGGTTTGCACCTCCATCGAACGACCGACAGACTGAACCAACTAACAACTGACCCACTGAAGCAGTTTGGCAACGGAAGTTCGCACTTCTTGACACAATTAATATGAGGCTAATTTGTCATAATAATAATTATATAAAATGGTTTGATTTTTGGGGAAATGCGCTTGAATAACGGTTCATTTTGGGCGCAACTGACGTCATGGGTGTATCAAATAATCGTCAGAACCAAGAATATAAAATTGTTATAAATAAATCGCTTACTATTCGTATCATAAAAATTATTAAAGCTTGCGATTTAATGTCATAATTTAAATTGTACAAATACAATTATTAACGGTTATTTTTATTAAGTGGCGTATTGTGCGATAAGCCCCAAAAACCGAAACCTACCTCCCCACCCCCCTCCCTACTTATCTCCCAAATGTTTTATTTTGTTTTCTTTTTTAATTTTTGATTACTGTACTTGAGAACAATTTGGTATTAATCGTTCAAATATTGAATGAAGAGGCGATGACACCTGTACCCAAGACCCAGGCGAAGAGTGTTCCCAACATCGTACGACCTTATCTGAATCTCAATCTCAATCTGAATCGTAAGGCATTTGTGGAATGACCAGAAGATGATGGACAGCGCCTATTAATCGCCACTAATAGCATTTTTGGTTCAGATAAGCCTAAAAATATAGCACAAATAGCTTAACGAACGGTTCATGCTCTCTACTTGGGCCTGTCACAGGGTATTTATTATTTAATACATGATTTTTACATAAGATAGTTTCATCATCTATTTGTTTAAAGTATGGTAAAGAAAAATATACAGTGAAAGCTCCCTTGACCGGACAGCCACGATTTCAGTATTTGTGTCCGCTCAAGTGAGAACGGATTTTGTATGAAAATCAGGCTCTTGGGACTACAAGTTTCGTCGGGCTAAGAGAGCTGTCCGCCTGAGGGAGCTGTCCGCCTGGGGGAGCTGTCCGCGAGTAGAGCTTTCACTGTAGCTTATAACCAATATTTAAATTAAAACATTTACGAAATCACTAATTTAAGTCTCTTAAAAACAAATTTTGTGTCAGGTTTGAAAACTTGACACATTCTTTACCACTTTACATAGTATAACTATAGTAGAAACTATGACTAAAACCTATATATAGTTTTGAGATAATTTTTTGAAGAAATGCTAAGAGTCCCTATATTCCCACGATTCTTATTTCAAGTTTTATCCGACCAATAGTTTTTTTTATTCTTATGTCACAGAGTTCGTTACTAATTCCATATACTCCTAGCTCCTAACCCAAAATCGGGCCCTCACCTCAATTTCAAATATTTGTCATTTCGATAAGACCCCAAAATACAATACAAGTGCTATGTGAGAACGACAGTTTTGTGTTCTGGGTTTTGGGCTCTGAGGTTTCGGGGTTTTTGGGTTCTTTCTGGGAACAAAGTGCTACTGAACTACTCTCCCATCCATAATGCAGGAGCTAATCTACCGTTACAGTGCTTTGGGAATGCACTCCAGGGGCTGTTTGGGGGCTTCGAAGGGGATCAGGGAATGGGGAATTCAAGTGGCATTGGCGCCAACACTTGACTTTGACAAACAAACCTCAATGCACATTAATCATGTTGGGAATCTTTAAGTTAACAGTTAACATTAAAAACAGAGGGATGCAATATTTGAATATTCGATTTTACTATAATACTCTGATTATGAAGGTCGTCAACTTTTGAAATACAGTTAATTTAATAGAGTTCCATAGAAGAAGGAAGTGCAAAAGTTCAATGACTTGAAAATATTTCAATTGGATAAAGACGAAAATCAATTTGAATCTAATAAATTCGTAAGTTCAACTGTTTTAAAAAGAATACATCGAGAATACAAGTCTATATACACAAAATTTTCAACTCTGAAAAACTGAATAATTACCATTATCCTTTTATTTGAACTAGTTAGATTTAATATTGTATAACACTATTCAAATTCAATCATCACATCAAATTCCATTTGAAAAACTCGAATAGTCTCTCAAAATACTAAGATGACACTACCTTGTAGAACACTACCAATAATCGGTTATGAAGTCATATACTAATACTATATAAGATCATGTCATATGTATTTTTGGTATTAATTTGATATTTAGTTTCACCATTTTAGTGGGAATCTTTTGTAGCACCTAGAACTCGGACTTTAACCTGCTAGTTAAGTACTTAATTATTAATGATTGTATTTATATCGCTCGTTCATTATGTATGACTCACATCCGGTATTTCGTAACTCTGCATGATCGAATGATTCTTTTCGTTGACAGCATAATTAGAGCCATTAAACATAGACTTTGATATTACCACTAAGGGACGTATCTACTAGTTACATACTATATACAAATCTATGTTAGAGTGACTTTGTACTTCTATATCTAGAATAATACCCAAAGTAGAAAAGTGTTTTGTCATACTGAAAACAAAAGTTTCCTTTAAGGAAAATCATAACTACAAATTAAAAATTAAAAAAAATTATATTAAATCTAACATTTACATATAACTTTGAATCGATTTAGTTTTAAAGAACTTTGGGTTTTCGTTAATTAATTTAATTTGTACTAAAAACGCTCTAATTTTGAAGGACGTATATTTAGTGATTACATAACGCTCATATATGGCTTAAAATTATCTGAATAAAGTTATAAGTCATGTTACTTTCATATAACGGTAATTATATTAACTGCACTTACAAAGTTCCCTTGAATAAATTGGTCTATTTGTACTTTCGCCTTACCAAAAACGCTTTAACATACTAATGAAATAATGATCTATAAATTTATGTTGGTAATATAAACTTTCATACAAATATTATTGATCTATCCTTATACAAATAGTATTTATTATCTTGAAGTTTTGTCTTTAAAAGATAATATTTTTCCTTTTGATAAACTTTTATCCAAAGTTTGCTAAAGATCTTATGAATTCTGAATTCATATTTAAATCTATTGATTATAAATCATTAAATTTATTTTAATAAATTTAAACAAGCAACTAAAAACTTCTTTCTTCTTCCCCCAAAACCCCTGGTTAGGTAATGCTCTAGAAGAAATTCCAAGTTATCGTATATATCTTACCTTCGCAGTCTAAAAACGGACTATACTGATCACAGTATGCGGCTGGTTGAGCTGCAGCCGCAGCTGCCACGGCAGCGGCCTGGAAATGTGGCATGAAGAGCGAAGAATTCTTCTGTAGATTCAGCATTTGTTGGTAGAAAAGGGAGGCGGGATCTGAGTAAACTGGATTGAAGCGTAGTGTTGTGGGCGACAAGAGGGTTCCCGAGCTGGGGTCCATATTCTTTAGAGCATATTGGGCTGCTACCGCTTCGCGAGATAAATCATATATGGATGGTGAGGAGGAGGTAGGGGTGAATCCTGCCCCTGGCCCAATTGAGGGTGAACTGCTCATGACAGGACTTGTTCTTGGTTGGGATTGCGATAGAGTTGTCTGTCCTGGTGTCTTTGAGGCGCTTACTTGTGATTTGTGCTCTAATATGTTATCAATTGAGAACGAGGATTTACTGGCTTTCATTGTACTGTTATTATCCATATTGCTTGGACCGATCTGATCATGCGGCGATCTCAGGTAACGCCCGATGAGGTAAGACTGGCGACGCGACTCCGACGGACGCAGACAGTGAACTAATTGCGGGCTGGTCCCAGGGCTCAATAAATTGTACTAAATCAGATTTCACAGAATATAATAGATTGTACATATACATATAATGTTGTGCTAATGGGTAAGATATCTATATTAACAATACTACAGCGCTGGTATGTAGATACGAGTGTACATAGATAATGAATGAGCTACTATCACCGATAAGGTCTTCACCGCTAAAACTTCCCCTCTCTCCCTCCCACTACCCCCCGTCTCGCCCTTTGCCATATCAGCCTGTCAACAGGGCGCTCCGATCCAGCCCCGATGGCTCTCCCACAGTTCCAATACCAATACCAATACCAATACCAATACCAATTTCAAATCGGTTTTTCTATATATGTGGGTATTCGTCGGTTGTCGGTCGGGTGTTCAGCCCAATCGCCGATCCACCAGTCATATAAATCAAAACACTCGGGGCTTATTAAACACACTGCTAACAGCTACCCAGACTATTCAGACTGGCACTGGGTAGTCGTCTATATGCGTATGTATTAGCGCCATCTCGCTCTCACAGTGTCGGTACTTTTGATCGAGTAATTGTTAATCACCCGCTTATCGGTATCGCTCGGACGTCGTTCTTGTCGTTTGACTTCTTGCCGTACTTGCTCCTCATCATCTCCACATTCCAATACATTTCGGTCTCTTTCTCTCCCTCTCTATCTGTCGGTGTATACCCTCAACATAGCATTATTAGAACATTTTTTGTAGCATCCTTCAGGACACGTTCTTGTCCTTGTCGAAGAATATTTAATTTTTAACTAATTTATTATTGTTAGTATTAGTATTAGTATTAGTATTAGTATTAGTATTAGTATTAGTATTAGTATTAGTATTAGTATTAGTATTAGTATTAGTATTAGTATTAGTATTAGTATTAGTATTAGTATTAGTATTAGTATTAGTATTAGTATTAGTATTAGTATTAGTATTAGTATTAGTATTAGTATTAGTATTAGTATTAGTATTAGTATTAGTATTAGTATTAGTATTAGTATTAGTATTAGTATTAGTATTAGTATTAGTATTAGTATTAGTATTAGTATTAGTATTAGTATTAGTATTAGTATTAGTATTAGTATTAGTATTAGTATTAGTATTAGTATTAGTATTAGTATTAGTATTAGTATTAGTATTAGTATTAGTATTAGTATTAGTATTAGTATTAGTATTAGTATTAGTATTAGTATTAGTATTAGTATTAGTATTAGTATTAGTATTAGTATTAGTATTAGTATTAGTATTAGTATTAGTATTAGTATTAGTATTAGTATTAGTATTAGTATTAGTATTAGTATTAGTATTAGTATTAGTATTAGTATTAGTATTAGTATTAGTATTAGTATTAGTATTAGTATTAGTATTAGTATTAGTATTAGTATTAGTATTAGTATTAGTATTAGTATTAGTATTAGTATTAGTATTAGTATTAGTATTAGTATTAGTATTAGTATTAGTATTAGTATTAGTATTAGTATTAGTATTAGTATTAGTATTAGTATTAGTATTAGTATTAGTATAATTAATAATAAATAAATGAAAGTATTCAGTAGTCGCTGCTTCTTCATTTCCACTCGCTTTCATTTATTGGAGTTGTAAACAAATTAAAATCATCAATAGGTTCTCACTGAAGCTTGCATCAACCCTTATGTCCCTTCCACTGCTTCCCCTGGCCCTCCCATTCACCCCTCCTCCCTGCTGTCGCCAACGCTTTGATTGAGTAATCGAGTTGGTGTTATGATTTGAGCCTCTGGTTGCCAGTTTTACCAATTTTCGTTACTATTTTTTGGCCGTGGAGACTTTCGAAACAATTCATGCGTTTGTACAACTAATTCAGGGCTTGATAAACAGCGTGGTAAGGGGTAAGCGGTGAGGTGCTTGAAGGGGTTGGGAGTGGCATTCTCTTATCAGGCGTACTCGGGGTCCCCTTAAAGCCTTTGAGATGATGGATTACTTTTGATTTTGGGCAATGCGTATGCGATAAAATATACAAAATAAATGCGCCTAATTGTTGTTAGTGTTGTTTACTTGCTACCTGAGTTTAACTCTGTTTTTCAGGTCGGCATTGTATCTATTTAGATATGTACTTATGATTCGGAGAAGCTACCAAATATTGCTGTTTGATTTTACTTTATATGGGGAGAAAACGATTTTAAAAACAAATAAGCTCTATATTAAGAAATGCCTTTAACTTATTTTATTAGCATTTATCTCCCACAAAATGTTTCAGTTTTTATATATTTAAGGCTTTTAGTGTTAAAATTGATTACAAAATGGATTTCATATACCAGGTAATCGAATATAATGATACAAATCTGTCTAACCGGAGGACAAAATGAGACTGAATCTCAGATGCAGAAGCTGTGGTTTATTTAAGTAATTTATTTTTTTAATTCATTTTATTTATAGAAAAATTGTACTTATTATTTAATATTATTTTATTTAATATACATATTTAATATTCATTTTATTTATATTTATTAAACTTTGTTTCTAGGTATCAGAATGACCACATTTTATCTGATTTAATAAAGAACACGAAAATTCTAAAAATGGATTCATAATATCAACTGTAGTATATCCAATGTATTAACAAGTAAGAAAGGCTACAGTCGAGCGAGCCGACTGTAAAAGACCCCGTACTCCTTCTAGTGCGCGTTTTTCCATACAAATCACCAATTTTCGACCGATTTGTCCTATGGGAGCTATAGGCTATAGTTGTCCGATCCGGACCAAACTTGGTGAAGATAGTTATAATGGTACCATATACATAATGTGTTAGTTTGGTCTCAATCGCTCAACTAAAACTTCATGTCTCCATACAAATCACAAATTTTCGACCGATTTGTCCTATGGGAGCTATAGGCTATAGTTGTCCGATCCGGTGAGGATAGTTATAATGCTACCATACACATAATGTGTGAATTTGGTCTCTCTAGCTCTAATCGTTTTCAAGTTATGGTGATGTGAAAAAAGTTTTTTACAATTTGCGGGGGCGGTAGTGGGCGTGGCAAAGATTTAAAATGAGTTTTATCTGCTCACGAAGCAGACGGACTTTCATTCCAAATTTGGTGACTCTAGCTCTTGTAGTTTAGAAGATCCAGGTGTTCATACAGACGGACGGACAGACGGACGGACGGACAGACGGGCAGACGGACATTGCTATATCGTCTCGGATGTTGATGCTGATCAAGAATATATATACTTTATGGGGTCGGCCACGCCTCCTTCTGCCTGTTACGCACATTTCGCTTCAGACAAACTTAATAGACCCCTATACTCTTTTTTAGAGTACGGGGTCTAAAAATAGCACACTAATAGTATTAATAAGAACTGTAATAGTTTAAAGGGGTTTTTACAATTTCAGACAGTTTCAAATTTGATAAGTTTGTGATTCCAGAAAGCAATAAATATGTATTGCTCAATGAACAATAAAAATCGGGTAATGAGTCTCTTTCAATGACTCTTAAGGTTTTGGAAATACCTTGTTTTCTACTTCGGGGAACAATAATCAAATTCGATGATTCAAATTAATAAACAACTTGCTTGACAATATAATTATAAACAAATGTCTATTGAAATTGTTGGCATTTTGGCTTATAAGCGTGATAATTTCATTAACGTTATGAATGAATGCGGGAATGACAATGATAAAATGATAAAAGCATTATAAGACATCGAAATCAAATAATTCCCAAAAAATACAGGGTAAAAATACTTTTAGTTGTGAAACTCAAATAGATAAAAGTTGAAAAGTTACTGATGAAAATACTTTATACAAAAATTATGTTTAATTAGTTTTCTCCAGATAATGAAAAGGCAATTAATGATATGTTTTTCAATTTTGTACAGGTCTCCATCTTGTTTTGGAACCGCATGAATCACAATTAATAATTTAATGTGATTATGGGCATTGAATGCTATGACAATCGTCGCCTTCAAGATTGCTGCATATACAATATACTCGTAAAAGCCCCAAAAACTGTACTTAAACAAATGACCAAATAATGAACCTTGATAAAAATAACTGTAGGCAATCCAAGTCAAGTTAGTCGACTGAAAAAGACCCTGTAGCCTGTGAAACATTAACATTCAATATAGAAAAGTTGATTTAGGAAAATTTTTCAAAATCTTATAAACAATGTGTGATATATGTAGGTTTCCATGACTTAAAATGTACTAAAGGAAACTATAAAATTATTAGATCTTGCAGTCTTTGAGTATATTGAACCGTTAGTCGACACTGATCAGGGATATATTTGTTCTATTTTGTCTGATATTTGATGACAACTTCTTGTGGCTATCATAAAAACCCATCTTTACTGAGTTTAAGTACAGGGTCTGCAAATGAACAGCTGAGAAAGGCCACGTTCGAGCGAGCCGACTGTAAAAGACCCCGTACTCATTTCAGTGCGCTATTTCCATACAAGTAAGTAATTTTCGACCGATTTATCCTATGGGAGCTATATGCTAAAGTTGTCCGATCCGGAACAAACTTATTAAAGGTAGTTATAATCATTATATACACATAATGTGTAAGTTTGGCTGCGATCGGTCACCTAACACTACATGTTTTCATACAAATTTATTTTTTTTGACCGGTTTGTCCTATGGGAGTTATAGGCTATAGTTCTCCGATCCGTGGTTTTCAAGTAATGATGATGTTAAAATAATTTTTAACAATTTAGGACTTTCATTCCAAATTTTGTGGCTCTAGCTCTTATAGTCTCAGAGATCTAGGTGTCCATCCGGGCAGACAGACGGACATTGCTATATCGACTCGGCTATTAATGCTGATCAAAAATATATGGATATGCTCTATGGGGTCGGCCAGGCCTACTTCTGCCTGTTACGCACATTTCGTTTCTGACAAATCTAATATACCCCTCTACTCTTCTTAATAGTACGGGGTCTAAAAATGAAACAAATTCGAATCGAATCCAAAGTCAGGTAAACATTAGAGCGTGATAAATGCACTCGATTTGGGGATTCGGGGAATGGATCGTTGTCAGTGTCCCAAATAGTTGGCAAATAAATGATAATGCCATGTCAAAATCAGAGTCAGAATCAGAATCAGTATCAGTGGGTGGCTTAAGATCGTCAAGTGACACTAAATTATTAGCAATTATCAGAGACGAACGGTTCGTAACGACTTTAAAATTGGGCATACATTTGCAGTCCCAGTAATCGGCTTGGAAAAGAAGAGCTCCTTCAATTTATTATGTGTCTCAAGTGTGATAAGAAGCGTCGTATTTATATGTGTTCACAATATTGATGGACATGCTATGATAATTGTCTTGTCTTCCCGTTCTGTACAATCGGCAAGGACGGGCAGGTGTGGGGGTAGTGCCCAATACATCAAAGTTCAATCATAATTTTAGTGCTAAGTGTTAAGAAAGTCAAAAACGTTAACGATTTTTATTTTTTTTTGATTTTATAACTTTATTCATTCTCATGCTCCATCGTGTTTTACATACATACGTACAGTTTTATATATATGTTCATCTTGTATTTTATTTATTTGTAATTTTTTAATTCATATATCTTTGCTGGTTCCTCTTATAATTTACTTTATTATAATATATTAATTAATGTGTACACAACTTTTGTATGCACTTGTAAACTAATTAATTAAATTGTTGCGCAGCTTTTGACTTTATTTTTAAATTAATTGTTAATGATTAATTATTTAATGCATACGAATAAATATTTTTGTATTTATATGTAAATATATATATTTATATAGCACTAATTTGTTGCAAGTAATTTTTAAGCAGTTTTTAATGTAATAATTTGTGTTCAGTTATTGCATTTGCTTTGCTTTTGTTAACAGTACATTTATTTATATATTCAATATGTATATATATATATATATATATTTTAATATTTATATTTGCTTCACAAATTCATCAAGGTTTCATTATTTTGAGAGTTACTTTGAGTTTTAGATTGAGTATTTTGCTTAGTTTCCTGCGTAAAATTCTTGAAATTAAAATGCGAAATAAATTAATTAAACTACAATTTTACGCACAATAAGTTTACATTTTCCACTTGAATTGAACAATTTTATAAATACATTTCTCTAAATAGATCTGTTTTTGGTTTGAAAAGCACTAAACGTTACTGAGTATTTGTTGTTGTGGCTAAAATATAAATGGTTTAATTTCTTAGTAGCAGTTAGTAAGAAAATTCAAGTAGCAAAATGATTATAGTTAAATTTAGGAGTTAGTTTCGAGCCGATTTGAATACTATATCATATTTCATTTACTTAGTCACAAATCGAAGGTCAAGTTGAGTTGCATAGGTAAGTAATAAGGTAAGTTAAGTTAAGTTAGGATAGGTTAATAACGTTTACATATATATATATATATTTTGGGTTTGCTCATTCATGTAGTTTTTGGTTAATTTTATTACTCCTAAGCTGCAGCTGTCAAAGCTCTAAACCAAATTGGACACATGCGCCGTATCCATGTGCTGTATTAGGACGTGTATGAACGACATCTCCTTGCGGGCATTCTCCAGTATCACCTTGGGATCATCTGAAGTGCAGCGCAAGCAATTTGGCGCAAATACCATCGCCAGATTTGACGAATCCATTTTGGTGCAGCTTACCACCTCCGGATTGGAAAATTGTTGCAGAAAATGTATTAGATACGTTAGGACCTGTTGGAAATGGGAGTAAAACTTAATAAGATTCACTTTACAGACGCTCCTTATAAACTTTTACTCACCAGTTGATTAATTTGGGGCAACTTATTAACTATTTCTTTGGCTTTATCGGGATCCTCGGTATTCACGCAATCCTCGTAGTAATCATCGGGTATAAGTGGATCGTACAGCTCACGATACCACAGTTTCAGTAGACTAGCGGGCGCATGGGCATCGACTATAGTAAAATACATTAATAATTAACATTAGTACTTGAATTGATAAAGTTTAGCTGTAAAATTCGATGTTTTCGTTGTTTATAACATTCAAATTTTCTTTGACTTTTTGATGAAAATATCTGTGCATAAATCTTCCTACGAAAGAGATGAATCTTAGTAAACTCATTCTGATTAAACACTAAATGATAACTCCTATGGCAGACATGATATAGGTTTTTGATTTGTAAACTCTTGTTGATCCTAAAACACTGCAAACGGACATGGCTCTAACGTCTGACTGTTAATGCTGTTCAGGAAAATATATCTCGAATAAGTCTACTTCCTACTGTTATACACACTTTCTTTTAAAAAGAATCTTTAACTTTTAAAAACTATATTTTTAGCTATTACTATACCCATTGTATTCTTATAGTCAGGAACATCCCACCGATCCAAGCGATTCTTCATGCAATTGACTTCATCCACATCGGCGGACACACGGAAAATTCCTTCGGTTTGTTTTCCATTCAGCGAAAGAACCTAATAAATATAGGAAATTGTTTATAAACTTAATATCAGAAGATAATTGTTTAACATTTACATGTTCCGACAGCGTGGTTTGTATCCAGGGCAATTTTCGGAACGGAAATTTATCCTTTTGCAGTTCCATCACTTCGGAAAGGGTATTACCAAACATGCTATTGCGCAGAATTTGTTGCTGCAAAGGAATATGACATTATTATAGGATTAGTATTGAATCAGGAATTTGAATGGGGACTTCTAAGACTCACCCGCGCCTGTTCCACCTCATCCTCGGTGGGCTTCTTCGCCAAACGGCGACCACTGCTGCCAATGCGATCCAATCGACGACAGCAAACAGTTGCATAGTGTGAGATTTGGACATGAATTGGCCACTTGCAGACCTCCAAGTAGCCAGTGGCAAACGATGGGTCTCGATGCCGATTCACATAACTACAATTTAGATCGCAAAATGATTAATCCACAAAATACTATGAAACAGAAGCCAATCTTGGTCTTACTTGAGCAAAGTGGGTTGAAACGTTGGCGAAGGGGGCACAAACGATAGACAAATGGCCATAAGCTCCCAGCCACGAATGAGTGACTCTCGTTTGGGATTCTCCGTTGTCTGCCGGCACAGCTGTACATACAGTTCATCCCTTAATCTGCATGAGAATTTGTTTAAGTAATTGTTGGTTTTTTGGATTCATTTACTTACTGCTGTTGGGGCAGAGATGCAGTGATTATGTCTATGGACACAGAGTTGAGAGTCATGCCCAGACGCGCCTTGCGATCACCCATGTAGATTTGGACCAGCTTAAACAGTTCAATGGCCGTCTTCTTGTCGGCCTTGTCCCGCGACAGGGCTAACATGGGTCGACCAATTGCCTCCGCCGTCCAGCTCAACATGTCGCGCACAGATGCTTTCTTGCGAAAGATTCCCTTCGAGTGAAGATTCAAATTGTCCGCCGCGAACTTTTCAATATCACATTCCTTCATGCATGCCAACGTTGTGCCTGGAGCACGCTCGCTCGGCGGGAAGATCTGCTGAATGGTGGGCTTAAGCGATGGAGGCGTCAGTTTGTGATTGCCTCCACGGCTCAAACTGTTGATGACAGCGGACTGAGCGGTATTCGCAGATGGCAATTGATGATGCTGGTGCTGCTGCTGCATTTGTTGCTGCTGCTGCTGCTGTAGATGATTGGCATCCTCTTTGGTTAACTGACCGGCGACTAGACGAGAGATTTGGCGATTGGGGGATGGCAACGTTTGAGACTGCTTCTGTTTGACGGTGGATGCATCGCTGGGATCCAAATGTAGCTGCTGCTGCTGATGGGCAGGTGCCACTGGCTGACCCAACCCGTGTCCGTGCCCATGTCCTTGCCCGTGCCACGATGGCGTATTCGAATAAAGCTGCTGATTGTGCTGTTTATACTGATGGCCCTGACCCACCGACGATGAGGGACTATGCGAGACTGTGTCATAGTATGAGATCTGGTAACGTGGCTTCGGTTTGGGCAAAGAAGCAGGCTCCGTGTTGCCGCCAATACCCTCCAGCACAGCCTCCACGTTGTCGGAGCTACCAAGTTATTAAAAGCCATTAAATGTCATTAAATAAAAAATTACAGATCAAACTTACATATCTTCGCGTCCAGCTGGATCGTAGGGCGGATACTGATAGGCGTAGTAGGAGACACTGTCGCCCATATTGGCGTAGTCATCGATCATGCCATAGTTGTGCTCCAAGTAGCCCCCATGCGTATCGGAGCCTCCGTCTGAGTCCTCGTTGTCCGGTTCATGGCCAGACAGGGAATGCTCTGACTGACTGTCCGAATGATACGAGTCCGAGTCTCCAGCGCCGTCTCCATCGACGCCAAACTCGTAGCGATTAAAGAGCTTGGCCTGCTCGATGATATAGTGCTTGAGTGGGAGGAGATGGGGCATCTCCTGACCACAATTGCTGTACAATGGCGAAATGTTGCCATTATCATACTCCACATCGCTGTTATCCGGCTGCAGATGATGCTGCTGATGATGATGCCCCTTGGAGCGACGCGAGTCACGTTTCTCGCCCCCACCACTGCCACTTTGCAGTGGATAGTAGCCACGTTTGTCCAAACTGGAGCTGGCACTGTGCCTCAACGATCCCTGGCCAGTAAAATGATGAGACTGTGAACGATTTGCGGTTGAGTTGTTGGATTTTTGTCGCCTGGCTGCCGAATCATTGGAGCCACGGGATGAGTGCGTTAGCATGCCAAGATTATCAGAGCCACCACTTGGTGAGATTGGTGCAACTGCCTTGTTGAGCGAGATACGCTCTAGACTCAGCAGATCTAAGCCACCACTAGGATCCTGAATAATGCGAGGTGAATGTTGCAGCTGCGGCGGCGGATTTGTGGCACTTGTTTTGGCCTGGCGAGAACTCTTTGTCTGCGGACTAATTGGACTCTGTGGACTGGAGTCGCTTGAATGCTTCTTGTGGCCACTGCTGCCACTTCCTGCGGTGCTGGTGGCTGTATTGCTGCCACTAGCACCACCACTAACACCAACACCACTGCCACCGCCACTTCCATGTGCTTTGGCGTTGTTGGTTGTGTGACGTCGTCGGGACAGCGGAGTGTTTTCCACCGACTTAAAGTACTTTTCATGCATTGAATCGTCGCTAGCTGCTTCACCTCCAGCCCCAGCATTACCACCATTGCCACCAGCACCTATTCCAACACTGCCATTCGCCTCAGCACTGCTCTTGCGATATGATTTACTGTGATGCCCCGCAGCAGCAGGATTAATGGACGACGACATGAAGCTACCGGAGCGAGCCAATGAAACTTTATATTCGCGATCTGGAAAATAAAATTTTAATGGATTTAGAGTTTATTTGATTAAATAATTAGTGTTGTTAACTAACCGGCAATTGCTGATCCATAGGATTTGCCTGACGACGCGACACTTCCACCGCCTCCTGCTACTCCTCCTCCTCCACCACCCGATCGTTGAGTGTTACTGTTGTTGTTGTGCATAATTGTATTGCCGATCGGCATCTGGAGAGATCTTCTTCTTCTGCGCCTGTGGCGTATGTATCGAATGCGTGGGTGAGGCAATATCGGATGACTTGGAGGAGCAATAGCCCTGCATATGACTTGGCAGAAGCTGATGATCAAAGTACTTGTTGCTGTCACCGACGATACTACCACCAACATGGGATGAAGAGGAGGACGAACCGTGCGGCAAATTATGTGAGCTTTGGCTCTCTTGCAGCATTTCAAAGCTAAACATCGAGAGAGCCAGAAGAGCGAGAGCGAGAACAACAACAACAGCAAGAGCGAGAGCGAGTTGTCAAGCAGGGGAGAGAGAAATGAAATTATAATGAGAGATGTCTTTCAACAGTGTGTATGTATGTAGGTGAGCGCGTGTGTAGGTGTGCGTAATGTCAGCCATTAAAGCGTGTGAATCTGTGTGTGTTTATGTGTGAAAGTGTGACTAATTTAAGCGTAGCATAATTTCACTCCCCAAAGAGGTAAAAGTGTCACTTAAATGCATAAAGCAAAAAACCACCGACCATAACGATTATGCGCTTTCAAATATGTACAAGTTATAAAATAAATATTAAATAAAAACTATTTTGCCTTGACTTTAAGGGGAAATTCATTTTCAACTTGATTGAATCTAACTGAATATAGTCTTAATATAAATCAATAATTTCTTCAATTAAAATACTAATCAATGTAATAAATATAAATTTATAGCAATTATTTATTTATAAATTTTTGTGTTATCTGAGTTAAAATCTTAAATGCTTCCTTCTTGGAACACCAAAAAGTAAGAATTTTAAAGAATATGCTATACTATCTACTGTATTTAATGCGGTCTTAATATCACACTTCCGTTTATCACATTTACTTAAAATACTTTTAATACTTTGTATTTAATTAAGTTAACCCAGCACGAGAGATTTCAGAACTCTAAATCTACAAAATGTATTTCTGAGCTAATTTTCACAAATCTATAATAAATTTTATATAACTTACCCGCCATTATCCTTTCCAGAGCGCTGTTGTTTCTGCAGTGAGCCGAGTCGGAGTCCCTCAGTGGGCAATGGTGCTCCATTGGATGCATCGTTAAAGCGACGATATCCATGGGCACTCGACAGACTGGAGTCGCTTGACTTGCCCGATTCCTTATAGTGATTACACGAGTCTGCAAATCAAATATCGATGAGTCAGAAATGAGAAGAACAAGAATTTACTCAGCTACTTACCTTGAGAACGCCGAGAGGCATAGCCCTGCTGCTGCTGCTGCTGCTGCTGTTGTTGTTGTTGTTGCTGCTGTTGTTGTTGCATGTCCATCGAACGAGATGAGTCACCCGTGCCGACGCTGCAAAAAAGATGCCCAAGTGGATGGAATGTAAATAAATAATGTGGAATTGTAAACAGAATCAATTGGTTACCGAAAACTTTGACGCCCTCGTGGACTTGAGATCATTTCACTACTCAATTTCTCCTCGGAGCTGGCAACTTGACCATTCCCACCACTTGCCACTCGCTGGCCACGCCCCTTCTTGTTAGCTGCCGACATGGGCGATGCGAGTTGCTGTAGTTGTTGTTGCTGCTGTGATTGTTTCTGGGGCGTTGTCTGCTCCCGCCGCTCACTGGGATCCGTGTTCTGCTTGAGTGTCTGCAGTTTGGCCAGCGGAATGATATCACACTTGCTAGGCCGATGCCACACGGTCTTCTGTGTCGCCGCATTATAGTAATAGAAGCGTTGCGTATTTGTATCAAACAGTTCCCACCACTGCGATGAATCGGTGCGCTTAATTGGCACATCCTGTAACGAGAAATCCAAATCCAAACGAATCATGAGTAAATCATATCACATCACACAGATACAATAAGTGTGTTTGTTATTCTGTCTGGCTGTCTGTCTATGTGGGGGTGTGCGTGTGTGTGTATGTATGTGTGGGAGGTGTGTTATGCATAATTATGTGTGTTGAAATTGTCAAGTGTTTATGCACTACGCTCTCACTTTAATTCAGTTCGTTCTGATAATTGATGCAATAATTCATTCGTTATCAGAGTGAGTTTGGCATCTTAAACACAGAAAAAGATGTTTTAATTTGATTTTAATTTATTATACCCGTTACTCGTAGAGTAAAAGGGTATATTGTATTCGTTGCAATGTATGTAACAGGGAGAAGGAGACATGGCAGACCCCATAAAGTATATATATTCTTGATCAGCATGACTAGCCGAGTCGATATAGCCATGTCCGTCTGTCCGTCTGTGTGAACAAAAGGATCTCAGAGACTATAAGAGCTAGAAAGGCCCGAGTGGTCGCAAACGAAAGATAAAATGCCCAAGCAGTACCAGTTTGTTTTGACACGCCCACTTTAGGGCTTTTTATGTGCATACAAAGGTAAAAACAGGTAAAAATAGCATGTTTTAATATTGAAAACTTTTTTGTTAGCAATGCTATCAAAACCAAATTGACACAGAGTACACGTCTAGGGAGTACATATACTGACCAAGTTTCATCCAAATCGGACAACTATATCGTATAGCTCCCATAGGGACAATTGGTCAAAAACAAGCTCCAAATATGAATTTATATGAATAATTTTTGCGTTGGCCAAGCAATCTTAGTAAAACTCACAGAGAATATATTTGTCAATAATATAAACATATTGACCAAGTTTGATCCAAATCCGACAACTATATCGTATAGCTCCCACAGGGACGTTCGGTCAAAAATACGCTGTAAATATGAATTTGTATGAAGATTTTCTGTGTTTCCCAAGTCATCTGAATTAAAATCAATAGGGCCGATTGCCTAAAGGATTGTACTATTATTATTATCGTATCCCATTGTTAATAATATAATTAAACTGAGTAACGGGTATCCTAAAGTCGCGAGGCGACTATAGCATTCTTTCTTGTTGCTTTTTAATCAGATAACGTTTAAAAGTAGTGCAAAGACTTCATTTGCAAATCTTCATATGTATGTATATTTTCAGGATTTCAGATACAGACCCCATTTATAAGTAGGTTATTTTATCAAGGTTAGGTTTGGTTCTCAAGGTTATTTTACAGTTTTAATACCACGCTCCTTCATGTAAGAAACAAAAAATGATTATAATTTTAACTCTACTCTGAAGCCATTTCGCAGCATGTGCAAGCGAGACAGAGCATGCGATATTGAGCGTTCTTGCTTCTTCTTCTTTGATTCTTCTTCGTGCTTTGTTTTGTTTTGATTCACCTTTCGTTACCATTTCTTTATACATAGTTCATTTGAGTGATTTTATCGATTATGGAGCTAAGGCTGCGATATTAATTAATCGATTAGTTACTTTGCTCAGCTTTTCTTATAGTAGTTCTTTTGTTCTTGGACGATATTTTCACCAGTTCATTTTAGCGGCTCCATCGAAATAATTCTTATGCATTTGATATTGTTTGAAAGGTTGCAAAAATTCTGTCGTAACAATTTATATTCTTTACGGACTTCTCACAGAGTATGTTACGATCGGGGAAGATCGAATGTACATTTCGTCTTGTTAAAATACAGGAGATTATATGTATATCCAACACATTTAATGCTGTCTCATAGCAAACTTTAAAGATATTGCAATAAGTAAGAAAAGTCTTGAATAAATGAATCTATTTAGAAGACAACAGAGAAACGTTTCGAACTGAAAATTGAGTATCGATCCCCAAAACAGTTCTAAACTAACTTATTGTTATACAAACGGATCTAAATGACAAATATTGTGGCATTAAATACCAAACCTTAGAGAACTATTAGATTATAAAAGCGGACAAGGCTATATTGATTCGTGTGTTGATTCAGATCGATATTACACCCTTCGAATAAACCCTTTTTGCTATTTTTCAATACAGAGTCTACAAATGAAACAAGCCCCCGCTGAAAAATCTTATCACTTATAACTTAAAGGAAAAATAAGCTAACATTTTTAGTTAACTAACAACAACAGATTTCCCTCAAAGATAATGTTTTTATTTCCCAACCTTAAAAACTTTATGAAAAAAATTAAAAATAAAATTCTAGATAATTTGGATTTCTTTGAAGTTCAATGTAATTTTAAGCTACATAATATCAAATTATAGCACTTTTAGCATCAGCACAATAAATGTGATCAGATTTTTTGTAGCATCCAACTGAAATCTCTTCTGGTTCTGACTGGCACGTTTGCAAGTCTTCCAAGCAATTCTGAGCTTCAAATTTTCCATATTATATTTCACACTGAAGCAACGCGATGACTCCCTTTCCTCAGCTCCCCTTTCCCCCATCAGCCCGTTGTGCTCATTTCTCTGGTTTATTATCACTTGGACTCTTGACTCCGAACCAATAACCAAATATGTCTTGTTAACAGATAAATTTATTTACTTAAAGCTTAACAAAAATCAATATTAACGTCCAAATACTAAAATTTTCCGAATTACCCGAAGTCTTTGTAAGTTCCATCTCTGTTGGTTATAGTTAGTTTTTACTGTAACATATCGTAATTTTTTTGGCTTAACTTTGAGCTGTTTCTTTGATTTTGGCTTAATCAGCAAATCAATCTACTCTTGGTCCAGTAATCAGTTACAATCTTTTGGCTTTAAGCGATGCGATTTCTTTTAAGGATCATAATTATTATCATTTTTATTGTTTCATAATCTGTGAAAAGTGCTTGACAAAACTCAAGTTTCCATTCAGTTTCCTCAGGCTCATTTTCATTTAAGTTATCTCTTTTTTTTTTTGTTTTAAACTGTTCTACTAACTGCTTGCTGTCTCTTTCTGTCACACAACGAAGTCAGGGTTATTTCTGCTCTGACCTTGAACTTTTGCTGCAGCTGCGCCCAGGCAGCAGTCAACACACACTCTCTATCTCTATCTTTGTCTTTGTCTCTCTCCTTCTCTCTCGGGGTGTATGTGTGGGCTGCACTTGTAACGGTTCCGAGACAGGCCCTGACCCAGGCTGCTTTTCCACATTTCCCACTTTTAATCAGTGACATTGTTGTTGCTGCTGCTGTTGTTTGTGGTCTGATAACAGTAACAACAACACAAGCCACCACCTCCACCCCCACCCCTCCTGCCAACTCACTCCCCACAGTACGTTGAGAGCTTTCAGCTCTGCTGCTTTTCATTTCTGGTTTTCATTTCCATTTCCATTTCGAGCTTCAACTGCGTCGCAAGTTGCATAATTTGTGGACGCGCCCAGAAAGCGTTGATTGTGACAAGGCTACCAGCCACAGTCACATGAGTGGCATCAACATCGTTACGCTTTTCGCGTTCTTGCGTTTGCATCTGACAGTCAGTCAATCAGTTAGTCATTCGGTCAGTCAGTCAGCCGTTCATCCATTCATCCATCGAGCCGGACATTCGGTTAGTCGGAGCATCCACAATAAATGGGGCCTATTTCACTCAGAGGCCTTCCACTTTAAACGCCCTCCCCCCTTTCCCCCCCTTTGCCACCATCAGTTGTGCAGCGCGTGCCACATGCCGCAGCAGAAAGAAGAAGCCACATCAAAAGTAACATGAAAATTAACCATACACCTCATACTGAAGTCTGAATACTCTTTCTTAGCATATTTTGCCTAATAACAGTTAACTTGTTCTTAAAGCATAAATACAAAAAATTTTAAATTTTAAAAATAAAGACAGATTAGCTTAAAAAACTTTAAGCAAAAACATCTTATATTTTATAATAAATATTTATTCGGAACTTTATATTTCTCAATTGTTTAAGTGTGTGGAATTGACATTAAACTTTAATCCTTACATGAATTTCTTGATAAATAAACATAAAACTTTTCAATTTAAAAAAAATGTTTTTGTCTTTTAAATTCAAAACTTCTTTTCTTTTTAATTATTAAACATATTTATAAAAATATAAATAATACTTATAACACTAACTCAAGCCAGTATAATACTGTATTGTAATAATTAATAGTTTATTTTAATATATTAAACACGAGTAGTGATGACACGATTAATCATATGATACATAATAATCGATTATTTTGTTTTATTGAACGATTTAATTGTATCGTAATATATTCTTCGATTAATTGTAACGTCAATCGATTAATTGTTCAAATAATCACATCACTAAGAGCACCAGCTCCATGCTTTGATGATTCATTTTCAAACCCCGATCCCTTTAGTATCAGTTGTGAAACTCACGAAAGGAAAAACCTGAGCTTTAAGATAGAAATAAAAGTCAGGAGAGCATAAGTAACGGTTTAAACTATATAGTATAGCTTAACGATAATGCTTTGTTATAGGTACTTCGGTACCAACAGGGTGTCTACTGTCTATTTTATATCTTTCTTTTGCGTTTTATTATATTTCCTAAAATTTTCTTTAATCATTTGATTAATCGATCATTTTCATTTGTATTTCATTTATTGCGAATAATAATCGCCCAGATTAAATTCATCATGATTTAATAATCGATTAATGAATTTATTTTGAGATCACTACATACATACATACACTACTACATAGGGCTTTTCATCACAATAAGTTTTTCTTAAAAAAATTAAGATAAAAACCTCTCCTTAAAAACCCCCCTTCAAGCCCTCTAACTCAATTTTTCAAATAAGAACTATTTTATATTTTACATTGAGTACACATTAATTCTAAGAAAATATTTAATAAAAATTTGTTATAAAAATTTATGACAAATTAATAATTTTGAAAGAAAAAAAAAACAATTTTATGCTTAAAATCGACACTAAATTTTGTGAAACATTTTTTTGTGACACCTTAACAAAAAGTCGTGGTTAAAATGTTTCAAACTCAATGACAATTCTCATCTCAATTCTATCATACACATATGGGAAGAGTATTATAAATAAATGTATCGACTGATGGCAATGCCTACTTCCGTACTCTCCCTCCGACAAGTCCCCATTTCGGCCTTGTGCGATATTCTGAATATTCTGTAATTATGGAAAAACAACAACAGCAACAACAACAACAATAGAAACAATGAGGCTACATCTTTATCTCATTGATGGAATTTGTGGTGCCTCCATTTATGAAAATGAAATTAGAGCAACGCACATTGTCTGAATATCTGAGGAAAAACTGTCAAAATAAATATTTTATACAAGGAATTAACATATATTTATATTTGTCTATGAACAAAACATGACAAACTGGCAATATTTTTAATTATTACTCATGCGAATACGCATTTTCTTTTAGTCGCATACATTTGCCTATATACTATATACAAACATATTAGAATACCTATGTATAAAAGTACACTCATGAGCCAAGAAAAAAAGTATTTAACTCTGAAAAAATTAATGTTTTTAGAGCCCGTACTCTAGAAAAGAGTAGAGGTGTATATTAAGTTTGTCAGAAGCGAAATGTCCGTAACAGGCAGAAAGAGGCGTGGACGACCCCATAAAGTATATATATTCTTAATCAGCATCAAGCGAGTCGAGTCGATATAGCGATTTCCGTCTGTCTGTCCGTATAAACACCTAGGTCTCTGAGACTATAATAGCTAGAGCCACCAAACTTGTAATGAAAGTCTGTCTACTTCACGAGCAGATCAAGTTAGTTTCAATTTTTGCCACGCCCCCTACCGCCCCCGCAAATTGTAAAAAACTATTTTCACATCACCATAACTTGAGAACAACTAAAGCTGTGGGGACCAAATTCACACATTTTGGTATGGTACTAACCTCACCAAACCTGGTCGGAATCGAACAACTATAGCTTATAACTCCCATAGGACAACTCGAAAATTGGTGATTTGTATGGAGACATGAAGTTTAAGTTGAGCGATCGCAACCATACTCACACATTATGTGTATGGTACCATTATAACTATCCGCCCCAACTTTGATACGGATCGGACAACTATAGCCTATAGCTCCCATAGAAAAGTTAATTATTTGTATGGAAAAACTCGCACTAGAATAAGTGCAGGGTCTTTTACAGAATTATAAATTTTGCAATTTTTAACCCAGAATAACACTTTCAGACCCATCGTGCACTGCAAAGCTTTTGTAAATTTAATTGTGAATTATTTTTAGATTTGAAGCATAAATACCAATTGCTCGAATTCCATTACTCTAATTTGCTACCAAAAATTCACTTTGTAACGAATTCGATGAGATTTCCAGACTTATGGATTAATCCATCGTCGTCATTACAAATTCATTAAATTGTTTATTATAGATCTTTCAGAACAACAATTTAGCATTTAATCAGTAGGAAATCTAGGTCTACAGCCGTGGCAAAAGGCACGCACAGTTCTAATCAGTAAACTGGTCCAATTTCCTATCAGTCGCCTATTGCCGAGGTCAGTAATGGAATACTCTTTCCCTATTCCCATTTTGCTTCCACAATACCTCCCATCTATGAATCATTCCAAATCCAAAGAGATGAAAAGAGTATATGAGATGTTTATTAACAATTTGTTGATGATTTTCTTAATGTTGTTTTTAGAAAATTAGGTCATTGTGAATGCTAAACAATAACAATAACAAAACAAGTCAGTCCATGAACTTAAAGCTCAGCATAATCTGAATAATCCAAAAATAAATAAATATGTGCGATAACATCTTGTTTAAGAATAAATAAAATATTTTGAGAATCTTTTGCAAATTATAGTTGAAATGTGTCGCCAATCTTTGAAGAATTCCTTATCGTTCTTATTATACTATTACTAGAAAATCAAATTTTATAGTGTGCTTTTAAATAATGATAAGAGCTAAGAAAAGTATTTATTTTATTCGTTAATTAACATTTTAAGATATTCACAAATTTGTCACGCAGTGCAAAGGGTATACCAAAGTCAAGCAGTCCCAGTACTCAATCAATTTAATTGCCTCAATTTATTAATGAATTATAGTGATAAAATGGCGTGTGCATACTTGACCAACTAAATATAGATTCTATGTTTATGAATCCCAGTGGATCTCGGGGATTATTAGTTAAACCATGTGGTAATCGTAATATAATTCACAAGCTGATTTTATGGAACTATTACTCTATTCTATAACCTCGTTGCTTAAGACCCCATATAGAGTTCCAAACTGTCGCAAACTTTTCTCACATGTGAAAACAATTCAATGACTGAGAAATGAGTTCTCCAATATTTTGTTGCAATTAAGATTTTTCGAATTTGAATGACAGTGAAGTTTCAATCAAAATGTGTCGAAATTTGAACAAAGAACAAATTTTGGTAATGGGCACGAACTATTCATAATTAATTGAAGTCATAAAATTTCCTGTAATTTCCTGATTTATTACAAACTCCAAAAACTAGCTGTAATAAACGAAATCCATTAGCGATATTTATAGGCGTCTAATTGCCAATGTAATTACCAACAAATTTATGCAGACCATGCAACAAATGAAACAACCTCATGAGGCATACAATAACCCACTTTGCAGAAAACAGGAAGCTTCAGTTGCCCAAAATGGCAATGGCGATAGCTAAACGATAGCAATGTGCAGTGTATAAAGAAGTAAATAAGTAAAGAAAACCAAAACGAAATAGAAAAACAAAGAAAAATGTAAAAACAATTTGAAATTTTTTGACGATTGCGTAGCTTGGCCTCGAACCGTAAGCACCAGAGCCACCCTACCGAAGGGGTATACCCTAGTGTGTTGAATACCCCTACTGAAGGCTTACCCTTCCTCCAAGTCTTTACACTCTCCGTTGCCGACTTTGATGGCCACTGGAATCGCTTGGCGGACGCACGTAAGCATTATACATTGTCGCCTCCTTCATTCTCTTCGTCTTCAAGCTTTGTAACACTAAACGAGCGTATGGGCAACGTTTCTCTCTCTCTCTCTCTCTCTCTCTTTCTTCTTTTTTAACCGGAAGTTTTACAAAGGCAAATGAGCAAAAAAGTATGAAAAAAGTAGCACAGGCAACGAGCATTTCGAGGGGAAGTAAGCTAAGAGTTATAATAAAGTTTGAATTAAATGTAATCCTTCAAACCGAACAGTAACATACCCTGTAATTTTAGCTATTTGCTCAATGGATACAATACTTTCTATGAATAAAACAAAGTAACTGAATTAAAGGTTTGACACATGTCAATTATTGTAATAAATATACCTTATTGCAATGCAGTACAGGGTAGCATACATAAATAGTGGACTCAACTTGCTGTGAATAAATTTCAAAACACGTACAATGAACGCAGAGTTTGTTGTTGTCTTTGTCTTCGCTGCTGTTGTTGTTGTCGTTATTGTTGCTGCTACCGGTGACACCAAAAAAGAGCAGCAGCAAACGCGAAGAAGAAAAAAAAAAAAGAAGCGCAGCGGCAACAACAGCGACGACGTCATTATTAAAACAAAAAGCTACGAGGGCATGAAACAAAAAGTAAAAGAAATTTGTTGCTAATATAAAGCGCGTTTGCAAGTGGGCGTGCAAAATGATAGAGGGGAAAACAGAGTTATAGAAAACAGAGATGCATAGATAGTAGGTGTGTGTGTGTGCGTGTGTGTTATCCCTTTTTGTTTTGCTGCCTTTGCACGTTTTGCTGCATAAAATGAATAGATTATGTTTTGCAGCTAAAAGGATTCCTCATTCACTTCCTCATAGCAACATGACAACAACTGCAACGACGTCTGCGTCGGCGCCGACATCTCTGCCTCTGCTGCTGCTGTTTTAGCTGCAGCTGAATTTAGGGCATGTGTTTTGGTTCTTCATTTGTGTGGGAATAGTCGTTTTTACATACGGTTTGTTACAGCAAATATGCACACGTACAAAAATAGAAAATGCACTTTTCTATTTATATAAATTAATATGTATTTAAGTTTATCTTACTGTATATTTAGAAATTGACCGACTAAATTTGTAGGGTATTATTAATTTCGGCCTGTTAAAATGACACTCACTTCCTGCAGAACACGCGGTCACTCAAAAGGGAGTTTGTATGTGTGTTTGTAGTGTGGGCGATGACTCAAAAGAGAGCGAGAGTGACAAAAAGCAATATATGTATGTGACTGGCAAACGCAGACAGGCAAACACACACATTCACACAGACCACGGCAACTTAAACACGCATTGCGCACAGACACGCACACATACATATTAACGATCGCAGTCAAAGAAAGAGAGTGCATAAAGAAGGCTTCTCTGTGGGATTTCTTTACGTACATACATAAGTAAATACATATGTATGCGTGCATGAAGATAAAAAGGGGTCGCAGTAAATCACAGCGTGAAATTGACAATAACACCCAAGTCGTGTCGTGTCGTGTCGAGTCGAGTCAGGCAAGCGCCGTGTTCTGCATGCTTTGGGCAATAAGGCGCTGCTCGCCAGGACAACCTTTTCATTAAGGACACTCGCATGCACACACACGCAAGCGTCGAAACGAGGGCGCAGTCGAGGACATTGCAGAACAGCAACAAAATCAATGAAATTTTCACTTCTTCCGTTACATCAAACAGAAAAAAACGGAAAAAACAACAACAACAAACGAGAAAGTATTGCACATGAGCTTATAAATGTAAAAAGCTTTTGTAAGGATGCAGGGTCTATTGGCACTGCGCTCTGTTTGCCTTTGAGCTTTTCTTAGCCAGTCGGGAAAACGTGCAAAGTCATTAGTCTGCGACACCTTTTGGCCTTTTGGTCTTGCCGCATTAGCCAAACATGCCAAGCAGAAAGACAGAGAAAGAAAGAGAATTTGAGATTGGACATTGCAGTCAAAGAAGCTGGGAAAATAATCTCAAGCCATGTGGCTAGAAAGCAAAAGTTGGTATTAAAAAAAAAAAAAAAAAATTAGTAGCCTTAGGTAATACAATTATTTAAGCATTGTTAAACACTTAAATCCGCAAAAGGAGTATTTTTTTTAGACTTACTTTTAAATATTAACATTTTTAGTTTTTTATTATGTTTAAAATGTAACTGTTATACAAGTTTTTTCTATTTGACGGATAATCAGGGTATGATTATATTCCTTTGAAATTAATTGATTGACAGATGAATTAAATTGATTAATCCAATGCGTTGTACCTTCGTATGCTTTAATGAATATTGAATGCTTTTTATACATAACTGTTAATTTCAACTTGACTTTAATTTATTATATAGTAGACCCATGACTTATGATGAATCCAACAAATGTTACGCAAAAAATTCCACAAATTTTGTATTTTTTTTTTAAATACAATTAATTAACATTGTTCACGCCATTGATGAACTGGGTCAAATGAATATATTCGTTTGTAGACTTGTGTATTTTGTTGTAAAATTTGCAAAACAAGTGACCCATGTCAATTAAGTAGCAGTAAGACTTGATTATGACCCAGTGCCGAATGTCAGATACCCTTGCCAAATGACTTGATTTGTCAGAAATTAAATAAATGTTAACACTAAATTGACTAATTGTAGTCGAATAATGTTTTCTTATATATAAAATTGTACTTTCCACAAGACTTTGGCAACCCTATCGAGCATATGGTTGTATGTCACAATGGGTAAGGGTATAGTTAGTCTGATAAAAACAAGTGGGTTCATTAGCCCCCACACAAGCGATTGTGACATTTGGCAATTAGCCGACAAGTGTTAATTTATGCACGTGCATTTCTGTGTGTGTGTGTGTGTGTGTGTGTGTGTTCGGTTTGATTAAATAAATAATTTATTGAATTAAAGCACACTAATACTACGTAATTATCAAAAAGAAACTTACATCGGGCGGATCCCAGACGCACTCGCCAGTTGTTAAATTGGCGTACATGTGCTCCTTGGTGCGTGGCTCGATTATTTCCACCCATTCTATTCTGTAAGTTAGAAGAAGATAGATATATATGTAAATGTCGGAGTGTCGGAAATACAGAAGTAAGAGCAAGAGAAAACGTAACATAAATAAAGATATTAAAATGCAAGATGCGAGTGCTGCTATTTTAAAGTTTAAGCATTTCTGGAATGCAGCACACGCACTGTACAAATTTACAACATCCAACAAAATACAATTTGAAACCAAAATACACCAGAAACAACAACAACAACAACGACCACAATATAAGCTTTAAGCGCCTAAAGAATTGGCAAACAAGCACACAAATTTCATTCAATGTTTCATTCATTCATTCATTGATGCACAACGACAAAAAAAAAAGAGAACGAAAAACGCCCAAAATAAAAATACCACCCACAAAAAAAAAAGTACCACCCAAATTGCCTTGTGCGTGAGTCGTCGCCCTCCTTGAGTGTGTGCGTCCGCTTGTGTGCGTAGTTGGTTTTTCCCCATTTATTGCATGCTTTGGGCTTTTCTCTGCACAAACACACTCTCAGACGCACACACACTCAAATATATTTTGTCAAACATTTTCCGGTTTTTCCTTATTCGAAGTTGCAGTTCAGAACGCCGCGCTGTCCTTACTCACACGCACATACACAAACACACGCATATGCATGTACGCATGCCATATACATATACAGAGAACGGGCGCGTTCTCTCGCACTTAATGTTTCTCTCTCTCTCTCTCTGTGTCTACGTAAAAGTATTTGAGCGGCCGCGGGGGCCAAACAAAAACGACGCTTGTTGCCGCGCCTTGCAAGAAAATCGATTTTGCAGACAGTTACTAAAACACTAAATTGCATAAATTTGCAAGACAACTAGAATTTAACTAAGCTAGATAGCAATTGCATGAACAGGGACACACACACACACACACACACGAATAAGGCACTCACAAACACTCTCTCACGCACACGGATATAAACAGACAGCTGCGACTGGCGTTGCCTTCATTGGGCTCGCCTTAATGGGGAGGGGCTCCTGCTCTACTCAGTTGCATCGCATACAAATTTTCGCACTTTCCTCTTCTTCACCCACACCCAAAACAGTCGTGTGCTTTGTTTTAATACAATCTTTTAGGCAAAACAAATTACAGTGCGCCCCGTTATTGTGGTTGTTGTTGATATTTTAGTTGATGGTTTCTTTCTTAACAAATTGTATACACATTTCGACATTTTGCTTAGCATGCTGTTGTTGTTGTTGTTATTGTTCACAGTGCTAGTATAGTGTAACGGCACACACCTTTCACAACTTGAACTCATTTTTTCTACGCTTTATTACGCTGGCCGCTTTGGCTTCGTCGTCGCTGTCTCCTTTTGCTATTTCTGCAGCTGCTGCTTCTTCTTCTTTCCTCTTCTTCACATGCACCCCACAAGCTCGCGCACAAACACGAACAACAACTTAATATTTTCCACTACTACTACACTTTTTTTCCGTTTCGGGGGCTGGCAGCGAAATGCAATTTTTCTTTTCAATTGATTTTTTCTCCCACTCACACTCCTTTCTCACTTTGCTTTTGCCACAGACGCGTGGTCAATACTTTCACAATTATGATATAATTTACAGGCCATATTTTCGTTTTGCTTTTCGCTTGCACAAATGCATTTTCTTTTTAAATATTTATGTACTCGTATTTATAATTAAAAATAATTCATCCGCCTCGCATTCACACGCCGCCGACGCTGTTAACGAACTGTAAACGACGTCAGCTGTTCCGATTGATACGACAATCGATAAATATATCGAATCGAGTTACATTTACAATCGGTGTGCAATAGCAACTCTGATACAAAAACCCATTATTATGACAGGCACCTTTATTTCCCTTCGAAATAATATTTTGGTCATTCTTTTCTGTTCTAGGCCATTGGATTCATTGATAAAAGGATAAAGGAAACTAGGCGGGAGAGGAGGAAGCTAAAATTAGAAGTATGCAAATCGTTAACTGTGTTTGCATACAATATATCAATATACTTACATCAAAACAGATGAAATAAATGGCATGTAACTGTTTTCTTACTTTAAAATTGACCTTAACCGTTAACCGGTAGGTAACGGAAATTTAAATCCAGACAATGAAAACAAGAATTGGTTTATATTTTACGTTCATCAAATTTTATTGAAATTTTGCGAGTTAATACAAAAACGAAAACTGAAATTATTGCAATTAACATTAAAAACGCCCACTCACCATTATAATGCCATTGAAAAGATTTGTTTAATACTATGGTTAACTGATTTTACAATTACTAGAAGAGTGTCTCGGTTCTTGGCTACAAAAATGTAAAATAATAGTCACATTTAAAATTGCACAATTCTAGACATTTCTAGACAATGATGTTAGGAGTTATGACGTACATATTGTTGAAAAATTGTTCATGCATAAAATGTTTTGATTTTTTTTTTTTTGTTTTTTGTTTTGTATTTTTTTGTTTTTGGTTTTTTTTTTTTTTTTTTAGTTTTGTAATAATTTTGAATAATTATGCTTTTATATGCTTGAAATTTTATTGCATTTTATATAATTAAATATATATATATATAACGTACATCTACATCACGAATCACAGCAAAACTTTATATTATTTTTTTTATATTCCTTTTTCATACTTTATGATAAGCATTTGATGTTTCAAGTATTACAAATAATAGACCGTTAAAAGTTTAAGAAACTATAGTTGAAATTGTCAGATAAAGGTGGAAAGAAACCAATGGAGTAAGAGAAGGAAGAGGAAAAGGAAGAGAAACTGAAAGAGATTTCAGTAAAGTAAAGAGAAAAGAAAAGCTTGAATTAAGCTGTTTGCTTCTTAGTTCGGTTGATTGAGATTTTATTTGTAAATATATATGTATATATATTCATATACTTGTAGGTAAGTATGTCAGTGCACGTATAAAAGGTATTCAATTCATATCCATGTATATATTTATTAATATATATATATATATTTTTTTTTTGTTTTTTTTTACTTTGTAACTTTATCATTTTTTGTTTGTATTTATTGTGACAAAAAATAAACATTTTGTTTCTACTAATAAAATTCTAGAAAAGCACAACACCTTTATAATGGTCTTTTGGAAATACCATTTACATTTATGTAGATTAAAAATAAATACACACACATTTTACATACGTATATGTAAATGTATATGTATATGTATAGTTATAGTTATATGTATATATATATACTAGGTATCAAGATTTAATAATTCTTCACATTATGCATAGCATTTAATTGGGGATTGAAAACGTTATTGTTATATTTGTGTGTGTTTTTTTTGTTTTTTTGCGTTCATCTTGTTTTCGAGTCAGCCCCTTTAGCGATGCACAACTGTACTTGGTAACTGTAGTTCCGGGAAACTGAAGCCGTCTCGAAATATAGGAAACTCTCTTGCCACAAGCAGAACTCATATCCTATGCTCATGTTAATTGTTATTATTATTCATCTTTTTGAAAATGCTAGACTAGTTAAGTTTATTTCAAATATATATTCATATATTTTTTATATATATATATATATATATGCATTTACCAAAAAATCAATGCTATAAAAAACTTGTTTTTTTTTTTTTTGGGTTTTTGAGTTAGTTTTCAATGGTTTGATACGAATATGGAGGGCAGGAATCATTTCAATTTACTTGTTTTTTGTTAAAGTTTTGTAAGTATGTATTTAATCGTAGATTTTAACACATTTCTCATCGAATTATTGTTAAATCGTATATATGTATATTGTTAAAAACGTACGGATTTAAAGGCTAGTTTAGTTTAGATGTTAGTTTTTTGTGCATATACATAAGTGAGATACGCCATAATAATAGAAGAAAACTCTCTATAGATCGATATCGATTTATATATATATATATGTATATGTCTATGCATATGTATCAATTACAGACACACATATATGTATGTAAGTATTTATGTATATGCATCTGATGCTCGGCCAGCGTGCTACTTTTAATAGACAAGTCACATTGATTCAAATTCAAGGAGGTTTTAGTTGATACACACATGTATGTATGTATCTAAGTATGTATGTGAGTGTGCATATATGTATGTATGTGTGCAATTATGTAGGTATGCGTGTAGGCAAAGAAATCAACGAAACTGGAGCTACCCGAGCTCCAAATTCAAGAGAACACACACACACATACTCTTTTATTGTATGTGTGAGTGCATGTTTTTAGCAAAGAGAGAATTCAGTTTAAATAAGCCCACCAATGAGCACACAGCTCTTGCATTTAGGTGTGTACATATGTATGAGTGAAGTACTGAAGTAATATAGTAATAAATTTATACCATGATCTATGTATGCGAATGCGTATGTGTGTGTGTGTGTGTTTGTTTGTTGTTTTGTATCCTATACGATTTCCATTTGTTTTGTGGTTTAAGTCGACTTTTAAAGATTGCTTATATGTTTCAAAGTTAGTTGCTTTCATTATATAGCTATGTATGTATGCACTAATTAATAATTGTTTTAAACAGTTAAAACGCAAAATAGAAAAAAGAGTTTGATATCCATTGTTTTAGTAAATGTTATAATTTTTTACTTTTTTTTTTCTTTTTGTCATTTGTTTTGTTTGCTTAGTGCAAAAAGAAGAAAAACTTCTTCTTCAGTGGGTTCAGCTCGTATAATATACACATATATATTTATATATAGTTTGTAAGTATAAAATTAAAATGAAATGCAAATATAATATATGTATGTATGTACTATGTATGTATATAAGAAATAACGTAAAGCACAAAAACAAGTACAAATAGTATCATTGAATTTACTTTTCATTTGCATATAAAGCGTTAAATACATGTATATATGTGTGCATGTGTGTGTTTGTGTGTGTGTGTGTGTAGACAGCAAAATTTTAAAATACACCATTAAGTTCATATATCAGGCATGTTTGCAAACACATATATACTCAGTATGAAACTGTTATACAAATATATGTATAACAGTATGCACGTGTGTAATGTGAATACAAGGAAATTGTAAGCACAGGCGGCAGTTGAGCTTAATGCTTAATCTTTAAAGTTTTTAACAATTTTATTACTATTTGCGACTCTTTTTTGCACCGCACTGTTATGAAAGAGAGAAACAATAAACAAGTAATATATTAAACGTTTTCTTTTTAGCACATTTAAACAACACTATCGATAGTCGAACTATCGACCTATCGCTCTATTTTGGTGGTATGAATATTTGATTACGATTACCAGTTACAATTTTCTGCATTTTACCGTTACCGTTACAGTTATAGTTTACCGTTATACATTACTTACATACAACTACCGCCTAAGTAAAGTTTCTACAAGAAGCTATTGAAGAGTGACCTGGTTAAAGGGGAAGCGATTTTGGCAGTTGGATTCGTTGCGCGTTATGTTAATTATTCATGTAGGCAAACTGTGTGTGTTTTACTCTGTTTGTTTGTGGGTGCTCCGATCCTTAGCTACTTCTGGACGATGTGGCGAAAGCGTGTGTTTGTATTTGTATTTTTGTATTTATAATTGTAATTGTAATTGTTATTGTTTTTGTTTGCTGCGAGGAGAGAACACTTTAAGCTGCCTGGCTCTGCTGCGAAGTTGCACTGGGAACAGCAGCGACTGTGGCCACTGCGGCCACTGTGGCTGCCACCGCTGCATTGTTGGCAGTGACAGTGGCAATGTTGCCAACTAAACCGCTTCCGCTTGTTTGGGTGGCCACTCCCTGTGTCTGTGTCTGTGGCTGAGTTTGTGTCTGAGCCTGTGTGCGTGTTTGTGCCTGCGGCTGCTGTTGCTGCGGCTGCTGTTGTTGTTGCGGCTGCTGTTGTTGCTGCGGCTGCTGCTGTTGCTGCTGCTGCTGTTGCTGCTGTTGCTGCAGTTGATGATCGGCACTGTCGAAGTAGTCAGAGGCATTTCCCCTGCAAATGGGGCAGGTGCGATTCGACTAAAAGGAAATTATTCATTTAAATGAGTACATATAATAATTTTTTTAATTTAAGGTTTTTAGAAAAAATGTTCAAAATTTTAAAAATTTTTAGATAGATTTTACGGACAACATCCAAAATAAATTTAAATAGTATCACCTTCTAGCCATCAAATCGAAGTATTTGTATGTAAATAAGAGTAGAGGGGTCTATTAAGTTTGTCTAAAGCGACATGTGAGTTGCAGGCACAGGCTCTCTGTAGCTAGAGAAACCATACATACACTATGTGTATGGTACCATTATAATCAGACAACTGTAGCCTATAGCTTCCATAGGACAAATCGGTCGAAGATTGGTGACTTTTATGGAAAAACAGTCGACTCCCTCGACTGTAGCCTTTCGTACTTGTTTTATAATAAAACAATCAGCACTAAAGTAATCTTTAGTATGAGCTTATTTCATTCTCTGACCAAAACTTAAAGTAATTTTATACATATTCTCAATCTGAATCTTGAGTCCTTAAGTTGCGATTAAATAAACATTTTACTTTCTTAATAAAATACGTAAGTTTAGAAGAATTATGTAAAAGAAGACTGTTCATATCTTGAACATATGTATGTAGCTAAACAAAGACAAGTTACAACAAGTAAGAAGGGCTACAGTCGAGGGAGTCGACTGTAAAAGATTCCACACTCATTCGAGGGCGTATTTGACCATGCAAATAACTAATTTTTGACCGATTTGTCCTATGAGAGCTATAGGATATAGCTGTCCGATCCAAATCAAACTTGGTAAGAATAGTTACAACCATCATATACACATAATGTGTGAGTTTAGTTGCGATCGCTCAACTAACACTACATGTCTCCATACAAGTGTCCTATTTTCGACCGACTTTTCTTATGGGAGCTGTAGGCTATAGTTATAAGATCTGGATCAAACTTGATGAGGATAGTTATAATGGTACCACACACATAATGTGTTAGTTCGGTTGCAATCGCTCAACTATAACTTCATGTCTCCACAAAAATCACCAATTTTCGGCCGATTTGTCCTATGGGAGCTATAGGCTATAGTTGTCCGATCCAGACCTAATTTGGTGAGGATAGTTATAATGGTGCCATACACATAATGTGCTAGTTTGGTTACAGTCGCTCTACTAAAACTTAATGTCTCCATACAAATCACCAATTTTCGACCGATTAGTCCTATGGGAGCTATAGGCAATAGTCGTTCGATCTGGATCAAATTTGGAGAGGATAGTTATAATGGTACCATACACATAATGTGTGAATTTGATAGCTCTAGTCGTTTCAAAGTTATGGTGATAGGGGTGCCAACAATTTGATATATATTTGATCTGCGTACACTACAGACGGACTTTAATTCCAAATTTGATGGCTCAAACTCTTGTAGGTTAAAAGATTCAGGTGTTATATCGACTCTGCTGTTGATGCTGATCAAGAATATATATACTTTATGAGGTCGGCCACACCTTCTGGCTGTTACGCACATTTCTTTTCTGACAAACTTAATAGACCCCTCTTCTCTTTTTTAGAGTACGTGATCTAAAAATATTGAAAGACAGTCGAAATATGCTTGGGTTGAATCAGTAATTAAAGATACTCGAAAGAGTTCTTGAAAAGTTAGGTAGGTCTAATAGGTCTGCAAACATTGTTACCCACACTATATCTTTTACAGGGTACAACTTAGACAAATCTACTTACTCGTAGCCATTTGTCCACACACTTGGCATGGAATTCGTGGGAGCAGGGCAGAACGCGTAGGAGCTGGCGTAATTCAAAGTCGCACATGCAGACGACACAGGAAGATTGATCGCCTGGAAGAGTAGCAGAGAAAGAAAGGAATTAATACTACATGATCTTACACAGCTAACCCGAGGATGCGGGACATACCGTTGTGGGCCTCGGGATTGTACTTGTAGCTGGGTAATTGATCAATTTCATTGCGAGTAAGGCCACGGGGTTTGGCCTCGCCCAGACGTTCGGCGAGACTGAGGAGCGCCTCATAGTTCTCGGTCTCGTTGGTGTCCGCCGAGTTAAGATCATGTTGATTGTAAGGCGACAGCGGGAACATGGCACTAAAACGAAAGAGATAATTAACAGGGTACACACTACAGACGTACAGACAACTCAAGCACATACAGAAAATTGAGCAAAAAGCCCGGATTGATGATGCCAGCAGTGGTCTGGATCTGCACTGGAGCCTGGTGAGCAGCCAGTGACTGCGGCGGCAGCACATGCCGATGAGGTCCATGGTTTGCAGGCCAGAAACGCGGAATGCGCCTGTGAGGCGGGAATGTGCGTCTCTCCGACGATATGATGATCTGCTGTGGTGCAGCCGACATCTGCGTCACATGTGCGGCAGCGGCGGCCGCTGCTGCAGCCGTGGAATGTAGATGCTGTGATGCAGCCGCCGCTGCGGCGCTCATCGAGGCGATATGAATGTGACTCGCCGGCAGCTGATGCGGATGGGTATGTGGGTGGGGATGTGGGTGAGGATGAGGTGCCTGGCCACCCACTGGTGCTGTAGCTGCAGCTGCTGCTGCTGCCGCCGCCGCTGCTGCTGCTGCGGCTGCCTGATGGCCATCCAGGTGATGTGCTGGTGGCTCCAGGGTTAAATTGGCCACCGCAATGGCAGCCACATCCCGCTGCTGCTGCTGGGCTGTGATTGTTGCCTGCTGGATCATGTGCTGAGCCGCAACAGCGGCCGCTGCCACCTGCGTGGGCGTAGGCACCTGGGCTACCTGGAGCGGTGCGGCCGCCAAGCCGGCGGGAGCCGCCGAGAAGGGTTGGGTGTAGATACCGTGGAGATGACAAGGTGCCAAACGCGCTTGAGTTGGCAGGGATACGTGCGCTGGGTACGTGCAGAAGGAGGCCCAAATGGGCTCATGGCGCAAGGCCAGACTTACTGGCACCTGGTTAAGATTTAGGTCAACCATTAGAGAGGTGGGTGGAGGTGGCGGTGGCCCAGCAGCCACAGCCTGCTGATGAGTTGGCGCCTGCGGCGGTGCCTGCACCTGCTGCAGTAAGGCGCCAACCGTGCTGCTGGAGGATGGGCCTCCTCCGTTACCACCCGCATTGCCCACTGCTGAACCATTGCCTGTCAAGTCCCAGGGCGAGCGGTGTTGGTGGGCATGGGCATGGCCATGGCCATGGCTATGTGAATGGGGATGTGGTCCCTCCTGCTGCTGCTGCTGTGACACAAAATGCTGCTGTGCCTGCGGCTGCGGCTGATGGTGGTGCATCTGATGATAGCTGGGAGGCGCCTGCTGCTGCGAGTGGTGCTGCTGCTGTGCAGCATATTGCTGCTGCTGGTGTTGTTGTGTGGACGTAGTCACATCTCGAAGGCGTGGCCGACGCAGCGGTGGACTTCCCTGTTGCATCTGCGAAAGGGTTGATTAGCTTAACAATTAGAGGTTTATTTAATGCTTCGAACTCACCATGACGCGCTGTGAGCGTCTTGGTTCCCAAATGGCTGGTGGAGATTGACTGGGTCTGCCCGAAATGCGGCGACGCTTCCTAGAAGGACTGTCCGAGTTGGGGCCGTTGGGACCAGGTCCATTATTATTTAGGGATAGCGTGGAGCCAGACAACCCTGAGCCTGAGGGCATGTCTCCCATTAAACCTGGACCAGCCGAGGATGTTGATGCACCATTGTTATTGTTGTATCCATTACCCATGTGTTGGTAATGGGATCCATTGCGACCGTATCCACCTCCTCCGTTGCGCATGAAGTTATAGCCGCCATCGGATCTGTGATCCAGACCTTGTTCCGAGCTTCCATTGCCAAAGTGCTACAAGAGACATTAAAAAAAAAACACAACAAAAATCGTATCTTTAACATTTGTAAAGTTAATAAAGAATTCAAATTATTTGAAATTGCTCAGAAGCCGTTATGAATGAATAATTAAAATCCCTCAGAACTTTCAATTTGCACTGAGCGATAAATTACTAAACTTATCGATAAGTTTAAAAAGGCTGGGAAAACGGAATAAAAATGTAGAGCATTTTTTTCTAACACAGTATTTATTTTACCACAATTTGCAACTTTCTTTTAGAAATGTAATCGACTAGTCGATTTAAATTAACTTTAAGATATGGCCACACCACCAATCAATTTATAAAATACTATCGATACGTAATTAATGTTAAGATTTGAAAAAAAAAAAAAAAACTGATTTGTTACTCACATTATTGTTGGAATTCCTATCGTAGCTACTGTTGTGGCGTCGGCTGTTGTTGTGTCCGTTGCCAGGATTATTATTGTTACCATTGTTATTGTTGTTGTTATTATTGTAACAAACTCGTCGGTAGTTCATATAATCCGTGGGGCTGCCATTACCATTTCCATTGCCATTGCCATTCCCAATTCCGTTTCCACTGACATTCGCATTGTTGGTGCTGTTGTTGTTGTTTATTGTTGTTGCCGCGATTGTTGTAACTACGCTGATTGTGGTGGCCATGACTTGGTCCCTGCTGGTTGGAAGGGCCATTGGGGCCTTGGTTATGGCTATTGATGGGTGCATTGGACGCATTGTTAATATGAGAATCAGTCATTTGGTTGAAGTTTATCATAAGAAGCGACGGCGACAGTTGATGATTTTGAGATCGTTGTCGTTGTTGTTGTGGTTGTAGGTGTTGGTTTTGTCGTTGTGAATACATTTGTTGTTGGTGTTGTTGTTGTTGAGGCGCAGAAGAAGACCCATGAGGAATTATATCGGTACAAGAATTGACATTCACAACATCAGTAGTGTTACTATTTGTTGTTGTATTGGTTGAATTGAAAGTTGTTGCGGTTGTTGAATTTGAATTCGTACGTGTTAGCGGGAGGGATTGGCGATTAGTCGGTTCTTGTTGTTGTGGTTGTTGTAGTTGCTGTGATTGTGATTGTGGTTGTTGATGTTGTTGGTGTTGGAAGTTTTGGTTATGATGGGTGCTGTGGTATTGATGATTATGATTGAAATATGGTAGACTGTTGTGGTTGTTGTTACTATTGTTATTGTGGTTGGTGGGGAAGGACACTACGAGGGGAGATCGTCGTGAAGGCGAAGGGGGAGTGGCAACAGTTAAACATAAGCGTGCTGGGTTCAATCTGACAACGGACACGGACATGGAACCAAAAGCAGGCGAAGATTGCGCACCGTGGCACACATCATAATAGCTGTGGTGATGATAACTGTGATTCGAACTCGAATTCGAATTCAAACTTAGATTTGGATGCGCATTGGGATTGTGATTTTCATTGTGTGATGTACGAAAACTACTCATATTACTGCTAATTGTGTTGTTATCGCAAATATTGTTCTGTGCAGTGTTGGTGAATTGGTGGTGATGATGATAACTATTGTTACCGTTACTGTTAATGTTACCGTTATTATTTATGTTACTGTTATACTGTAAATGGGAATGGGAATGTGTTTGTGGATAATGACTGTGGGAATTTCGACTGTGATTAAGGTTAAGGCTGTTGTTGTTGTGATTATGCGTTTTGCTATTGTTATAAATACAAGTTCCGCTAGAATTACTTGTTTGTACATCGCTGGATTTTCGATTAAGGATTGCATATTTTTTTTGGTTTTTTTTTTTTTTTTCAGATAATATGTAATACATATATAAGTAATAAATATTCGGTTTACGAGATACATTTGAAAATTGTTCAATCAAATCAATGCAGTAGCAGTGTGGTGGTAGTATATAAACACAACCCATATACATATAGTTATTTTGTATGCATATACATGTACATGTACAGGTAGTAGTAGTAGGTAGTAGTAGTAGTAGTGTATATATGCAGAGTGGTAGCCACACATATACGTTATTTATATAGTTTATTTTTTTTTTTTTTTGCAGTTTTCGGTTTTTTTTTTATATGAAGAAGAAAGAAAAACGAAAAAGATAAAAATAATATATATGTAAATGGCAAAATGCAATAATTAGATTATTAGTTTAATATAGATATATATATATATATATATATATAATTATATAATATCGATATATACACACACATATATAGTATATAATAATATATAATAATGGCAATGCGTGTATATGTAGCAAACACAAACATATTTTCATTTATTATTATTGTTATTATGCACTATTTTTAACTACATATACACACATATACAAAATATGCATTTAGTAGAAACAAATACGTACTAATTTTGCACATAATAATTAATTTTTGGTATTTTTTTTTTTTTTGGCTTTGATCTTATTGCTTTTGTTGTACTTATGCATTTTAAATAGAAATTGTTGTTAGTTTGCTATTTTATTTATTTATTTGTTTGGCTTTCGCTTAAATGCACACTACGCTTACAAAAAAAAAAAAAAAAAAACTATAATACGAAATAAAACAGAATTCAACAACAAATGCGAGTATCACAGTTTTATTGACACTTTTAAACGTAACGCGTTCACTAGCTAAACATGAGAAATAGAGAAAGATATTTATGTATTAAATAGAGAGAGAGAGAGAGAGAGAAAGAGAGTGCTGTACATGCTCAAAAAAATACATAAGAGAACGCAAAAACGTAACTTGGAGTTATGCACTTCAAAGCTTGGCAGTATCTCCACTGTAAGAGAGAGAGAGAGAGCATGTGTGAGTGTTGCGCGCGCGCTCTGAAGGATCAGCTTTGACGCGCAACGCACGATGTAAACGTTAACATAAACGATTACGTCAATGCTAAACGTAAGCACAACAGCATGCGAATGCAAAGCTATGACAATTTTATTTTGCTTAACAGATCAAGTGATCGAATTGAGGTACACAATTTTATACTAACTTTATTGGAATATATATATGTACACACATACACACAGAGACGCAGCAATTGGTGGGCGTGCCAAAGCGCCAAAATACGTTAAACACTGGTGTCTAAACCAAAACGATTAAATTATATACTTAAATTGATTACTAGTTTAACAGAGTGTGACAAAGATCAAAAATATATATGTATGGAATTGATTGCTGTAAAACTTTAAACACACACGCACGCACTACCACACGCACGCACACACACATATACACTATAGTTGTTAGTAGTTGTAATATTTAAGAAAACATAACGGAAATATTGACAAAATTAGAGAGCTAAATTTATATTTAAAAGCTTTCGAGATTTGTACTTTTATTTTTTGGTCTTTTTTTTTGGAATTTCTAGGTACATAGGTACATTTAAACTGTTGATTTAACATTCTAAGCCGCAGTGTGCATAAATGCAAATAAATAAGTAAAACATTAAGCTGAGTTTCTTGATCATTTCGTCTTCTTCATTTTCTTCTTTTGTTTTGTTATTAATTTATTTATTTTGGGTTTTTATAATAATATAAATTCCGGCACCAAAAATGCAGTTAAGCGAAAAATACAAAATACACCAATCTATTCATAAATATAGTATGTCAATTGAATAACAATCAATAAACTCAACTAAAATGCATTATATCATTCATAAATGTTGAATTATAAGAAAATTACAACTAAGTATTTACTGTACGGTTTGGATAAAGAGGAAATTTTGTAACTAAATTTTATACTTGGCTTGCACTTTGACGGTTGCATTATCACAATGGTTTATAACATCGCATTATTTGGTTTAATTTTAGTTTAGTTTTTTTTGTTTTCGATAAAGTTTATTTAGCATAAACGTGAAGCAAAAGAATGCGCAAAAAATAACGGAATAAAGTAAACGAAAAAAAATAAACAAAGGGAAACAAACAGAAGCCCAAAAGAGCTTTAGCATTCGTACAGTAACTAAAGTAACTGTATATCAGCTGAGCTTTTGGACAACTGCCATTGAGGATTGTGTTTGCGTTTGTATTACTCACAGTGGAGCAAGTTGAGTTTAAAGTGGAATAAATTGTGTAGTCATAAATATCAGGTTTTCTCTCACTGCTTTCATTTTCAATGAATTGCGTTTTGTAAAATATGCATGAAAAGCACTTTCACTGCAGAGTCCTCCCGACTTTTGATTCTACCCTTTAGTCAGCCAGAGGTTATTAATTCGGATTGTAAATAACTTACAGATCGTGTATATAAATGTGTAAGAAATCGTTATGTGCAATTGATTGTTATTTTAATTGAAATTTTTAAAAAATTAAAATTTTTAACTGGTTTAATAGCTTTGGCAGATTTTTTAAATATTTGAAAATTTATAACAAAAAAACCGCTATTAAATATATTATGGAATTCAAACACACGTAGCATTAAACTATTTAAAATAAAGCGAAAATTGTATATGCAATTTTAATTTCAAGAGTATTTTATACCAACTATGGTTACTAATACACAGATTTAAGACTGTCTTGATATGTGTATTTGCCAGTGAAGCCGTCGTCGCATAAGAAATTCGGGAATTATCATTTTCAAAACTTGTCCCGGGAATAGATTGAGAATGTTCATTAATGATGGGCATGCTTGGTAAATCCGTAAAGCGCATTTTACATTATGTTCGAGTAGTAAGTAGTATGTATGTAGTAGTATTTAGTAAGTACGTAAATTAATAAGCTTTTGGACAAATAACAACTACTAAAACTTAGGACATTTGCTACGTATAAAGTTTGATCGCCATTTTCAAGTGCTCTTCATGCATTTCTTTGGTTTAGAAATTGATTTTTGTTTTTGGTTTGTTTTGTTTTGTTTTGGAACTTTTAAAGATGTTTATGGTTAAAAATTAAGAATTAAGAATTTCTGATATTTTATTTTTGTTAGATGTAAATGTAACAACTACAGAATTTCGCCTTTTATGTATACATACATATTTTTGTAATTGAAGCGGTTAGAAAATTTACATACGATACATTTAGAAATGTATTTTTGGAGCAAAACGAAATTAGTGTTTTTTTTTTTTTTTGTAATATTTATGTAATGTAAATGCAAATATAATAGATACAACGATAATTAGTAGGTAGAGGTATACATATGTGCCAATTGACAAGAACAAACATAAAATAATGTACAGTATGAAAAAAGAACGAAAATTACAAATGATAAGGAACGAATGTATAACAAAAAGTAAACATCAAAGCAGCTGCAACCACACACTGTAAAAGTTGTCAACTGTCCGAAGACAGAGAGACAGACGGAAAGTGAATGACAAACAAGAAGAGTGAGTGAGCGAGCGAGAGAGAGAGTGAGAGCGAGTGGTGGATTTGTGTGTAGGCAAAGAGAAAAGCTCGCTCTTAAGAGATTGCAAGTTGCAACTGCTTTGATGCAAGTTTTTAGTGCTTCGAAAATTCAACGGTTCATGGGGCCAAACAAGGTTTTGGCTGCGCTTTTTGCTTATTTTTGTTGTTGTTTCTTTTTGTTTTTGGTACGCGATTAATTACAAAATTCTCCCTTTAACCTAAAAGCGATTATCATTACGGAGGAGTGTAGTTACGATATAGATATATATTGATTGAGAGACAGATAGAGAGAGAGGTAGATAGAAAGTAGAGAAAACTGTTCTATAGATTGTCGTGGGGAGCGTTGGAAACGAGTTACATAGGATGTTGTTGTGGTTGTTGTTGTTATTATTATTATTATATGGCAAAAGTCGGTGTAGGATATCGGCGGGATTTGTGGGCGGGGGCAAAGGTTCTTAGTTTTTGGTAGGGTATTTCAAATTCGCTTTTATGTCACTTAAAGCTAACGTAATATGTATTTTAAATTTCAATTGGTTTTTTTGATATTGTTTTTTTTTTTTTTTTCGAAAATACCAAAGGCAGCTCTGCTCTTACCAATTTAGATTTCTGCCATCGATTGCATCTTTATTGGCATTGTTGTTGTTGCTGCCATTGTTGTTGTTGTTGTTGGTGATGTCATTGCTGTGACGATTGAGATTGACAGTGCACCAGGGACTGTGACCCGGTACAAGGCCATTGTTGGTGTTGTTGTTGTTACTCCGCTGCTGCTGCTGCTGGTGTTGTTGTTGTTGCTGCTGCTGCTGCTGCCCATGGGGATGCGAGGAGTAGAGGATGCGACCCCGATGGGAGCGCCCCGAGGAGGAGTTGCGGGAGAACGGACGCCGGCTGTTACCAGAATGATTGGCATTGGAGTTCAGCATTTTGGGGCTGTTGGCCTCTGAACTCAGGATCTCGAATCTCAAGGAACTCGGCGACTCGGAACTGAAGACTCTTGTGAGAGTTGAGACTTATTGCTGCTCTTGTTTAGATTGTTTAGTTTCTCAAACTCAAACTGTTTAATATTTCTCATTTAGCTGCAAGTTATACAAAAGAAGAAGGGAAACGGAAACGTTGCGTTTTGAAAAGTGGCGACTTTAACCAATTTTAAGTTAATCGTACTTTAAAGCCGCACCCGCGTCCCTCCCCGTAAACAGAAAGCAGAGACAACCAACAAGCCAACATGCTTAAAAATGTGTCAAAATAGTAATAAGAATCATAATAATAGTAGAAACCAAACAAAACGAAACATTAATGGGGTTCTCTAGTAGGCAGATACAAAGATACATAGATACATTTGTACTTACTTAACGGGTAAAAGATATATGTGGGAATGTGTTTAAAAATGTATATGTGTGTGTATATATATATATATATGTTTGTGTGTGTGTGTGTGTATGGGTAATAAATAAAACAGCAAAAATTTTTCAGTTTTGTGTAGCTTTAATAGATTGTCAATAATAAATGGAGCTGAATGAGATACGTGCGTTGTTAGTCTCTGAAAACTATAGAGTATATAGTATAGAATTATAGAGTACACAATATGCCTGATAAGTATATGTTTTGGGTTCTTTCTAGGGTATATGTATTTATGGGGAAATATATATTTAAGATAATAGTACATAAATAGCTAATAGTTATAATAAACATATGCATGTTGTGTGTGTGTGTGTGTTTGTGGGTGTGTTTGTGTGTGTGATAATATAATATAAACAAAACACATTATTAGTAAATGTTTACTCTTTTTTTTTTTGGGATTGAGCATGTACTTATCAGTTTAGTGAGAGGAAGTTAGTACTATCAAGTATTTTAACTGGTTCGAATTACAAATTTACAGTTCCAACTTTGATTTAGTTCTTACAGTTATGATTATTCAGTTATCACAGCAGTTATTATCACAGTACAGTATACAAATTATAATTCAATTTTTATATAATCATCTTTACTTATATGGTATATGGGAAAATCTTTATCAGGTCAATGAACTTAACTAATCAGTCAAGACTTATTGTGTTGATAAACAAAGTCCTCTCAATGGGTTTTGTCAATAAGTTTTTTTTATCAATTCACATTGTTTATTCTACGTTTTTGGTTATTGAATTAGCTTCGGGTTACAATCTATCAAAGTTGTACTGTAATATCCATATACAAATATATATATATATGTATATATTATGTGCAAATAACAAACAATGATTGTGTTGTTGTTGTTGTTGTGGTTGGATGGTTTTTATGAGGTTAAAGCATTGTTTTGAAATCAACCAAAGAACGTATAACAAGATACAATAATTATTACATATGTTTTATAGTTAAAGAAATGAAGAAAAACAATAATTTACAGGAAAAGTAGAACAGTAGAAACACAAAATAATAATAATAATAATTGTTTTGCACTCTGCATACCCATTAAATTAAATAGCAGTAGTAGTAGTAGTAGTAGTAGTATTACTTATTTAAATTAACAAAAATAAATAATAAGCTTACAAACTAAAGCCGAGTCTGTGTTGCCAAGTTGCAGAATGTTGACGGTTCGTTGTTCTTGTTGTTGTTGTTGGAAGTAGTAGTAGTAGTAGTTGGTAGGCGGTACGAGGAGTATTTCTATATGGAGGCGAGAGCGAGCACGGGCAATTGGCTTTGACGTTGAGGTTTGTGCATTTTATAGTTTTGAAGTTTGCAGTTTGCAGTTTGCGCTTGCAGAGTAGTTGGTCAGTGAGATACAGATACAGATACAGCTATGATACGGCTAAAGATACAGATACAGATACAAATAGACGGACTGTCTCATGTGGTATCGTATTTAGTATACATTTCAGTTTAGTTGCAGTATTTGTTTTGTTTATTCTTTTGTTTTCTTTTCGATTTTTACATGTGAAATATACAAATTTGAAAAATAACAGAAAGAAAAAAAAAACACTTGATGATCGTATTTCATTGAGAGATAGTGACGTGTATTTGTTTATTTATTTGTTTTGAGTTAAAAAGCGGGCACACTTCTTTCTGGCCAAGGCCAATAACAAATGCAAATTTACCACCAAAACCAGCAATAAATATATTTGTATGTATGCTATAAAAACAAAGAAAATAAAAGTAAAAGAAACATTTGCAATTACATTCATAGTTTTTTTAACTAATTTACTTTTGGGTATTAATAAGTTATGTGTATGTGTGTGTTAGTAATAGATATATAATAAGTGTTTTGGACGCATTTGCATATATGTGTATATGTATGTCTGTGTATGTGTGTGGATATATTTATATAAAAAGCGTGGTTTTAATTGCCAATATAATGTACATGTTATATAAAACTCAAATATATAAATTATATACATAAATATATATGTATATATAATGTGTTTTTGTATGTTAAGCAGGCACTTGAAAATATAAATATATATATTTATATATCTATGTATATGTATGTTTCTTCTATTTTATTTTGGAAATGTAAACTGGCAAAAATAAACAAATATATATGATATATGTATGTATGCATGTGTTTGTAAGTGTGTTTGGTTGTAATTGCGACTCGATTCGACTATAGGAATCGTTGAACACGTCCAACAATCAAAATACTTTCATTTCTACATACATACATCATGTACATATGTATGCATGTGTGTACGTTTTCGTATATGTAAATGAAATCAAAATTTACATTGAAGAAATCTATGCATGTGTATGTAAGCTTGAGGGCCAGGGCCTCATAAAAAGTTGAACACACTTTGCGACCCTCTCAAAATTAAAACAATAAATTATCAAACGAAAATATGTAAGTTTATATGTAAATATATATTTGTATATACATCACTTTGCGTTGTACTCTCGACAACAGTTCAACACCATCCATGTACTGTAAGAGCGAGGAAGAGAGCGAAAGAGATAAAGTTAAATAAACGGACAGACACGGACACATACACACGCACTGACGGGCACAGCTATAGCTAAACGAGAGTAATGACGATAAGCAAAAGAGAGAACCAAAACCCACCTAACGAAGCCTCGAGTCTCAATGTCTCTTGTTGTTGCTATTGCGTAGTCATGGTAGCTGGAACTTCAACGACGATTGCTCTTTACACACACAATACACTCACGGATATGCGCATACATATCTACACACATCGATTATATGAATATGTGAATATGTATACTATAGAAATGATTTCAGACTTGTTAACTGTGCATACTTATTTTTTTTACACTTTATTGCGCTCCAAATTATCGTAGTAAATAAGTTAACATTATTCACATTGGCTCACTAACACAGGCACAAACGATTGCAAAATAAAACGGGGAAAATAAATAATTTTACACAATAACGCGAGCAAGAAAAATACCAGCACGAGAGCTCGGTTGAACAGACAAAGAGGTAGTGTGGTAAAATGTTCAGACAAGACCATTTGCTCCCCCGTTTACTTGAACTCTCACCATACATCTCTTTTCTCTCTCTCTCACTCTCTCTATCTCTCTTCTCTATGCCTCTTTGTGTGACGAGCTAAATTGTATCAATTGTAAATGCGTTGCGAGTATACATAGATATTTGAAAAAAAAAAATCGAAACTCTGTGCCCCACAGTGGCTTGAAACCGCTCCCCTTTGGTTCATAGCGCATTTAAAACCAACACAAGTTCACATATGTATTAGTGTGTGTACACATGCATACATATGTACATATATCAGTTCACAATGACAACCACTTCGTCACCATCCAGATAAAAACTGGCATTAAACAATTGCGATTTATATAATTCCACTATGTAAATGCGTTTACTTGGACGAACACAATTTGCTTTATATAAAAGCTCATCGATAATTGTACTTTAAATAACAATTACACTTGATTAAAAGTATATTTGAATATTTTTTATGGGAGTTTACCTTTGCGACTCGACCTGACAAAAGCGCTGCTGTATGTGTGTGTAACTAAAGCTGCAACCTATCGAAATAATTCATTGCCACTGTGAGCTATCGAACTTGTTCCGACTGTGCGATATGAAGGGTATTCCTGCAAAAATAAAAATATATTCACGCATTATTTTTAACAACGTATTAATTTTTAAAATCGTTGACGTTGGATGATATTTAATAATATTTTTATCACATAATGAAGAGAATTAGTTTCATTCAAGTTGCACAAATTATACGAAAATCCCAATTATTAAATAGCAAGGTAGAAGTAGACGTTTTTCCGGTCAGCAAACAATGAGGTCTTGAGGAGCACCATGACGATCGCAGTAAACATGGCAGTGTCTGAAAAAGAAATCTTTATACGGTATTTTTCAATATTATAAAATTTACTCTGTAGTTCTATATAAAATCAATGGATTACAAAATTTATAATTTGTTTTTACACAAATTACCATAAATGGTTTCTACTGTTTATATTAAATAAAAAGTTAAAACTTCTTAACGAACATGACGGTTAAATCGCCTAACGAAAATAATGTTTGCAGGATGTCCTATATTTCTTCTCTTACCCTAAAAATTTGTAACTGAAATAATACTCTGTAAATGTAGGGAATTTTACTAATGTCACTATCGATTGCGACATTATAATATCGATAGTGGAAGAAAACGATTACTGATATATCGATGTTGTGTCGGCATAGAAACATCGTTGCAAGAAAACGCCATTGATATACTTAGCTCAGTTTTCGCATTTATAATAGTTGATTTTCGCAGCAAATTCAGAGTAATTTGACAAGTTATCACTGGACATCATATTTGGATAAACCGAATTCGAAAAATGTAAGTTTAAAACACGTTTTACACAAGTATACTAGGACTGAATCTTTTATTTAGGGCGCGTGCCCGGTCTCCCACTGCCGAGGGCGAGAAAGAAAATAAAGAGAAGGAAGTTAAAGAAAAGGACGCTAAAACGGCTACCACTAACTCATCTCGCAGGGAGCGGGAACGCAAACGTAGAGGTTCCGCCTCCTCAAGCAGTGACTCTAGTAGAAGGTATTAAATCCTTTTATTTCGTTACCTCCCTTTTTAAACATCAATTGCAAACGTTTACTTCCAACCCCAAAAACAGTTCATCGAGTAGTTCATCGTCGCGCAGTAGCACTGGTTCAGATTCTCGATCCAGCTCAAGCAGCTCCAGCGATTCATCCAGTTCATCGTCCTCCTCGTCGAGTGACACTGATCGCAGTGAGAAAAACCGACGTCGCGGTTCTGCTGCAGCTGCCAAAGATGGATCTCGATCACCGCGTAGAACAACTAAGTCACCACGCGCTAATAGCAAGGCTCGTAAGGAGTCTGATCGCGAACGTACGGAGCGCGACCGCGATCGTGTACAGCGCAGCCGCACTCGTTCTAGAGATCGTGCACGTCGAACTTCCAATGATCGGGGAGGCGTAGGAGGAGGGGGTGAAGCAAATAATACTAAACGTGAACGGTCCCGTTCTGCTAGCCGGTCTCGTTCTCCACGTCGTCGTGGAGGTAACCGTGGAACAGTCGAGCGCACACCACCACCAAAGCGGCGTGAACGCTCCCGTTCCCGAAGCCGAACTCGTTCTCGCTCGCCCACACCCAAGCCAGTGCGGATTCACGTGGGTCGTCTAACCCGCAACGTTAATAAAGACCATGTGCTGGAGATATTCAGTAGTTTTGGCACTGTAAAGAATGTGGAGTTCCCAACGGATCGTTTTCACCCGAATTTTGGACGTGGTATGGCCTATGTTGAATACGCTACAGCCGAAGATTGCGAGTCTGCTATGAAGCACATGGATGGAGGCCAAATTGACGGCCAAGAAATAACAGTATCGCCTGTTGTTGTCGCCAAGCAACGACCACCAATGAGACGACCATCGCCACAGATGCGCCGTCCACAAGGTGGACGCTGGCGTTCCCCAGCGCAATTCAATCGGTTCAACAATCGTGGTGGTGGAGGAGGTGGTGGACGCCGCAACTCTCCACCCAGAGGACGCCGATCTCCACGACGCCGATCCCGCTCCCCAATAAGACGCCGACGTCGCAGCAACAGTTCAGACAGCTCCCGTTAGGGATTAATGATTATAGCTATGATTCATTCTTAATCATACTGGTAAAAACAATACACAAACAAGAATTATTACAAACAATGCACTTCGATTCAAATTAATTAATAATCCGAAAAATATTTAAAACAAAAGTAGACATGAAATATAAATATTTAAAATTATATCCAGACTTGGTAAAGTGAATCGTTTGCTAATCCATCTAGGATCTCTAACATTCAAGTTATTTTTCCTCCTCTCTTCTTAATACACTGCTTATTTTGGAATAACTTGTTTCTATTCTGAGATTTTAGAATACTAACAATAAATAATTACTCTTCTGTCCACATAACTAAGTAACTGTTTACCACTAAATATAAATTATAATCTCTGCATTGAAGGGGGAAAGAGAACTCTGAGTTTTAACCAAAAAAATCATGAAAGCTTAATTGGAAGACTTGGCAACGTCAATTTCTTTATAATTATATTGAATATATAAATTTTTGTAAATTTAAATTTAAACATAACTATAAAAAACTAGTGAATAAATGAGCATTCACTAGCCTCCAACGGGCAACCCTGTGGATGGTGTAGCTTGAAGAAACAAGGACGTTTCCTGATGGTCAGTGGCTTGGAAGAGGAACCAATCTTAGAAATAGGTTTTGGCATTCGTATGCCAATGAGGTCGTTGCCACAAGACTCAAATACTTCATGCTTGTTTCTAAGCAGTGTCTTGATGCCACCGCATTCTGCTTTGATGCCACTCAACTCCTCTTTGGTCAGGGCTTGGGCAATTTCCCGCATTGGAAGTTGTCTTCCCGCCATCCAACTGGTATTTGTCTGGTTTTCCTCTGTGTTATTCAGCAACAGCTTGAAGATTTTAAGAACTAGAGAATCTATAATGCTCTTTTCAATTTGTGTACAATTTCGAACACTTTCTGACTTCTCGCGTAGTTTGATCTCATTCCCCGTATTCGATTCTCCTGCTTGGTATTTCTGCAGCTCGTTTTGTACAAAATCTTCCATGTCTGGAGCCGTTTTTTCCGTTCTTCTGAGTCCAATTAGAGCAATGCGCTTTGTGCTCGGGATTTTTAAGCGGTCCAGCTGCGTTTCGAAGCCACATCGATGGGAAACTAGTCTTGCATAGTTGACAAAGTCTTGATAGGCGCTAATGGAAGTATTCCGCCGCTGAAACTTGGCACCGGACAGCTCAAAGGGACAGCATGGAAGCAGAAAGTAGTTGGTTTTGAGGCGTGCTGCCAGGACAGGCAACCAGGGTGACAGCTCATCGGAATGGTTGCCTATTATCCAGTCGATGCCTCCGAATTCAAAACAGAAGCTTTTTGGCTCCACAGTTCTCTCAATGAGGCTGACACTCGTCTCCTCCGGATATAGAGGCCAGAGCTTGCGTTTGCGTACATCATACCCGTATCCTTTATATCCCTCTGCGTTAAGAACACGCACCAGGAGACCATTTCCGCATCCCAAGTCGGCAAATGCAGTTGGTACTGTTTGGGTGCACGTCCACAACGTTATCAGATACGCAGCAATAGCCAAATCCTCGTATATAAACTTTAGCGGATCTGTGCACTCGTCTGCTGTTTCCCACAGTTTCTTTAGACTCTCAGAATGTTTCATTTTAAGGTCCTTGTAGAGATCGTTATATTTTTCAACATCCACTAAACTCAACGATTTCTGAACACCTTCTTGGCGTTTGCTCTGGGACCAGTTGTAGAGCTTGGGCTTCAGAACAAACTCTGCCCAGCGGGAATTTGGCTTTGATTCCACTTTCAAAACTCCTGAATCCAAATGCACTGAAAAGGCATCAAAGGAATCTTCATCCACAAAATGACATTCATAATGTTGCTTTCGGAAATCTATAATTGAGGTTTTCTGTTTTGATAAGTCAATTACACTGCTTTAACAAAGATTCGACAAACCCAATGTTCCATTGGCCAAAATGTTTGTTTTCAGCTTTTTGGTCAACATCTTGAAGTAAATTTTAAATCCTTCACATGTCTTCGCTTCTGCCTGCAGCTGCTGCTCCAGCTCATCTTCACCGGATTCAGAGAGTTGTCCATTTTGTTGCTTTTGGACTTCTGTAATAAGCACCTCGAATATCTTTTTATTCAAAGCGTGGTAATTTCTTATTAATATTGTAATTGCCAGCCAGAATTGCTTGTCGCCAATGTGTTTGTCTGTCATTTTGCAATGTTTACCAGCACTGGATGGACAGTACGCTGCAGAGCAAAGAGCCAAGCAAAACACCACTTACTAAGCAAAACGTACACAAAACTTGATCACAATTAATAACACAAATACACCCAAAAATCAACCAACCAAAATAAGCAGTTAAAAAACAATCAACGAAAATTGTTATCAATTTAATTAACTGCAAAGTCAAACAACTGTTGTGAGCAGCATACCAGCATACCTGCCCCAACCGCACACTTGTTGCGTAACGCAGCTGACTGAAGCAGTTCTGGGCAGAACACGCAAATAACGCAGTGGAAAAAAATTAATTACTTTCCTTGCAAATATTCCTGTTGCATTTAGTGAATTTGTATTTATTCGCAAAACATGTCATTCCTGCGCAAATCCGTTAAACTGCTTAGTGCCGTAAGCGGCGTCCGACAAAATTCCAAAGTGGTAATGCAATTTGTGTTTAATAACCAAAAGTTATAATATGTATGTATGTTGTTGTTTTGTTTAGCTTGGCGCCGTGAGCACACTCAGAAGCTACAGTTCCAGTTCAAAGTCAGCGGATGATCGCGCCACTTTTCCAGGGGCTCGTGATGCTCCGTTCGTGAACGACTTGAAGCTGACCTTGCCCGAGGATTATGCGCCCATACCTATTTATCGGGTAATGGATCGTGACGGGTATATACTCAATGAAAAAGAGGATCCTCAGCTTAGCCAGGAGGTGGTGGAGAAAATGTTCCGTGACATGTTGCTGTTGTCCACAATGGATAAAATACTGTACGAGTCTCAGCGACAAGGCAGAATCTCGTTTTACATGACCAACTTCGGGGAGGAGGCGTCTCACATTGGCAGCGCAGCTGCTTTGGAAATGCGTGATATTATCTATGGCCAGTACCGTGAGGCTGGAGTTCTGGTATGGCGTGGCTTCCGTATCGATCAGTTCATTGACCAGTGTTACGGCAACGTGGATGATCTTGGACGTGGCAAGCAAATGCCAGTGCACTATGGTTCAAAAGAACTGAACTTTGTCACCATCTCCAGTCCACTGTGTAAGCAGAAAGAATTGATTACGCTCAAAACTGATCCTTAATCTTAAGCTTCTTCATCACCCGCTTAGCCACACAAATACCACAGGCTGTGGGTGCCGCCTACGCTCTGAAGCGTCGCCCCGACAACGACGCGTGTGTCATTTGCTACTTTGGCGAAGGAGCTGCATCCGAAGGCGATGCGCACGCCGCATTCAATTTTGCTGCGACCCTCGAGTGTCCAGTTATATTGTTTTGGTAAGGATTGAATTGTTTTCTTCCAAATGATATGCTTGACTGTCTATGTTTTAGCCGCAATAACGGATTCGCCATTTCTACGCCTTCCAATGAGCAATATAGGGGTGATGGCATTGCTGGCCGTGGCCCAATGGGCTACGGCATCGCCACAATCCGAGTCGATGGCACCGACGTCTTTGCCGTCTACAATGCCATGAAAAAGGCACGCGAATACGTGCTGAGAGAGAACAAACCCATTGTCTTTGAGGCACTTGCTTATCGGGTGGGGCATCATTCCACTTCGGATGACAGCACTGCCTATCGATCGGCGGATGAGATTGAAGTGTGGAACACCTTGGAGCATCCCATTTCTAAACTGAAGAGCTACATGGTGCACAAGGGCTGGTTCAATGAGCAACAGGAAACCGAGTTTGTAAGTGGCGTCCGGAAGCAGGTCCTCAAGCAAATCGCGGTCTCGGAGAAGAAGCTGAAGCCCAATTGGCGTGAGATGTTCGAGGGTGTATATGATACGATTCCCGAGCATCTGCAGGAGCAGCAGCGAGAACTTGAGCAGCACATAGAGGCCCATAAGGAGTTCTATCCGCTGAAGAGCTTCAAGTAATCTATTTGTGATTGTGATGTGACGACAGCAAACGATTCTACAAAATTTACTCCGAGAGACTTTATCAAAAAGTGCATTTATTAAGCTTAAGCAATTTATAATCATTTATGTTGTTGTTTTAAGGGTCGAACCCGAATCAAATCAATTTGTTAAATACTTGTTTTATTTAAAGAGATGCTATGCAAACCGATTTAATATACATTTTTGGCCTCTTAGCAGCCCCAACTAAATAGTTTAATCACTCGTTAAGAATACTATATGGGAAAATGCATTTATACTAAATACATATATGTGATACTGACTTTAATTACAATTGTGGGTGTGAGGGTGTGAGTGTGTGTGAGGGTCTTCATGCATGTTTTGGAAAAAGTGTTAAAATTTATTATCATGATTTACATACAAATACAATACGCAGAAGAAAAACAATACATATTTATAATTAGGGGTATTCCTGCAAAGGTCTAAAAAAAATTTCACCTACTAACAATACCAATTAGTGATTAAAACAATTGATTAACTTGTATATCTTGTTTTTTTACAATACTTATTAATGATCTAAGACATCATTAATTGTTGTCGAAACGGTTAAAACACCAGTTTTGTAGTTACTGACCTGACCAAAAGCTCTGCATCCATTACAAAGGAAAAACTAATCAAAGATTTGCTATAAATTCAGTTTTCAACGATTGCAGGAATACATTTTAATATACTTTTGACTTAACGCACATAATTCGGGCACGCACAGTGAAGGTGAAGCTATCTAACATTATTGGATTAGACAAAACAAAATGGTTCTTTGCAATAAGCCTGGCTGGAATGTGTATCTATGTGGGAGCACTTCAGTTGGTTCGGAGCTGATAGTCGCCATTCTGTGTTATATAGCGCACCCAGGGCAACGCCTGATAGCCACTCTTCTCGATAATCTTCAGATACCGCACTTGTATTCCTGACGTGGTGAAATAGGGTATTTCGAAGCGCACCTGTATTGGCGGCTTGCCCTCGGTATTGTCCTCGCTCTCGACGCTGGGCAGTCCGAAGTGTGCGCGCATCAGATACTCTTTGCCACCTGGGAACGATTTAACCGTCCAGATAATGGCATTCTGTTCTGGCGCATACTTGCAACTGCCAATGGTTGTCTTGAACTTTGGCGAGTCCGCATCAGCTGGCACTGGTATGACGATCTCCACATTGTTGGCCGTCGATCTTCGCTTGAATTGAGATTTCGCCTTGATCATGTACTCCACACGAGAGTGCGCATGTCGCTCGATGACAGATTCAATCCAGATCAATGGCTTCACCTACCGAAAATACAATAGAGCAATCAGCAGTCACGATTTCTTCCCAAATCATTGACTTACATGCGTGTTGAGGCGATAAGACATCAACTCAAACTCTCCATCAGGCGGTATGAACGATATTGTGCGATCATTTTCGAAACGAGAGAGACGAACACACTGATGAAACTTGACATCCTCCAGCTCCACGGACTTTGATTTGCCACGTCCAGTACTCTCAAAAAGGACCTTGTCGTTAAGGCCCAATCGCAGCTCCGGCATTCCGGATAAGTAAACTCGCATTTTGATAGCGCCAACAATTTCACTGCGCAGGACATTCCCATTGGCATTGGCCAGAAGATTCACCGATTCAATGACATCAAGGAAAACTTCGTTTTTGCGGTACTTGATGCCCTCGGAACGCCAGGAAACGGCGTTTGTTACGGCGACGGGTATGCGAGGTTGCAGCTCCAGCTTGTGACCCTCCTGCGTTATGTATTCCTGCAGTATTTTGGAGTCCGTTGTTTGTGGATAACCAAAATCCAACAGCTCATCCAGTAGTTCATATATGATCACGAAATTGTCCCGTATGGACTCCTCCTCCAGCTCTTTGAAGTACTCGACAAACACCTGTGCGATTTTGTGCAAAAATACAAATACCAGCGCAATATTCACGTTTTTGTTGCGCGGTGTAGTGGATACAATGTACAAATTGTTCGTCTTTATGTACGCAAATGTCGTCTCAGACGTCTGAAGAATGGGTGTGACGAGACCCTCCTCTTCCCGTTCCATGAGCAGTGGCATAAATTTATCGATCACGGCCATATCAATGTTGTCCCCGCGATAATTACGGGATATCAACACCTTGCCCTTCACGTCCAGCACAAATATGGCCGATGAAGACATTTTACGTTTTTTTCTTTTTGGCTTAAAAGCTCCCAGCTGCCACTTGTTCTCGTTTCCCCAAAAATGCGAATGTTAAACTGGTGTGTTTGCGAGCCTGCAAAGTTGAATGTAAGTTTTAAGATACGTCGAATAGACTGCGACCACTTGTGTATTACATTATTATAGTTATTTTTATGTCTTTGTCAATTTATACCACGCAAGTGGATATAAGTTTAGTCACACGAAAATTACTTACGTCGTCGACTAGTGCTTCTTCTTGACGCGCCCATTCACCTTTATTTCCGACTTTTCGGTATTTAACAACACTGATTGGTGAACAAGGTAGTTCAAGTGAACTGAAATCGAGTCGGAAGCGGCTCTTATTAAAAACCCAATATTATCACGGCTACCCATTCAGGGACATTATTCTGTTCGGTCTGCAAAAGCAAATGTAAAAAATAAACAAAAGTGCAAATTATTTACAAATTTGCCAATGAATCCGAGTATTACTATTGAACGTAAACGCGTTGATTGCAACGCATTACCAAAAGGTTGGCAACGCGAGGAAGTACATAGAAAATCGGGCTGCAACTCGGGCGTTGACGTTTTCTACTACAGGTAACAGGCATAAAAATCGTCTGAACTTTAAACAAACACAAACTGTTACACGGTGGAGGTGAAGACCTGGAAACTAATGTAAACTTTAAAGTAAACCAATACACATCCACTGCGACTGCGACTGCACGTGTGATAACGAATTTGTTTTAATCACTCTCACTATTTTGTTATTACATCTACCACACGCACACGCACAAAACCACACGCACACCAACACATACAAACACCAACAAACCTACTTCCACAATTCTTGCCCCCATCCACTTAAAATCCATACAACACCATTGGACGCGATATGTACAGCCCCACAGGCAAAAGAATTGAAAGCAAACCGCAATTAGCGCGTCAATTGGGCGCCGAGATGTTTGACATAAGCAACTTTGATTTTCAAACCGGCAAAATGCAATTGCATCGACAAATGCCCTCACCATCAATTTCACTATACCGATGCAATGCCGCTGGAACGATTATAAGCAATGCTGTCACTGGTGGCAATGCTGCCAATGCGCTTAAACGTAAATTTAGCAGAGCTCAATCCCAGAATGCGAACAATCTCGGCAGCAGCGGCGTTAGCATTGTGCCATCGATATCATCCTCAGCAGCGTCAGCAATAGCAACAACAACAACAACTGCAGTGACGGCAGCTAATATGCGGCAGCAGCAGCAGCAACAGCAGCAACAACAACAGCAACAACAATTCGAAATCAGGTAGAGCCAAGTCGAATCTCCTTGGCTCCCCGAGCTCTCTTGCATGTGCCTGTCTACCTCATTTTTATTAACTAACTCAAAAATTCTTAGTTCAAAATTGAAAAAACTAACAAGAAGTAGTCGAACCCTATTTTGTTGGATTAGCTCAGTGTATATTTCCTCTCATAATCATTGCATGTGTTTTCATAATTCTTTCTTTTTGTGGTCTATGTAACTATCTTAAAAGTATTAGGGGTAGTCAGCAGTTGATTTTTCAATGATTAATCGCTACTTTTTCAAATCGTTTTGAATTGTATTGCATCTGAATTGGGCATATAATAGTTGAAATTTTACTGCTGATTACGAAAAGTGGTAAGGTGCTTTTACGATTATAACCATAACTCCCGCTTCCGATTTTTACATTTACATAGTAAAGTAAATTTGCGACACAAAATTTACTTTAATTTTGGTCTCGATTGTCTTTTTAATGGAATTTCTATTTGTTTTAACAGTCGCGCTCTGCGCACAGATGTCTCCTTGGTGCCGCCGATACGACAGACTGCCTCCATCTTTAAGCAGCCGGTGACAGTGGTGCGCAACCATGAGCCCAACAAGGTCAAGCATGACGCCAAGCACGGCGGACAGGAAAAGCCCAAACAGCTGTTTTGGGAAAAGCGTCTGGAGAGACTACGCGCTTGTCATGACAACGGAGAGGAACTCGACGATATATCACTGCCAAAGACCATAAGAACCGTCGGTCCCAATGTCAACGAACAGACTGTGCTCCAATCGGTGGCTACGGCTTTGCATATGCTCAATGCAGGGGTGCATGGACAGAGCTCCACGAAGGCTGAGCTAACGAAGAATGCGATGGCATTCATGAATCCGGAACAGCCGCTAATGCATGCAGTGATAATCTCAGAGGACGACATACGCAAGCAGGAGGACCGTGTGGGTTTGGCACGACGAAAGCTGCAGGATGCTCTCAAGACATGAACGAAATTCCATTACGGCTAACATATATTCTATAATTAGTATACATACTATTCTCTATTCACTTCCAATCCATTGCTTGATCGTCGTGTTTCCTTTCTCCAACGACGATGCGGAAGAGTTTACTAATAAGTTTAGTTTTTTAATAAATATTAATAGTAAAAAACAAACTTGACATTAAAATGTTATTTCTCTTTTTGGTTTATTACGCTGTTTGCTTCTAACATTAATTTTCACATATAGTAGATAGTTTTAAAAACGAATGACAGTTGGGCGTATTATCAATTTATATAACTCTTTTTTATATACAATATATCTTCAAAAAGTATATAGTAGATTGGCTCAAAATTTTTAACGCTGTGCCTTTCAATAATAGGGACACTTGTGTTTGATTCCCTTGAATGCTTTAAAAATACATGGACTATTATTATATCTAACAATTTACTGAGGCCTAACTATTCCAAAACCTCCTCCATTTCATCGTCGTCGTAATCGATGCCGTCGTAGTCCGTTGAAGAGCGTGTTAACTGCAAGACACAAGCATATTTCAAGATCAAGTAAAAGTTTACAAAATCGTTTTTACCTTTCAATTTTGGCACTTAAAATTTTGCATTTAAATCTTTTGAAATTTGAATTTAAAATTGAAATAACCCAAAATACTCCAACATACTCCAATAACTCTATCAAAACGATGTTGAAAGACTAATTGAACAATTAAACTATTCTTACCTGGGTGTAAATACCGCGCCAAGCAGCAAACGCTCCCATGGCCAAAGCTGCTCCAACTCCCGCCACAATCTTTGTGTTTAGTTCAGTTTCCATGAACTTGCGCTCCGACGGCGTTAACGTGCTATCCGAGTGACTAGATGATTTAGTTAGCTTTATGGAACTGTAGCACTCGTTGCGGAATATGTCCCTGGTGATGCGGCTGATGAAGTTCATGAGATTTTGACAGCCTTTTATGTGGTTTTGCAGCGGATTGTTGGGGAGTGAAATTTTGGATATTATGGCCAAATAACTATACACAATTGCGTCCAATTCACTAAATACATCGCCAAAGAACCAAAGTTTGCGTCCCAATTTACGTGAGAGCAAGTTGACAGCGATTTTGGCATTAGTCACCAGCTAAAAAGTATTTCATCGATCAATTAACGAGTTACAAATATCAGTTTGTGTCTTACATAGTCACTCTCGTGCTTTTCCAGCTTATCGTTTATATCGAAACCACCAAATACCTGGACTACATCGCTGGCTTCTTTCTGATACGTGGATGGATAGTAGAAATTGAATGGGAATGGAGTACGCTTGGCGTAGAGACCACGTGTGGTCGTATCATAGTTGTTTGGCTCTCCATAGAGGAAATAGTGGTAGTAGGCGTGTAGTTGTGTAAATACCCAATTTGAGTATGTGGTGGACAGATGCTTTTGTTTCGTTGTTAAATGCGTATCCACAGGATAGCCCTAAAAGAAAATGAATAATTCAGAAAATCTGCTATCGCCGAAGGTGCTATAAATAGACGAGAGGTTCATTCGCCCCGTCCGACCGTATTCACGTGCCACTCACCTCGAGATCCAGCACGCGTTTGATCTCCTTATAGCCAGTGAACTTGTCGTTACCAATCTGTAGATAGGGAAGCTTTCCGGCCCCCGAGCGCAATGGATTTGCGTTTGTTTCAATTTCAACGGGGCAGCGGGTGAAGCGTAGCAAACACTGTTGTTGGGTATAAAATCGCCAAGTGACAACACTTTGATTAATAATTATTGATACGACTGATAGCAGGAGGAGGAGTCGAGTCGCTGATTATGATGCAACTAAACTTACCAAGACACGCATACATTCGAAATCAATTGTCGGCAATCCCCACTCCCCCTTGAACACATGTAGTTTGGATCCTAATTGCATTTTTAATGATTGTTTTCGCTCCCGATCGCGCTGTGGCTGCTTCTGTCTTTACTTTCGTGGTTACTTAGCAGTGCTGTCGCATGTGCATTGCATGTTATATTCAAAAAGAATTAAATAGTGCCAAAATGTGCCGGACGACTCAGAGAGAGATTTCAGATTGACACTCAATGCTGACTGCCAGTGTGACCGTTGGCAGCAAATACAAAACCAACCTGAACTATACCGAACAAAATACCGATTCGATATTTGATATCGATAGGTACAAAGTGCGGTCCTATCAAATCGCTTATAAATATATTTATTATTGTTTGTGCCCATTCGCGATATTTTCTTAATGGTCAAATAAAGAGTTTTTCACACGATGGCATTAGTGGATTATGGTAGCAGCTCAGGTTCTGAAACCGAAGAGACTGAGAATATAATACCTATGCAGTCTCCTCTTAAGAGGTAATGTAATATACCGTAAACTCAACATGATTCTTTAATTTCCAACCCGTCAGACCGGCATTACCCACAGCTGTTTTATTGCTGGGAGCCAAGATATCAAAACAGGCAATTGAAGAGGATGACAACGACGACACAGATAACCCCGCATTGCATGGTGGCCGCATACGAAGCTTTAAGCACGAACGGGGCAATTGGGCAACCTATGTGTATATACCCGCTCTGGCGTGCTCCGAGCAGCTGGAGGATTTCCAAGTGGAGGTCATAGAGAAGCTTGGGTCACAGCTTCAACTTCAGGCAAATGAGTCACTGCATCTTAGTTTGAGCAGAACAGTGGTTCTTCAATATCATCAGATTGAAGAGTTTACCAAATCTCTACAGCAGGCGCTCCAAAGCTGCACAGGGTAAACGCGCATCCATACACTTTAACAAACAAATATTTATTTTGTGGTTCTCTCCATAGCTTTAACAGCACTCTTCATTCGGTATGTTTCTAAACGATACGCTTACCACAACGCGAATTCACATGTATTTACTTTATTCATCCAACCCAGCTAGAAGTTTATACGAACGAGGAGCGGACGCGAACATTTTTAGCCGTCCAGTTGGACGCTGCCTTTGTGGGCAAAATGTCCGGTCTTCTGCAACCCGTGGACTCGGTAATGCGCGACTATCGTTTGCTGCAGTTCTATGAGAATCCGTCGTTCCACGTTAGCTTGCTGTGGTGCGTGGGAGACTTTGAAGATCTGCTAACCCAGCAGTTGAAGGAGCTGCAACAAATGTTGGAGGATCACGACTCGCTCAAATTGCCAGTTAATGAAATACACTGCAAATGTGGCAATAAGGATTTTATTTATAAGCTCAAATAGAAGACCGCATTTGGATTAATTAAGACCCTTCTTTTTATTGCCATTTCCCTGCTTGGCCTGCTGTGCCTGCTCCTCGATCAGACGCTCTTCTTCCAGTTCCAGAAAGCGTTGACGACGTCGTCCCAGCGGAGTCTTGGACCACCATGATTCAAACGCTTCCTCCTCCTCCCGATAGACTGGGTCACGTGTGCTGCAAAGGAGAGATGTTGTGAGGATTGTTTCTATCTCATCCACTCTACTACACTTACCAGAGCACATTTATAAGTTCAGCATTTGTGAGCGGCTGGGAACGCAGTTGTAGTTTCCGCTTACAGGTCATTACCTCTCGAAGGCAAGCATCGATAGCGCCTATGGTGTAACCATCGGATATCTTGGCCATGGCACTGGTATCCAAGTTGGAGATGCCCCCGGAGTACTCACTGAAAATTAAACCGTAATCCGTTAGAAATAAATATGGACAAACCCATGAGGAATACTCACTGCAGCAGTGTTTTCCAAGCATGCGACATGGCACCGTAATCCGGGCGTGGAATGTAAATGAATCTATTGTAGACCGATTGCAAGAGTTTCTGGTCTGCCTCCCAGGGTAGATTGGAGGTGCCAATGAAGATGACCCGATCTTCTGGTGCAATGTTCTTGATCATTTTGGGCAAATCCTTCTTCAAGCGTTTTGGATCAGTTCGATCAGTTTTGGGTATTTTCTTCATGAACGGACGCTCTGCATCACCCATATAAATGACCGCGGGCTGCAGTAACCTGGACACCTTGATCACCAAATGTATGAGCATGATGAGACCAGATTTGCCGGGATACTTGCCCACAATATTTGCGGGTGTCAGATCAAACAAAACAGCTCCAACTTCTGTGCAAATCGCATGCAGCAGTGCTTTTTTACCGGATCCGCGTGGACCAGCTAGGAGCACGGAGCGTATCAGGGGCGTGCAGGCGTGTATACCCTCGGAGCCAAGTGGAAGAATGCAGTACTCTGTGAGAATCTGGCGAATATCACCCGGCGAGGGATTGATTCCATTACGGGCAGTTAAAGCCTTGTCGCCCAAGAATTGTTTTAGCTTGATCTCGGGATACTTGCGGATTATGCCATTTGTGACCAGTTCCTCATACAGCGACTCGGTGCTTCGGTCTGGCGTCAGATCCTTCTCCTTCTTCTTCTTGCTTTTCTTGCCGGATCTTCTGGTCTTTTTGTTGGCCTTTTTCACCTTCTTGCCCACCATGGTTTGCAGAAGATCCAGTTCCTGGCGCATTACGTCGTCCACGGCGCGTCGGAACTCCAGTTCCACCTCTTGATACTTTTCGGCATAAATCATGTCCTCGTAGGCGGCCTGACTGAGTATTCCGGTTTCGTCCTTGTCGCGCCAAGTGTCATTAAAACTATAATGAGGATTGAGATGAGATCCAAATTGATTTGAAGAAATGAAGATAAACTTACAATTCTATTTCCGCGCGAATGTCGGGAAGACAAACCGATGGAGCTGGTTGGAAGTTGACATCGTCCTCCTGATTTTCGTTGACATTCAAGTCTCCGCTTCGTGCTGGCGACTTAGACTTGTCCTTGGTTTTGCGCGACTCCTTGGAGGAGCGTGCCGAGGAACGACTATGTTCGCTCTCGGTGCCCGGACGACTAAAGATGTGCAAAGAACCGCCTTGATCCTCCGAGGGAAAGTCTGGCAGCTTACCAGTTTTGTCGTAGCAATCTTTGATCCAAGCTCGAATCTCATCGGCAATGTCCTCCTTCATGGTGGCGCCATGTTTCTGCCTGATCTCCTCCAGAATGGTCACCTGCCTTGCCTCAAATTGAGCCGCATAAGTTTGCTGGGCCACATGTCGGCGCCTTACATCGTGCTCGTTGTGCTTCTCGAGCTTCTCGGCCCGTTCCTTGAGCACTGCTGCTGGCGGGGGCACCATGCCTATCAGTATCATCTCATCCATTTTGCGACGTCTAGTAATACGTCGTGCCGTGTGCCCTCTCCACATTTTCTGGATCTTCATGGCGGCCATGAGACCGGAATCCGTACGCTCCTTCTCGCTGCGTTCCTCTGCTTTGCCCTTCTCCTTGCGTATCTCCTTCATGAAATGTGCACGGAGTCGTCCTTGACGGGCACGCTCGTGCATTTGCAGCAGCCGGATGGCCTCCATCTCCGTCAGTGGCTCTTCCAGTTCATGCTCCTCTAGCCATCCAAGCTTGATCAAGATATCGTTCATGGTGCGCTTACGGAACTCCAACTCCTGTTCCCGTTCCCGCAGAAAGTAGCGAGGGATCCGAAGCTCCGTCTCCATGGGCGTGAGCCTCAAACGCTCCACGACATCGTCATTATAGCTAAACTCCATGAGATCTATATTGACCAAATCGTGCTTCAGCTCCACAACACGTCCTAGACAAGCGTCTAACAGTTTGCGCACAAGCTCCCGTTTCTGTGGCTGGATCATCTTTGGTCAAAAGTACAGACATTAATGAATAAGTATTGGTTTCGAACCAAAGTAGATCAGTAGATTCTGGATACTTGCATTGTCGTAGACATCCTCGAGGCGGTTGCTAAGGCAAATATATCGAAGATAGAACTCATAAAGACTGGCCTGCAGCAGAGCCTTGGACTCGGCTGCGGCAGCAACGGAGTTGGCAACGACTCCAACTACTCCAGAGATGGTGGCCACCGTGGTGTCCACATTCTGGTGCTGCCTCTCGTAGTCGATGATGGCCAACTGCTCACATTCCTGCTGCGATTGATGCCAAATCTCATTAAAGTAAGTACTGGACATGACGAACTCTTTTTTCCCACTGATTGTTATTTGTGGCGGTCTCTACCTGGGTCTGCTGCGATACCGTTGTCATGGTCTCCAAGAAACTCCTTCAGTCAATTTGATACCCTGTACTCCCATTAAAAATGTGTAAATTGCGCACATTCAAATATTTGTAACAGGGAAAATCACAGGCCCCATATATGTTCTTGATCAGCATCAGCACTCATGACGATATAGCCGTGTCTGATGTCATACCTAGACCTTGAAAGCAAGATCAACCTAGTGTATCACTCAGAATTATTAAAAGGTCAACAAAATTAAGTTTTCTTGAGAGATTTTCACCACTCCTTCTCTTCCCGGACATTCCATATAGCTGCTATATTAAAAATCAATCCAAAATCTCTGGTTAGACAAAATAAGCTTATTATTTAAGACATCTTTAATAAATTTACACAAATTGTTTTCTCTAAAATGGCAATTCGAAAAACATTATTGTTTGCTGTCTATCTTAATCAAACTTATCAGAAGTATACCCAATGAATGAATTGAATCTAAATCGGATCATATATCAATATTTGTTATATAAAGAATCTGTCCAGATATGAATAAGAATGTAAAACTTATTTGTTTATTGACCTTTCCTAATGAAACTTACACAAAATGCATTTGTTAATATTTTAAACCAATTAAGCTACTTGGATTTTATCATATAGCAGCTATAGTATCAATCTAACATAAACAATAATCTAGAATACATTGTAACCTGCGGCATAGCCGCCGTATAGTTCATAGTCTTGGTATAAATTTATTTCTTGGTTTAAACCATTATTGAAGTTTAGTAAATTTTTATACCCGTTACTCGTAGAGTAAAAGGGTATATTGTTATCGTTGGAATGTATGTAACAGGGAGAAGGAGGCATGGCAGACCCCATAAAGTATATGTATTCTTGATCAGCATGACGAACCGAGTCGATATAGCCATGTCCGTTTGTCCATCTGTGTGAACAAAAGGAACTCAGCGACTTAAGATAATGAAAGATAAAATGCCCAAGCAGTACAAGTTTGTTTTTGTTTTTGACACGCCCACTTTAGGGCGTTCTATGTTCATACGAAGGTAAAAACAGGTAAAAATAGCATGTTTTAATATAGAAAATTTTTTTGTTAGCAATGCTATCTACACCAAATGTACACAGAAAGTGCACGTCTATCGAGTACATATACTGACCAAGTTTGATCCAAATCGGACAACTATATCGTAGTTGTCCCATAGGGAAAATTGGTCAAAAATACGCTCCAAATATGAATTTATATGAAAAACTTCTGCGTTGGCCAAGCAATGTTAGTGAAACTCACACAGAATTTATTTGTCAATAATATAAACATACTGACCAAGTTTCATCCAAATCGGTGAACTATATCGTATAGCTCCCATATGGACGATCGGTCAAAAATACGCTGAAAATATGAATTTGTATGCAAATTTTCTGTGTTTCCCAAGCCATCTGAATAAAACTCACTAGGGTCGATTGCCTAAACGATTGCACTATTATTATTAAAATATCCCATTGCTAATAATACAATAAAACTGAGAACGGGTATCCTAAAGTCGCGAGGCGACTATAGCATTATTTCTTGTTTAATCTTCTTTTTCTATCTTTCTTCATTTATAAGACTATTGTGATTAGTTTTTACTGTCACAGTTTTGTTTTATTAATGTATGTGTTTTTAAAAGATGATACACGTATATTAGTTACTATAACAATGTTAAGCGAAGGATTAAATACATTACTTGGATAAGATTACACATAAATGTACGTACATAAATAGTTAACAATATGGTTGCAATACTTTGCAGATTTGGTAGGAATGTGTTTGACTCTTAAATGTTGTCGGGAGAGCAGTACTTCAGCATGGACTTTGTGTGCTTGAACTGAGTGCCACTCGTGGCTGAGAGCACCTCGTTGATGAAGCTCTGGGAGTTGTGAATGGTTGTGCCTCCCAGGATTACTTTGTAGCCAGCATTGTTTAGTTGGTGAACCGTCAAGGCTTCTTCGTAAGTGGTTCCGCCAATGATGAAGACTACCACCTCCTGCGGTGGCCGTCTGAATGGCACAAGCTCTGAATTGATAGCCGGATAGAGGGGATCTAGTTCGCGGCCCTTGAACACATCTTCTAGCGTTTCCTTAAGCAGCGGCGTGTGCTGTGTAAATACGTTCTCTACGCCCTTTAGACCTTTGATCAGAATACGGGTCAGTTTGACGGCGTCCGTGATCCGCACCATGTTGAATAGATCGCCTTGGCGTATATGCATGCCTGCGTACTCGATCAGGGCAGGCACAATTTGTGTGTTTCCGCCGCGAGACTTAATGACCTGCAGCAGAGCCGAAGTCTCACAACTGGCATGGCGCTCGTAGCGTAGAGCATAGAGGGCCACCAATTTGATGGCGTCATCAATGCTAACCCGCTCATCCGAAATAAGTTTCTTAACCCGCTGTAGCTGGGCCGTATGTTCAGCCTTGCAGGCCATCTCCTGCTCTAACTCGGACACCTCGAATAGATTACGCTTATTCGTAATACTTGACAGTTCGCCCATGATGCATAGATGCTTCTGTACGGTCCCGGACATTTTCTTGAACTGCGGATAGGATTCTATGAAGTTTTTCATGTCTGCAATACTCTCGACCTTTTTATGATCGTTTGCCTTCCGTTGGAACTCTTCCATGAGCTGTTTAATTGTCGAACCAATTTCACCGTAGTTCGCGTACATGTTGCTGCCGTAGAATTCGTCTTGGTCGCCCGATAGAACCAGCTCCTTAAACTCTTTGGGCACAGTGGGACGATCCGACAAGTCCACCCGATTGTTGCGAATTTGCAGCAGTTCATGTACCATCGCCTGATACGACCATTGATGCAGTAATGGAGTTACTGGGTCATCCCTTCGGTCCAAGATAAGCAGTAGGGGCGGTGCGGCGCCATCAACATTTCCACGAAAATCGAACAATGATGATTCCTTTGTGGTTTGGTCATATATTAACTTGGCCAAAAGTTGGGCCACCTGAGAACCAGCCCGATAGCGTATAACTGGATTAAGTTTAAGCGATAACAGTACCGCTGTTATACCCTGCATACTGTGGGTTAGAGCATCCGGCAGCCAATTAAGATTCGCCATGCAGTTGGGAGTGTTCAGTGAGAACAGATTGGGATTAACACACAAATAGTCCGCATACAATTCCTTAACCTCGCGCACTGACTCGGATTCGTCGCATTCAGCCAAATACTTAATGTCCGTCCGTGGAATAATGTTACTAAAATCTACACAGACAATTAAATTAACAAAATTTGTAAACTTGGTTCTTGTACTGCTTACATATAAAATAGGCGCTGTATTTGGGATTACGAAGCTCATTAGCCAAAAGCTGAATGTTTTGCTTTGTGGGGCGTATGAACACAATGCACTTGAGGTATTTGAGCCGCTCGTTGGAGCGCCCAGAATCGATGCGTTCGAATAGGTATACTTCTCGTTGCAGCATATCAGACTGACTAAATGCCATAGAAATAATGCTAGTCTGGAGTTTTAAGATTTACATTAAATTCTTGATTTAGTTCGTCACTCTTCATATGGAAGTCTGAACAAGTTGTTTTCTCACCGTTTCCTTGTCTAGCAATATGATTTTCATGCCCGGTCCAGATTCCGTGCACATCTTTTCAATGTACAATTTAATACCACTTATTAAATTCATTATAAAAGCTAGATTTTAATCGTATTATAATTTGATTTAGCAATGCAAATATTTTATTGGTGCAAACAGCTGTTGGCGGCTGAGATGTGTTGTAAAATGTTGAAATATATCGATAGCGTGTATAATGAAATATCGATGCATTGGCCACTATTGTGGCGGCCACTAGAATTTTTAGTCCCAATATTATCACGGCCCCAAAGCCGAGCAAATAGTTTTTTTGGCGAACGAGAGCCGAGGGATATTTTTTGGTCAGCGTTGTTATTATCCTTTTTCGGACTGATCATTCCTCCGATTGCAGATATCATCCCAAAGTAAAAATAAATCATCCCCTGTTTAAGAATCTGTACGTAGAAATGCAGCGTACTTTAAGAAATCACTTTTTTTTTACGAAACAATTTTCTACAGTCTTGAGAAATATATTTGTTTATTTGTTGACAAAAATCACCAAAAGTCCAATTACGCTACGGGTAGTTATTAAAATATACTCGAAGCCTCCAACATTTACAACTTAAGGAATATGAATCACGTTCTTAAGGCGACAATAAACCACAAATAAAATGTGGCATTTTGCTAAAACTAAACACAACTCAATGTGCAACGCCGAGGATTGATATGCGCCAGTTTCGCGTTATGTGCGTGTCCATACAAATCTACATATCTAACAGTTATCGCTCAGCAATGAGTGAATACACTCATTGTGTCACAGCTGGTTTTTTATCCTGCTCCTGCTCCTTTTGTAGCTTCTCCTTCTCCAACTGGTAGTTGTATGCCCGTCCCAGTTGCACCAATTGCGTTAGGCCCACGAAGAGATTAACAGCGAACAAACTGTAATTCTTGGGTATAATGACCAGAGAGTAGCGTGACCAGATAATTCCAGTGGCAGCTAATGCACCGCACGCCGATACGGAAATTGAGTCCGCTGGACGCGCCAAGTCACTTAGACCGGCAATAACAAGGCCCTTAAAATAAATAAAAGGTAATTTATAGTTTATTAGTTAATGCTGCTGTTAGACGACAATTAAAGCAATTATAAATTTCCCATTAAGAAATGCTCGTTATCAGTCCTGAATTAAACGACAGTGTTATCATAATTTTGAAGCATGTAAAATATCGGTGAAGCTCACACAGATACACAAACAAACACACACACACACACACACTTACGCATACTAATCAAATTATGCACGAATCACAAATGCGCAATTATCGCAATCGCTCTCTTTATAAGCAGTCCCAACCAGTTGTAGAGCGAATATAAACAAATAATAATAAAAGGCAATACGTATGTATACTACTTAATCACACGGCGACACTCTCACACAGATTATTATTGCCATTTGAATTTCTTCTTTATATCAGCAGTGACAGACAGAGAGATAATGAAAATTAGCGAAGGTCATTCTGTCAAGATTATGTAACGGAATGACTGACTGTCTGCATGCTTACCCATTTAAAGACAGGAGCCCAGAAGAATATCGTCTTGGGACCTAAAGAACAACAGCTCAATTAATACATTTATTTATAGTCAAACTCAAATCTTCTTATTGCCCACCTGCCGCATGCATCCAGAGAGGACGCATTTTTGCTGGCACAAATTTATCGCAGGCGCCAATGATGCCATTGTAGACCTTTGAGTGAATGCCCTTTCCAGCGGATGCTCCAGCTGTTGGCGGCGGTGGTGGTGGAGCAGGTGGTGGCGTTGGTGTCTGAACGGCTGTTGACATTTTGTTGTTTTTGTTTGTGCGAAATGTTCAAAATATTTCTATAAAATATTCACTCAGCTGCTTTAACGCGTGCTCTGACTAGCGAATGAACAGACTGTTTCACCCGTACTGTTCGCAGCAGTGAGAAAACTGATTTCGACGGCGAATATGAGTGTGAATAGCATTAGCATTGAGTTCATTAACGCTGGCGTCGGCGTCGGCGCTCTGAGCTAACCGTCTCAGTTTGTGTGTGTGTGTGAGTGTGTTTGTGTAAGAGTGGATATGAGAGAGAGCCGAACTCATAGATACTTTGACATATACATGTTCACACATAAAGTCAGCTGTGAGTGTTGTTACATGCTTGTTGTTTCCGACTTTCTAAAATTATACTTAAAAAAACTCGTTTTAAGAGCAAATCAGCCAAAATAGTTCTCAATACAACCACTCAGTTCACTTTTAGCTCAAACAATGTGGAAATGCAACGTCCTTGGCCTTGACCGTCGCATGCAGCTGTGCCAATTTCCGCAGCGTAGTGTTGACGGAAGCGGATAAATACGCTTGCGACTAAAAATAAAATTAAATTGTGGTTCGTCTCTTGCAATTACACACTCTCTCTCTCTCTCTATTTTGTGTCTTCTCTTTTTTCGTGTATCACGCGATATTCTGTTCTCAAAATGCAAAAATGCGTATGTTCATATGTATAATTTTTACACATGTGTATGTATGTACACACATCAATAGAGTCAAGACCGTTAAGCATAATTTAACTTTCGACAATAAAAAATAAACAACAGAACGTTGCGACTGTACAATACCCTAACAGAGACATAAACATATGATCAAAAATTAGGAACATTTTCATATAAACGCAAAAACAAAACATTTTACAATCTTTAAAAAAATAACTTCTAATAATTTGATATACACAGAGCCGGATTTACCACATTAATGTAGTGGGGCCAGGTGTGGTGGGGGCCTTTAAAATAGAGCTCGATATCCTAGAGTAGTTCTTTTGTTCGTGGACGATATTTTTACTAGTTTGTTTCAGTGGTTCCATCGAAATAATTATAATTTACTTGATCTTTGCTTGATCTGTTAAATTCTTTACGAACTTCTTTGAACATTAGTTTGGTATAAAACAGCGATTTACAAAATAGTTTGGCCTATGTAAAACGGCCCTGGATATACATACACCTTCAATTTAATATTTTTTATACTCTCTGCAAGAGAGAGTATATTGGGTTTGTGCAAAAAAAAAAAGTATGTAACAGGCAGAAGGAGGCGTGGCAGACCCCATAAAGTATATATATTCTTGATCAGCATCACAAGCCGAGTCGATATAGCCATGTCCGTCTGTCTGTCCGTCTGTCTGTCCGTCTGTCTGTCTGTCCGTATGAACAAACAGATTTCAGAGATGGTAAGAGCTACAAGTTTGAATTTGGTCTCTATCGACTCGATATTAAGTCAGTCAATACAAGAATCTTTTTTTTCGATGCCACGCCCCGTTCGCCCACAATGTGCAAAACTGAAAACACCTCGTAAAAATTGATGTTTTAGGCGAATATCTCGTAACTGTGGCACTTAGGAACACCCATTTTGGTACGCAGGTTCCTGGAGGCGGCATAATTGTATTGTCATCGAAATTTTGGACTGCCACGCCCCCTTTTCCCACAAGAAATAAAATAATTTGCAAACTTCAATGCCGATTTTAAGGCATATGTTCATATCGTACAGTATTGTTATTTCACATTCGTTTGAAGACAAAATATATTAAACTATCCTGAAAGTTGCATCTAAATCGGACAATAAACAAAAGAGCTAGACATGTAAGAAAGTTGATAATTGAACGCAATGCCAATGCATGTGTGCAAGCGAGACAGAAACATACAAACATGTGAGCGAACGTTTTCGCTGCTTGCGTAGCTTAGCGGCAGCGCTGCCCGCGAATGCTGGCTGTGCCGACCAATTGTGTATGTATAACATATACACACATACATATGTGCGTGCATACATATAATGTCAAATTTATATGGGTGTGTATACATACAAACAGATGTTTTTGTTTCAACGTGTTTTGTTGCAAGTACTTTCAATTGATATACTTGGATACCGATTTTATTAAATGATGGCGAATAAATTGCGTATTCGGTCGGGCGTGCTCGACTGTCTTTCTTTTTGTTTTTTACTTGTTTTCGAGAAATTACATTTTGTTTGAATATTTCATTTATTAGTTGATCTTTAATTGAAGTTGATCTTAAATTCTATAAAATTGTGATTATTACTAACCAAATTAAATTTAACTGAGAACAAAAACCTATAGAAAATAATTTTTTTGATATAACAATACTTCGTTGAAACACAATTTTGTTTTTAGGTTTAATAAATTATTTTCTTAAAAAATTTATTCCTAAAAAAAAATTATATAGAAATAATGCATGTTTTTTTCTCAAAACAAAACACAATGTTATCAAAAAACCGATTCAAAACAACGAATTCCCTTAGTTTTTCTCTTAAAGCTTCCGAGTACAACAGTACGCTGCCACACACTCATTATTTGATAAGTCTGCTAAGAGAACACAAGCCTTAAGCTTTCTGGCGCTCTCAATTAATGATGTCATAAGTACGAGAGAGACCACAAACAAAAAGCTTTCGATTTCATTTTGCCGCTCTTAAGTGATGATGTCACATTTCTTCATATGGTACACAATAAAGCTTTATTTTCGACTGTTTCTCATTCTCGCAAAGCATTCGCTTTTATTTTCCACATTTTATTTGAGTTTGAATTCTTTAAAGAAGCGGACATCAGAGTGTTTAGTTTAATTAAAAATTGTGTCACACAAAATATGTATTAGTGCATACACACTTGAATATTACTTAATAAAATAAGTTTTTCATTGAACCTCTGGAATGCCGTCGAATTGTGTGTTTGAGTTCGATCGGCCCAATCCCGTTTACTATAGCGGCGAGACAGTCAATGGTCGTGTTAATCTAACTACAACAAGCAACAAGTCTGTTAATGGTAATTTTTTTTATTTGCTCTCTTCTCATTTTCTTAGTCAAGACAGAAAACAAATAGAAACCTTATCAATTGTTCTGTGTTTTTGCAAATTACAGTTTACTAATGTGTGTACATCACTAGGGATAAACCAGTTTTCATCAAATTTCGGGCGTTTTCTTACCGGTCTACGCAGTGCATATTCAAATTTATAAATTAGTTCCATTATTCGGCATAAATTCTAAACGTCCATATTGGAATAAGGCAATTTTGGTTATTTTTGCGTGTATTAGACTATTAATAACGAAAAAATATGTACAAACATTTAAATTCATGGACACATTAGACAACGAGTTTTAAATTAAGTGAGCAAAAAACTTCAAATCGAAATTAAATGTTCATATTCATTTGGCATGCGATAAACGGGTTCCAAATAATTCAGGCAGAACTGAACATGCAACAAAAGCTTTAAATAAAATTTGTCGTCTGCACTAATCATATGTACATATGGTATATATATAGTTCATAGTATTACTTTCTATATGCATAGGGGCTCCGTATCTCAAATATAAAATCAATTTTTTTAACCCAGATTAAATCAAGTGAGAATTCATTAGTCGAGTGCGACTTTAGGATACCCATTACTCAGTTTTAATATGTGACTAATAATGTGGTATGATAATTACATATAATAGTACAATCGTTCAGTTAATGGACTCTCCATCTGCTTTGGTTTTATAAATAAATAATCTGAAATTTACGTCATAATATATAAAAATAAAAGTTTTCTATAAAAGAACAGACTTTTTTGAACGTTTTTTAACTTTGCAACAAAGTAAAACGACCTAAAAGGAATGTGACAAAAATCCAAATTCACTTTGTTTGACTTGAGCATTTTCTTTTTATACCCTTGCAGAGGGTATATTAATTTTGTCCGAAGTTTGTAACGCATTGAAGGGGCATCTCCGACCCCTAAAGTATATATATTCTTGATCGCATCAACAGGTGGTCGATATAGCCTGTCCGTTGTCGTTGTTTCTATGCGGACTGTTCTCGTTTTAAGCTATCTTGATGAACTTGGTACGATGTGTATTCTCTCTGCAGGCGATCATTTGTTAAAATCGGCCGGATCGGATGACTATATCTATAGCTCCCATAGGAACAATCGGTTAAAAAAATTTTTTTTGAGCTATTTCACAAATTAAGCCTATATGCATTTAGTACCAAATCCCATGTGTAAACCAATTTCATCCGAATCGGACCACTATATCTATAGCTGCCATGGACAATCGGTTGAAAATGATGAAAATGCCTGGTATGAAAATTTTCGTGTCGATTGGCATTTCACAAACTCCGCCTAAATTTTGCCTTCCAGCTGTTGACCAATTTCTTCGGATCGAACCACTACATCTATAGCTGCCATAGGACAATCGGTTCAGGCTTAGTATGAAAATTTTTAATGTCTATTGTCGATTTCACTAAATTCGCAGTACGCATAGCTATCATTCTATATGCTGACCAATTTCTCATCGGACTAAATATCTATAGCTTCCATGGACAATCGGTTGATAGTGATGAAAATGCTTAGTATGAAATTTTCGTGTCGATTGGCGATTTCACCAAACTCCGCCTAAACTTTGTATCTTCCTATCTGTTGCCAATTTCTTCGGATCGAACCACTATATCTATAGCTGCCGTGGCATCGGTTTAAGGCATGGTTGAAATCTGTAAGTCTATTAGCGTTTCGCTAAGTCGCCTCTCCTTTGTATTATTCCTTGTCTGCCAATCTGCTCTAAATCGACTTATATCTTGCTCCTGGACCCGGTACTGCCATCGACCTCGGTTTTTTTTTTTTTTTTTTTCATAATTTGGGAACAATTTGGTTTCTGTAAGATCGTTTTGCTCAGACAGACGGACAGACAGATAATGGGGTATCGAAATGACTGTTGATGCTGATCAAATATATACATACTATATATGTATGTATACATACTGTATAGGATCTAATGAGAATTATGAATAAATCAAATATGTATCATACGTCTGTTTTATATAAACTAACTCATAGCTTATCAGAAGAAAACATACAGAGTTCGTTTTGATTTCACTGAGGGCGTATTCTAGCACTATAATCACATTATGAAATTGAAAGTGCATTCGACGATTGAGTCACACAACATGGAGTATACGCTCCAAATCCCAATTAAAGAGCGAATTCTTGACTAAACTTGTCTTATTTTTTCTGTTTGTTTGATCAGAGGTGTATATACTATTCGAGGGAGAGGCCAAGGTGCGTTGGGAGGAGAGACGCACGAGGACCGTTAATGGAAAATCTCAGTCATACACAGAACATTTTCGAGGAAATGAGACATACCTAAATACTCGAACGAACGTCTTTGGCGAGGGGGACTTTCCAGCGGGATCTCACGTCTACACCTTCTGCATACCCCTGCCACTGGAATGCCCGACTTCGTGTGTGGAAAAGTACGGAAAGATATCTTATGAAGTGTCACTTGTACTTGACCGGTCTTGGCGTTTCAACAATGTGTTCAAACAACCATTGACAGTACTGCAATCGTATAATCTCAACATGTATCCAGAGATGTTGGTAAGTGCTTAGATTCAATACAGGCTGGCAAAACATTCCAGACGTTGTTTTTTCAGATACCTATAAAAAATGAGGACATTAAGTACTTTTGCTGTTGGCCCTGCTCCTCTGGACCCGTAATCTCAACTTTAACCGTACCCTTTGGTGGCTATGCACCAGGCCAAAGAATCAACTACACCTTACACATTGACAATCAGTCGCAGGGCTACGATCTGGATGGCATTGAAGTTTCCCTTATACAGGTCTATGAATTCAAGGCCAGTTCACCCAGGCACAAAACACGGACCCACAGTAATACCCTCTCCACGGAGTATCAGTCTGAACAATGCAGACGCCTATCAAAGCGTTTGATCAACGCCAGCCTTGTCATACCTCCTGTGCCACCATCTTCTAGAGACAATCGCATAATAAATGTCTCCTATAAAATTTTAATGGCCATCAAAACCGGGGGCTGTCACACGGATTCGGAAATTGAAATGCCCATCATTGTTGGAACCATTCCACTGGTTCAAAGTGCCCAGGATCCAACGCATGCTGCCCAATGGATACCACAAACACCAGATACTCCAGCCGGAGCAGCTGCAGATTTACCGCCAAGTTATGACAACTGCAGTGAGTACTCCCTATCAGTCCATGTAATTTTTCAATTTCATCGATTCCTTTATTACAGAGCCACCTTCATTCGAGCAAGCCACACACATTGGAGAAAAGTTTGTTGATACGGATGTCAGTGAACATGATCGGACTGATGATTTTATTCCCCGATATCCCATGTACACCAACTTTGCTGAGCCCTCGGCTCCACCGCCAGAATCATCAGATGTGCCTCTTTTACAGCTACCGCATAATCCAACTGCACCTCCTCCGACTACTTAAATTGGCATTGAATGTCAAGTAAACAACATTGAACCTCATATAACAATAAATAATATACATTTAATGTATATATTAACATTAATATATATTTTATAATATAGGTAACTCACCCCAATGCCTATCTTAAGCTATAAAATGCATTTATTTTTCTAAAATTACTACAATTTACGTGCTAGACAGTTTCGGATATACACCTATAACTGGTCTGCACTATTTGATAATGCCAATGTTTTCTTTTCAAATCCCGCTACTAGATGGCTACTAAATACATATGTCGTATACCCAAAGAAATTGAAATTATAATCTTAATGTTTATAGAGCGTCGCAGATAACGTGTTTGCTTTTTTTTTGTATACGCAAAAGCTGACTTTAATCGCATATATTATATGAATGTAAATTTTTAAAATGCATGCATTAAATAAAATGATACATTTTCATACAAAGGTTTATTTCTTTCTTAAACATAATCAGCTCATGCATCTTTGATCTGAACGATTTTATACCATGTTATACCACTTTGTTAATCACACCTTAAATCTATGTAACGGTTAGCAAAAGTGGTAAGTCGACTATAGCATTATTCCTTGTTTATTATTACTCCTTTTAAAGTCAACATGAGTACAGGGCCCTGGTTGGTTTGCCAGAAGCGAAATGTGCGTAACAGGCAGAAGGAGGCTTTTATGAGTATACCTATTTGTGATCTGCGTCAACAGCTGATTTGATATAGCAATTTCCCTCTGTCTGTGCGTATGAAGTCCTGGATCTCGGGGACTTTACGAGCTAGAGCCACCAAATTTGGAATGAAAGTCCGTCTATATGTCAGACAAGTCAAGATCTGCTATAATCAATAATAAAAGTTCTATGTATTTACTGAGTTTTAAATGTTTACAATTTGGGGGTGATGCATACAACTGGTACCGCTGGTAACTGGGAACCAAAATATGCTGATTACGCGTTTCTCGATCGTTGCTGATCGATTGGGGGAGATGTGCCAGCTAAGTTGCTCTTTGTTTACGATAACCGAATTTGATTACAAGTGCAGCTTGGAAATGTTTATAATAGGGGGATAGCTAGACGGCATCTAAACTATTATGTACTGTTGTTATGTTTAGAGTAGACATAATCGGTATGTATATGTCATTTCCCTCTCCTTAACATGCGAGTCTGCGAGTCATGGTGACAATAAAGGGTAAGGTTTTGGTAATTTTGATTTTGTCATCTCCAAAACTGTGTCTTCTTCTTGTTGTTCTTTTGGCTGTTTTGCGTTTCGTTGTTGTTTTGTTTATTTATTTACAATATGTCCTGGAGAACAATCAGCAAACTATATTCGTAAGAACGTTAGCAGTTTACAATAATATACATATGTCGAGTATGAGATATAACAATGTGATTCTGATTGGGACAATAGTTTTACAATATCGCCTTGTTTGAACTGTTTAACTTTCATTATATTATTGGTGGATACGTTGGTGTAAAGTCAACTTCTGGTTGTAAATAACTATTGCTTAAAATTATGTCATTTATTTGTTATTTGCATTGGTTGACATTTATAATTTTCTCACCCTGAATATTAAGAACAACATTAATTTTCTAACAATTTTGTTTTATAGTTGTATTAGATATGTTTCAAATTACAATAGTATGCGGTTCAATATATTTTAATCATTTCTTTAGCATTTATGTGATCAAAATTACGGATTGGTTTTGAGCGTAATTAATGGTTCATTTTCTAGATCTAAAATTTCATTTTCATTTTTGAAATAAAAGGTAGTACTAAAGTAAACAAGTTGATAGCCATCATGGGATTTGTATCCAATGTTTAACAGTTCGCGTTTATTATGGTTGTACTTATGATTATGGTTAATTTTCTTTCATTTCGTAGAGTAAAAGGTTATATTGTAATCGCTGGAATGTTCGTAAGATGGAGGAGACGTAGCAGATCCCGTTAGGTATATGTATTCTTGATCATGAACAATGAACACACGGATTTCAGAGACTATAAGAGCTACAAAGGTCCAAGAAATACACAAGCAGTACAAGTTTGTTTTTGTTTTTTTACACACCCACTCTATGGCGTTCTATGTTCATACAGAGATAAAACGAGGTACGAAAATTGCATGTTTTATCATAGAAACCTTTTTTTGATTTCTATGCTATCTGAACCAAATTATCAAGGGATGTACATGTCTAGGATATACGTGTACTGATCAAGTTTCAGACTACTATATCGTATAGCTCCCAAAAATACGCTTCAAAAGTGAGTTAGTAAAAAAAAATTTGTTCGCTGACATAGCTATATTAATCAAACTCACACAGAAAACATCCCCTCCAATAATATGAATATACGGACCAAGGTTTATCCAAATCGGACGACTATATCGTATAGCTGTCGTAGGAACGATCGGTCAGAATAATGCTTTAAATATGAAGTTGTATGAACTTTTTCCGTGTTTTCCAAGCGATCTTAATCAAACTTAACTGCGCCTAAGCGATTGCACTACTATCATATCCCATTGTTAATAACATATTAAAACTGAGAAAAGGCTTCCTAAAGTCGCGAGGCGTCTATAGCATTATTTCCTGCTTTGCCTTTGTTTTGGACTTGCTCAAGGGGGTTCGTGTATTTGAATTGTTTATCGCAGTTCAATTGAAGTAAGTTTTTCAGTTGGGCGTTATTTTATCGTTCATTGGAACTTGTTCCGAACTAATGTCGGCACTCGCTGAAAATGAATTCTGTTTTTATATAGATTCTTAAACTGCTACTAAACGCAAAACATTTTTTATTTTTACCATATTGAATAAAAGATTTCAATTTAATATATATGTACATATGTACAGTCCCGGTGAAAAAAATAGCACCAAAATAAGCAGCTCACTTTATTTTACAGGAAAATTTGACTAAAAGAATTTTGGTTTGCAGTTTCTTTTCTCTTGCCTTACTTGATAGTCTCGCTGATTTGGGAGAGCAAGAAAAAGAACAAAAATGATAACGGTTCTTCTCAGAAGAAACAAAATCGAAAGGAGATTGCAAAATAGCGCTGTGAAAAAAATAGCACTAAGCACATGTTTTCATAGAAAAACAAGAAAGAAAAGTACAGTCGAGCACGCCCGACCGTAGAATACTCTCTGCTTTTTATTCCCGATTACTTTAATAAGATCGGTGTCCAAGTATATCAATTGAAAGTACTTGCAATAAAACACCTTGAAACAAAAACATCTGATTGTATGTATACACACACATATACATTTGACATTATATGTATGCACGCACATATGTATGTGTGTATATGTAATACATACACAATTGGTTGGCACAGCCAGCATTCGCGGGCAGCGCTGCCGCGTTTAATTCTAAACTTTGTTACGTGTCTAGCTCTTTTGTTTATAGTCCGATTTATATGCAACTTTTAGGATAGTTTGATATACTTTGTCTTCAAACGAATGTGAAATAATAATACTGTCCGATAAGAACATATGGCATAAAATCGGCATTGAAGTTTGAAAAGTATTTTATTTTTGTGAAAAGGGGGCGTGGCAGTCAAAATTTTTAATAACGATGCATTTATGCGTCTAAGGAACCTACATACCAAAATTGGTGTTCTGTGCCACAGTTACTGAGATATTCTCCAAAACATCCATTTTACGAGGTAGTCTAGTTTTTGTATTGTGGATGGGGCGTGGCAGAAAAAAAAGATCTTGAATTGACTGACTTAATATCGGTCATAGAACCAAATTAAACTTGAGTGTTACATTCTGAAACTGTTGTTCATACGGACGGACAGACAGACGGACAGCTATATGACGCTTGTGAGCTGATCAAGAATATATATTATGGGGTCTGCCAGCTCCTTTGCCTGTTACATACTTTTCAAAAACCAATATACCCTCTTGCGAAAAAACATTTGCGCGAAAATTATCTTTGCGAAACCCTCATGTTTATTAGAAAAAGTTATTTTATAGTTTTAAACAAAATTAATAGTTTTAAAACAAAATTAACAGCATTTTTTTAATATGGGTCGCGGAAAGCATTGCAGTGATAAAGAAAGGACAGTTATCCAAAAAATGCTCAAAGAAGGCAAAACATTCGCCGAAATAGGTCGTGTACTGGGCTGTTCCAACAAAATGATCAGTAACGCCAAGAAATTTGTTCCAAAAGTGGAGTCTTGTGGGCGAGCAAGAAAGAGTCATTTAGGCCAGCAACAGAGCTTAAAAAAGATTTTAAAAATTTCTGCACGGGGGTTCCAATATTATGAAATGGGCGTGCTTTTCTTATTATGGAGTAGGTCCGATTCATTGGATTAAAACGATCATGGATCAGCACGTTTACGATGATATCCTGCAAAATGTAATGCTACCAGAGGATGAAATGCCATTAGTTTGGGTCTTCTAGCAGGACAATGACCCCAAGCACACGAGCAAGTAAGCTAAAAAGTGGCTTGCGGACAAAACCATCAACGTCATGGAATGGCCTCCACAGTCCCCGGACCGGAGCAGTTCACACCTGCAACTCAACATCAAATGAAGCACTTGGGATGGTTGTGAAAGAAAGTTGGGAAAGGATTCCTATATCTAGATGCCAGGATTTAGTGGATTCCATGCCAAGGCGTTGTGCGGCCGTAATAGCCAATAAAGGAAACCAAATATTAACACACTAGTTAAATATCATAGTTTTGAATTAAAAGTAGTTTTGTTTTACATTTTTAAGTTAATTTGTTGTTTTTGCCATTGTGACTAGATAGTGCTATTTTTGTTATCGCCTTGTTTTGACCTAACCAATATGATAAGTGAATATACATTTTTACATATTTTGAAATACTCAAGAAATATTTCTTTTTACAAATATATTGATAGATTGATTAGTTGAATTAAATCATTTTACTTATGTTAAACAAGTAAGGCTACGCGGCGAGCCGACTGTAAAACCGTACTCATTTTAGTGGTTTTACATAAAAAGTAGTTTTTGAGCGATTTGCCCATGGGGCTAAGGCTATAGTCGACCGGACCAAACTTGGTGAGGATAGTTACAAGGACCATAACATAATGTGTAGTTGGTTAAGGAATTTTTGTCATTAAGTTATCACCAAATGATAGTAAAAAAAGATTTTGTTTAAATTTAAATGGATTAAAATATACTAAATGGTTTTGTTAAAATTAAAAAGCGACAAACACAGAAAGAAGGTAGAGAATAAATAAGCCCTTATGACAAACAAAGACCCTACTTAGAGTACGTCTAAAAATTCAGTTATTATCAAAATTTTACAACTTTGAATTTCGCAACATCCTATGGTGCTATTATTTTCACCGCAGCTGTATGACTTTGTTGTCTTTCATGTTACCATATGATAAAACGCACTTCTTTTGAGTTCTGAACGCAATTTTTCGCTCTGTTTTGATTTGGTTTTCACCGTTACTTTGCTGCAAAAATTTTAAAGCATATCGATTGCTCATTCAAAAAAATCTAAAAGCGTCATTTTATAAATTTAAAACGTGATAATTTTAATATGTTATACTGATATAGACTTAGTAGTTGTGATAGATTAAAAAAATATACAAAACAAGTTAAGTGATACTGTGTTTAGTCCATATTAATTTAAGAACGCACAACTTCCCGCGCTGCAATTGTATATGTATTACATATACACACATACATATTTATGTGCATACATATAATGTCAAATTTATACATATGTATGTGCATAGTATGCATACTAGACATATACATGAATGTATTCAAAAGTGCAAATGAATCATTCATTGAAAATATATGTACAGTGTTTTTACTGTACAATTTTAAATGAATGTTAGTGAAAGCTGTACAATATTCTATAGAGTTCTCATTGAGATATCACTCACTCACTCACCCATATGTTGTACAGTAGTTTATGAGCACAGTAAAAATGTTGTACAGTATTTTTAACTGTACAGTGTTTTGGTGTACAGTAAACATAATGTACAGTGAGTTATTATTGATGACACATGACATATATAGTTATTAGTTATTTTTATTATTCCGTGTATATAAATGAAAACGTTTCGTTATAAAGTGTGTCAATATTTGAATGTAGGAACATTATTTTGTTGACCAAATCTTCAGATGTGGCTAATTTGCTGCGTTTATAATTAATAAGATTTTTAGCCACAGAAAATGCTCTTTCTGAAGCTGCACTGCTTGCAGGAACAGCTAATATCTTGTTAGCAATTTTTGAAAGAATCGGAAATTGTTCCTTGTTGTTTTTCCACCATTTGAGAACATTAAACTGTTCAGTGTATTGGAGTTGGACAGTAGCTCTTCAGGGAAGTATTCAAATTACAATTTTGGCCGGATTTTTTAAAATATTTCACAAGCTTGCTACAGCTATTTACCAGCTTCAACACTTCCGGCACCTCAACCACAACTTTTCCAACAACATTGTGAATAAGGTGATTAATGCAACTCAACGTGTTTAATCCTTTCAATGCTGCCTTCATGTTTGCGCCTCGATCTGTTACAATGATCGGTTCATCCATAAGCAAATCACATCCAAAATCCCGTAAAATGCATTCAATTTTTGATTTTATTCGCTCGCCTAAAAAATTTTTCTTCATAAGATTAAACATAATCATAAATTTCCATAACTCTTACCAGTACAAGATTCGCCTTCCATTGATTTTATTGCCAGCAGACGGTTGTTTAGGGTTCCTTCTTTAATGTAGTGTACTGTCAACGATATGTATGAAATCCTGTAAAAGTCGTCAGTCCATATGTCCGAAGTTAGGCCATATCCAAAATCCTTTATATTAATTAATTGTTTTTTTATTTCATTTGCATGGAATTCATAAAGTGATCCGATATTCCGCGAAATGGTTGTCGGATGTGGCAATAGTGAGTCAACATTTACGTTCTCCCCGAACTTCGCACCCACAGATATAGAAAACTCAGCCAAATTCTATGTGTACATTTGCATAAGATTTTAATTCATTTTTGATAATTGATGTAATGTTGTTTTCTATTGTTGGTTGTGCATAGTCTGAAAAAATGGGATCAATGATTTGGTTGGGTGTTATTAATTTTTCTATATCTTCCTTTTCATAAAGTAATTGAGTGTTTATCATCATTTCTTCCAGGTCTTTAAATGTTTGTTCTTTCTCCAGCTGAGTAAATTGTGATAGTTTATTGGTTGGGGGAAACAAAAAAAGGTATGAAATTTGGTTAGGTTTGTTTGAATAATTTTTTCCATATTTGTTTTAAGTGAGGCTTTGCATTTTCTTAAAATATCCGCATCGTTGCTATTAGATATTAATAATTTTTTTAAATTATTAATATAGGGAATTGTAAAGTGTAAAGTTGGGTACTCGCTTCCTTCAAGCTTCTTGGAACACGCTTCAAAAGGAGCTAAAAGGCTTACCAAAGCGCTAACACTTGAAGGACTTATTTCTCATTTCTTTCTATTACAATTTTGTATATATCGCTCCAATTTTCTTCTATGGATTTGAAAAGATTAAATATTGTGTTCCATCGAGTTGGACAGTAGCTCTTCAGGGAAGTATTCAAATTACAATTTTGGCCGGATTTTTTAAAATATTTCACAAGCTTGCTACAGCTATTTACCAGCTTCAACACTTCCGGCACCTCAACCACAACTTTTCCAACAACATTGTGAATAAGGTGATTAATGCAACTCAACGTGTTTAATCTTTTCAATGCTGCCTTCATATTTGCGCCTCGATCTGTTACAATGATCGGTTCATCCATAAGCAAATTACATCCAAAATCCCGTAAAATGCATTCAATTTTCCTTCATAAGATTAAACATAATCATAAATTTCCATAACTCTTACCAGTACAAGATTCGCCTTCCATTGATTTTATTGCCAGCAGACGGTTGTTTAGGGTTCCTTCTTTAATGTAGTGTACTGTCAACGATATGTATGAAGTCCTGTAAAAGTCGTCAGTCCATATGTCCGAAGTTAGGCCATATCCAAAATCCTTTATATTAATTAATTGTTTTTTTATTTCATTTGCATGGAATTCATAAAGTGATCCGATATTCCGCGAAATGGTTGTCGGATGTGGCAATAGTGAGTCAACATTTACGTTCTCCCCGAACTTTGCACCCACAGATATAGAAAACTCAGCCAAATTCTTCAAACCCGAGTCTGCAATTGTATTAAACGATCGTCTATTTTTAACTGTCCATTCTGTTGCTAATTTTATACATTTTTTTTTTGTTTCCAAATCTACTTCAACCAAGGTATTTGTATTTTGACGAGTATTGTTTACTACATAGCATTTGTGCTTTACCAAATTAGATGTACTTTTTTGAAATTTATATACATTATTGCACGTGTTGCACACCACTCCATCCGTTTTTTCCATTCCATTTTCATCAATTATTCGGGAAAATGTGTCCCAAACTTTGCTTCGCCCTCATTTACTTGATGGCCTATAAATGTTAGCTAAAAGTTTTAACTTAACATTAGCCGAGTATTCTTTAAAACGACTTCCCGCAATTGAGATGTCCAATGATGATTCCTGGTGTTATATTTAAAATTATGATGAAGTTTTTTTTTTATGTGTATTACACATATATACAAACACAGTTTTGTCTGAAAATTTGCGAGTCTACTTAAACATTACTTTGCGAAATACAATTACGAAGGCTAAAACGAACACAAATATTTGCTACAATAACAGCTTTCTTAGTAATTTAACAATAATATTATGGATGTTTTGTTGCAAGTATTATCAACTGGTATCCGAGTATACCGACTTTATTAAAATAATTGGGAATAAAATGCAGAGAGTATTCTACGGTCGGGCGTGCTCGACTGTACTTCTCTTTCTTGTTTTATTTGATGTGTTAAAAGTCTAGCTATTTTT
>JAEIGM010000762.1:0-10744 GCA_018903735.1 Drosophila cardini
TCGCTTCATTTAGCTGAGTTATGATCAGTCAAAGTTGGGGAAAATTGTGAATTTTAAATATTGAGCTGTCGACCACATATCTCTTTCATCCAAATTTGACAAAATGGGTTAAATTTTTGAGAATTTCAGATTTTGATTGCGATTAATTCTCCTAAGTGTCCAGAGTATAAAAAGGTATGACTTTTTAAGATATCGCTTCATTTGGCTGAGTTATGATCAGTCAAAGTTGGGGAAAATTGTGAATTTTAAATATTGAGCTGTCGACCACATATCTCTTTCATCCAAATTTGACAAAATGGGTTCAATTTTGAGAATTTCAGATTTTGATTGCGATTAATTCTCCTAAGTGTCCAGAGTATAAAAAGGTATGACTTTTTAAAAAACCCCTTCATTTGGCTGAGTTATGATCAGTCAAAGTTGGGGAAAATTGTGAATTTTAAATATTGAGCTGTCGACCACATATCTCTTTCATCCAAATTTGACAAAATGGGTTCAATTTTGAGAATTTCAGATTTTGATTGCGATTAATTCTCCTAAGTGTCCAGAGTATAACAAGTAAGAAAGGCTACAGTCGAGCTAGCCGACTGTAAAAGACCCCGTACTCATAGTATTTGCAATAAAACACTTTGAAACAAAACCATCAATTTGTAATAGGGATGCAAATCGCCAAGAAAATGCCGATATCGATATTAATTAAAATATCACATCAAATCAAATATCGATATTATCAACAACTGAATTTAAATACGATATATCGCTATAGATATAGACATAATGACCAAATATCGCATGCGATACTATATCGCAATTATAATTACTATGGTATTGAATATCGATATATGATAAATCGTATCGTATGCATACATGTGCGTGCATCGTCCGCAAGCAGTGCAGTCGCTACACAAGCAGTGCAGTCGCTACACAAGCAGCGAAAACGTTCGCTCACATGTTTATATGCTTCTGTCTCGCTTGCACACATGCATTGACGTTGCGTGCAATTGTAAACTTTGTTACGTGTCTAGCTCTTTTGTTTATTGTCCGATTTGTATGCAACTTTCAGGATAGTTTGTGATACTTTGTCTCCAAACGAATTTGAAATTACAATACCGTACGATAAGTGCAAATGCCTTAAAAATGGCATTGAAGTTTGAAAATTATTTCATTCTTGTGGGAAAACGGGGCGTGGCAGTCCAAAAATTTTAATGACAATGCATTTATGCTGTCTCTAGCAACTTACATACCAAAAATGGTATTCCTAAGTGCTATAGTTACTGAGATATTTGCTTAAAACATCAATTTTTTCCGAGGTGACCATAGTTTTTTACAATTTGCGGGGGCGGTAAGGGGCGTGGCAAAGATTTGAAATAAACTTGATCTGCTCGCGAGGCAAACGGACTTTCATTCCAAATTTGGTGGCTCTAGCTTTTGTAGTTTAAAAGATCCAGGTGTTCATACAGACGGACGGACAGACGGACAGACGGACAGACAGACAGACGGACAGACGGACAGACGGACATAGCTATATCGTCTCGGCTGTTGATGCTGATCAAGAATATATATACTTTATGGGGTCGGCCACGCCTCCTTCTGCCTGTTACGCACATTTCGCTTCAGACAAACTTAATAGACCCCTCTACTCTTTTTTAGAGTACGGGGTCTAAAAAGGTATGACTTTTTAAGATATCGCTTCATTTGGCTGAGTTATGATCAGTCAAAGTTGGGGAAAATTGTGAATTTTAAATATGGACCTGTCGACCACATATCTCTTTCATCCAAATTTGACAAAATGGGTTAAATTTTGAGAATTTCAGATTTTGATTGCGATTAATTCTCCTAAGTGTCCAGAGTATAAAAAGGTATGACTTTTTAAGATATCGCTTCATTTGGCTGAGTTATGATCAGTCAAAGTTGGGGAAAATTGTGAATTTTAAATATGGACCTGTGGACCACATATCTCTTTCATCCAAATTTGACAAAATGGGTTCAATTTTGAGAATTTCAGATTTTGATTGCGATTAATTCTCCTAAGTGTCCAGAGTATAAAAAGGTATGACTTTTTAAGATATCGCTTCATTTGGCTGAGTTATGATCAGTCAAAGTTGGGGAAAATTGTGAATTTTAAATATTGAGCTGTCGACCACATATCTCTTTCATCCAAATTTGACAAAATGGGTTCAATTTTGAGAATTTCAGATTTTGATTGCGATTAATTCTCCTAAGTGTCCAGAGTATAAAAAGGTATGACTTTTTAAGATATCGCTTCATTTGGCTGAGTTATGATCAGTCAAAGTTGGGGAAAATTGTGAATTTTAAATATTGAGCTGTCGACCACATATCTCTTTCATCCAAATTTGACAAAATGGGTTCAATTTTGAGAATTTCAGATTTTGATTGCGATTAATTCTCCTAAGTGTCCAAAGTATAAAAAGGTATGACTTTTTAAGATATCGCTTCATTTGGCTGAGTTATGATCAGTCAAAGTTGGGGAAAATTGTGAATTTTAAATATTGAGCTGTCGACCACATATCTCTTTCATCCAAATTTGACAAAATGGGTTCAATTTTGAGAATTTCAGATTTTGATTGCGATTAATTCTCCTAAGTGTCCAGAGTATAAAAAGGTATGACTTTTTAAGATATCGCTTCATTTGGCTGAGTTATGATCAGTCAAAGTTGGGGAAAATTGTGAATTTTAAATATTGAGCTGTCGACCACATATCTCTTTCATCCAAATTTGACAAAATGGGTTAAATTTTGAGAATTTCAGATTTTGATTGCGATTAATTCTCCTAAGTGTCCAGAGTATAAAAAGGTATGACTTTTTAAGATATCGCTTCATTTGGCTGAGTTATGATCAGTCAAAGTTGGGGAAAATTGTGAATTTTAAATATTGAGCTGTCGACCACATATCTCTTTCATCCAAATTTGACAAAATGGGTTAAATTTTGAGAATTTCAGATTTTGATCGCGATTAATTCTCCTAATTGTCCAGAGTATAAAAAGGTATGACTTTTTAAGATATCGCTTCATTTGGCTGAGTTATGATCAGTCAAAGTTGGGGAAAATTGTGAATTTTAAATATTGATCTGTCGACCACATATCTCTTTCATCCAAATTTGACAAAATGGGTTAAATTTTGAGAATTTCAGATTTTGATTGCGATTAATTCTCCTAAGTGTCCAGAGTATAAAAAGGTATGACTTTTTAAGATATCGCTTCATTTGGCTGAGTTATGATCAGTCAAAGTTGGGGAAAATTGTGAATTTTAAATATTGAGCTGTCGACCACATATCTCTTTCATCCAAATTTGACAAAATGGGTTCAATTTTGAGAATTTCAGATTTTGATTGCGATTAATTCTCCTAAGTGTCCAGAGTATAAAAAGGTATGACTTTTTAAGATATCGCTTCATTTGGCTGAGTTATGATCAGTCAAAGTTGGGGAAAATTGTGAATTTTAAATATTGAGCTGTCGACCACATATCTCTTTCATCCAAATTTGACAAAATGGGTTAAATTTTGAGAATTTCAGATTTTGATTGCGATTAATTCTCCTAAGTGTCCAGAGTATAAAAAGGTATGACTTTTTAAGATATCGCTTCATTTGGCTGAGTTATGATCAGTCAAAGTTGGGGAAAATTGTGAATTTTAAATATTGAGCTGTCGACCACATATCTCTTTCATCCAAATTTGACAAAATGGGTTCAATTTTGAGAATTTCAGATTTTGATTGCGATTAATTCTCCTAAGTGTCCAGAGTATAAAAAGGTATGACTTTTTAAGATATCGCTTCATTTGGCTGAGTTATGATCAGTCAAAGTTGGAGAAAATTGTGAATTTTAAATATTGAGCTGTCGACCACATATCTCTTTCATCCAAATTTGACAAAATGGGTTCAGTTTTGAGAATTTCAGATTTTGATTGCGATTAATTCTCCTAAGTGTCCAGAGTATAAAAAGGTATGACTTTTTAAGATATCGCTTCATTTGGCTGAGTTATGATCAGTCAAAGTTGGTGAAAATTGTGAATTTTAAATATTGAGCTGTCGACCACATATCTCTTTCATCCAAATTTGACAAAATGGGTTAAATTTTGAGAATTTCAGATTTTGATTGCGATTAATTCTCCTAAGTGTCCAGAGTATAAAAAGGTATGACTTTTTAAGATATCGCTTCATTTGGCTGAGTTATGATCAGTCAAAGTTGGGGAAAATTGTGAATTTTAAATATGGACCTGTGGACTACATATCTCTTTCATCCAAATTTGACAAAATGGGTTCAATTTTGAGAATTTCAGATTTTGATTGCGATTAATTCTCCTAATTGTCCAGAGTATAAAAAGGTATGACTTTTTAAGATATCGCTTCATTTGGCTGAGTTATGATCAGTCAAAGTTGGGGAAAATTGTGAATTTTAAATATTGAGCTGTCGACCACATATCTCTTTCATCCAAATTTGACAAAATGGGTTAAATTTTGAGAATTTCAGATTTTGATTGCGATTAATTCTCCTAAGTGTCCAGAGTATAAAAAGGTATGACTTTTTAAGATATCGCTTCATTTGGCTGAGTTATGATCAGTCAAAGTTGGGGAAAATTGTGAATTTTAAATATTGAGCTGTCGACCACATATCTCTTTCATCCAAATTTGACAAAATGGGTTAAATTTTGAGAATTTCAGATTTTGATTGCGATTAATTCTCCTAAGTGTCCAGAGTATAAAAAGGTATGACTTTTTAAGATATCGCTTCATTTGGCTGAGTTATGATCAGTCAAAGTTGGGGAAAATTGTGAATTTTAAATATTGAGCTGTCGACCACATATCTCTTTCATCCAAATTTGACAAAATGGGTTCAATTTTGAGAATTTCAGATTTTGATTGCGATTAATTCTCCTAAGTGTCCAGAGTATAAAAAGGTATGACTTTTTAAGATATCGCTTCATTTGGCTGAGTTATGATCAGTCAAAGTTGGAGAAAATTGTGAATTTTAAATATTGAGCTGTCGACCACATATCTCTTTCATCCAAATTTGACAAAATGGGTTCAGTTTTGAGAATTTCAGATTTTGATTGCGATTAATTCTCCTAAGTGTCCAGAGTATAAAAAGGTATGACTTTTTAAGATATCGCTTCATTTGGCTGAGTTATGATCAGTCAAAGTTGGGGAAAATTGTGAATTTTAAATATTGAGCTGTCGACCACATATCTCTTTCATCCAAATTTGACAAAATGGGTTCAATTTTGAGAATTTCAGATTTTGATTGCGATTAATTCTCCTAAGTGTCCAGAGTAAAAAAGGTATGATTTTTTAAGATATCGCTTCATTTGGCTGAGTTATGATCAGTCAAAGTTGGGGAAAATTGTGAATTTTAAATATTGAGCTGTCGACCACATATCTCTTTCATCCAAATTTGACAAAATGGGTTAAATTTTGAGAATTTCAGATTTTGATTGCGATTAATTCTCCTAAGTGTCCAGAGTATAAAAAGGTATGACTTTTTAAGATATCGCTTCATTTGGCTGAGTTATGATCAGTCAAAGTTGGGGAAAATTGTGAATTTTAAATATTGAGCTGTCGACCACATATCTCTTTCATCCAAATTTGACAAAATGGGTTCAATTTTGAGAATTTCAGATTTTGATTGCGATTAATTCTCCTAAGTGTCCAGAGTATAAAAAGGTATGACTTTTTAAGATATCGCTTCATTTGGCTGAGTTATGATCAGTCAAAGTTGGGGAAAATTGTGAATTTTAAATATTGAGCTATCGACCACATATCTCTTTCATCCAAATTTGACAAAATGGGTTCAATTTTGAGAATTTCAGATTTTGATTGCGATTAATTCTCCTAAGTGTCCAGAGTATAAAAAGGTATGACTTTTTAAGATATCGCTTCATTTGGCTGAGTTATGATCAGTCAAAGTTGGGGAAAATTGTGAATTTTAAATATTGAGCTGTCGACCACATATCTCTTTCATCCAAATTTGACAAAATGGGTTAAATTTTGAGAATTTCAGATTTTGATTGCGATTAATTCTCCTAAGTGTCCAGAGTATAAAAAGGTATGACTTTTTAAGATATCGCTTCATTTGGCTGAGTTATGATCAGTCAAAGTTGGGGAAAATTGTGAATTTTAAATATTGAGCTGTCGACCACATATCTCTTTCATCCAAATTTGACAAAATGGGTTCAATTTTGAGAATTTCAGATTTTGATTGCGATTAATTCTCCTAAGTGTCCAGAGTATAAAAAGGTATGACTTTTTAAGATATCGCTTCATTTGGCTGAGTTATGATCAGTCAAAGTTGGGGAAAATTGTGAATTTTAAATATTGAGCTGTCGACCACATATCTCTTTCATCCAAATTTGACAAAATGGGTTAAATTTTGAGAATTTCAGATTTTGATTGCGATTAATTCTCCTAATTGTCCAGAGTATAAAAAGGTATGACTTTTTAAGATATCGCTTCATTTGGCTGAGTTATGATCAGTCAAAGTTGGGGAAAATTGTGAATTTTAAATATTGAGCTGTCGACCACATATCTCTTTCATCCAAATTTGACAAAATGGGTTCAATTTTGAGAATTTCAGATTTTGATTGCGATTAATTCTCCTAAGTGTCCAGAGTATAACAAGGTATGACTTTTTAAGATATCGCTTCATTTGGCTGAGTTATGATCAGTCAAAGTTGGGGAAAATTGTGAATTTTAAATATTGAGCTGTCGACCACATATCTCTTTCATCCAAATTTGACAAAATGGGTTCAATTTTGAGAATTTCAGATTTTGATTGCGATTAATTCTCCTAAGTGTCCAGAGTATAAAAAGGTATGACTTTTTAAGATATCGCTTCATTTGGCTGAGTTATGATCAGTCAAAGTTGGGGAAAATTGTGAATTTTAAATATTGAGCTGTCGACCACATATCTCTTTCATCCAAATTTGACAAAATGGGTTAAATTTTGAGAATTTCAGATTTTGATTGCGATTAATTCTCCTAAGTGTCCAGAGTATAGAAAGGTATGACTTTTTAAGATATCGCTTCATTTGGCTGAGTTATGATCAGTCAAAGTTGGGGAAAATTGTGAATTTTAAATATTGAGCTGTCGACCACATATCTCTTTCATCCAAATTTGACAAAATGGGTTCAATTTTGAGAATTTCAGATTTTGATTGCGATTAATTCTCCTAAGTGTCCAGAGTATAAAAAGGTATGACTTTTTAAGATATCGCTTCATTTGGCTGAGTTATGATCAGTCAAAGTTGGTGAAAATTGTGAATTTTAAATATTGAGCTGTCGACCACATATCTCTTTCATCCAAATTTGACAAAATGGGTTCAATTTTGAGAATTTCAGATTTTGATTGCGATTAATTCTCCTAAGTGTCCAGAGTATAAAAAGGTATGACTTTTTAAGATATCGCTTCATTTGGCTGAGTTATGATCAGTCAAAGTTGGGGAAAATTGTGAATTTTAAATATTGAGCTGTCGACCACATATCTCTTTCATCCAAATTTGACAAAATGGGTTAAATTTTGAGAATTTCAGATTTTGATTGCGATTAATTCTCCTAAGTGTCCAGAGTATAAAAAAGGTATGACTTTTTAAGATATCGCTTCATTTGGCTGAGTTATGATCAGTCAAAGTTGGGGAAAATTGTGAATTTTAAATATTGAGCTGTCGACCACATATCTCTTTCATCCAAATTTGACAAAATGGGTTAAATTTTGAGAATTTCAGATTTTGATTGCGATTAATTCTCCTAAGTGTCCAGAGTATAAAAAGGTATGACTTTTTAAGATATCGCTTCATTTGGCTGAGTTATGATCAGTCAAAGTTGGGGAAAATTGTGAATTTTAAATATTGAGCTGTCGACCACATATCTCTTTCATCCAAATTTGACAAAATGGGTTCAATTTTGAGAATTTCAGATTTTGATTGCGATTAATTCTCCTAAGTGTCCAGAGTATAAAAAGGTATGACTTTTTAAGATATCGCTTCATTTGGCTGAGTTATGATCAGTCAAAGTTGGTGAAAATTGTGAATTTTAAATATTGAGCTGTCGACCACATATCTCTTTCATCCAAATTTGACAAAATGGGTTCAATTTTGAGAATTTCAGATTTTGATTGCGATTAATTCTCCTAAGTGTCCAGAGTATAAAAAGGTATGACTTTTTAAGATATCGCTTCATTTGGCTGAGTTATGATCAGTCAAAGTTGGGGAAAATTGTGAATTTTAAATATTGAGCTGTCGACCACATATCTCTTTCATCCAAATTTGACAAAATGGGTTAAATTTTGAGAATTTCAGATTTTGATTGCGATTAATTCTCCTAAGTGTCCAGAGTATAAAAAGGTATGACTTTTTAAGATATCGCTTCATTTGGCTGAGTTATGATCAGTCAAAGTTGGGGAAAATTGTGAATTTTAAATATTGAGCTGTCGACCACATATCTCTTTCATCCAAATTTGACAAAATGGGTTCAATTTTGAGAATTTCAGATTTTGATTGCGATTAATTCTCCTAAGTGTCCAGAGTATAAAAAGGTATGACTTTTTAAGATATCGCTTCATTTGGCTGAGTTATGATCAGTCAAAGTTGGGGAAAATTGTGAATTTTAAATATTGAGCTGTCGACCACATATCTCTTTCATCCAAATTTGACAAAATGGGTTCAATTTTGAGAATTTCAGATTTTGATTGCGATTAATTCTCCTAAGTGTCCAGAGTATAAAAAGGTATGACTTTTTAAGATATCGCTTCATTTGGTTGAGTTATGATCAGTCAAAGTTGGGGAAAATTGTGAATTTTAAATATTGAGCTGTCGACCACATATCTCTTTCATCCAAATTTGACAAAATGGGTTCAATTTTGAGAATTTCAGATTTTGATTGCGCTTAATTCTCCTAAGTGTCCAGAGTATAAAAAGGTATGACTTTTTAAGATATCGCTTCATTTGGCTGAGTTATGATCAGTCAAAGTTGGGGAAAATTGTGAATTTTAAATATTGAGCTGTCGACCACATATCTCTTTCATCCAAATTTGACAAAATGGGTTCAATTTTGAGAATTTCAGATTTTGATTGCGATTAATTCTCCTAAGTGTCCAGAGTATAAAAAGGTATGACTTTTTAAGATATCGCTTCATTTGGCTGAGTTATGATCAGTCAAAGTTGGGGAAAATTGTGAATTTTAAATATTGAGCTGTCGACCACATATCTCTTTCATCCAAATTTGACAAAATGGGTTAAATTTTGAGAATTTCAGATTTTGATTGCGATTAATTCTCCTAATTGTCCAGAGTATAAAAAGGTATGACTTTTTAAGATATCGCTTCATTTGGCTGAGTTATGATCAGTCAAAGTTGGGGAAAATTGTGAATTTTAAATATTGAGCTGTCGACCACATATCTCTTTCATCCAAATTTGACAAAATGGGTTCAATTTTTGAGAATTTCAGATTTTGATTGCGATTAATTCTCCTAAGTGTCCAGAGTATAACAAGGTATGACTTTTTAAGATATCGCTTCATTTGGCTGAGTTATGATCAGTCAAAGTTGGGGAAAATTGTGAATTTTAAATATTGAGCTGTCGACCACATATCTCTTTCATCCAAATTTGACAAAATGGGTTCAATTTTGAGAATTTCAGATTTTGATTGCGATTAATTCTCCTAAGTGTCCAGAGTATAAAAAAGGTATGACTTTTTAAGATATCGCTTCATTTGGCTGAGTTATGATCAGTCAAAGTTGGGGAAAATTGTGAATTTTAAATATTGAGCTGTCGACCACATATCTCTTTCATCCAAATTTGACAAAATGGGTTAAATTTTGAGAATTTCAGATTTTGATTGCGATTAATTCTCCTAAGTGTCCAGAGTATAGAAAGGTATGACTTTTTAAGATATCGCTTCATTTGGCTGAGCTATGATCAGTCAAAGTTGGGGAAAATTGTGAATTTTAAATATTGAGCTGTCGACCACATATCTCTTTCATCCAAATTTGACAAAATGGGTTCAATTTTGAGAATTTCAGATTTTGATTGCGATTAATTCTCCTAAGTGTCCAGAGTATAAAAAGGTATGACTTTTTAAGATATCGCTTCATTTGGCTGAGTTATGATCAGTCAAAGTTGGTGAAAATTGTGAATTTTAAATATTGAGCTGTCGACCACATATCTCTTTCATCCAAATTTGACAAAATGGGTTCAATTTTGAGAATTTCAGATTTTGATTGCGATTAATTCTCCTAAGTGTCCAGAGTATAAAAAGGTATGACTTTTTAAGATATCGCTTCATTTGGCTGAGTTATGATCAGTCAAAGTTGGAGAAAATTGTGAATTTTAAATATTGAGCTGTCGACCACATATCTCTTTCATCCAAATTTGACAAAATGGGTTCAGTTTTGAGAATTTCAGATTTTGATTGCGATTAATTCTCCTAAGTGTCCAGAGTATAAAAAGGTATGACTTTTTAAGATATCGCTTCATTTGGCTGAGTTATGATCAGTCAAAGTTGGTGAAAATTGTGAATTTTAAATATTGAGCTGTCGACCACATATCTCTTTCATCCAAATTTGACAAAATGGGTTCAATTTTGAGAATTTCAGATTTTGATTGCGATTAATTCTCCTAAGTGTCCAGAGTATAAAAAGGTATGACTTTTTAAGATATCGCTTCATTTGGCTGAGTTATGATCAGTCAAAGTTGGGGAAAATTGTGAATTTTAAATATGGACCTGTGGACTACATATCT
>JAEIGM010000722.1:0-11846 GCA_018903735.1 Drosophila cardini
TTAGCTATCTCTGTCAAAACTCAACCGATTTTGAATTGGAATATCATTTATTTCTAATAATTTTCATTTATACTCGACTCTGCATCAAAATAATCTTGATTTCGTCAATTTTACAAAATTTTTTCATTTATTTTTTTTTTTTTGCATTTTCTGGCGTTTCTAGAGGTCTTAGAGGTCTTAGACGTTATTTTCGAATCCTCACATTTCGGGCCTTGATCTTAGCTATCTCTGTCAAAACTCAACCGATTTTGAATCGGAATACCATTTAATTCAATAATTTTCATTTATATCGACTCTGCATCAAAATAATCTTGATTTCGTCAATTTACAATTTTTTCATTTAATTTTTGTTTTTGCATTTTCTGGCGTTTCTAGAGGTCTTTAGACGATTTTAGACGTTATTTTCGAATCCTCACATTTCGGGCCTTGATCTTAGCTATCTCTTGTCAAAAACTCAACCGATTTTGAATCGGAATACCATTTAATTCAATAATTTTCATTTATATCGACTCTGCATCAAAATAATCTTGATTTCGTCAATTTAAAATTTTTTCATTTATTTTTTGTTTTTGCATTTTCTGGCGTTTCTAGAGGTCTTAGAGGATTTTAGACGTTATTTTCGAATCCTCACATTTCGGGCCTTGATCTTAGCTATCTCTGTCGCATCTTCCAACCGATTTTGAATCGGAATACCATTTAATTCAATAATTTTCATTTATATCGACTCTGCATCAAAATAATCTTGATTTCGTCAATTTAAAATTTTTTCATTTATTTTTTGTTTTTTCATTTTCTGGCGTTTCTAGAGGTCTTAGAGGATTTTAGACGTTATTTTCGAATCCTCACATTTCGGGCCTTGATCTTAGCTATCTCTGTCAAAACTCAACCGATTTTGAATCGGAATACCATTTAATTCAATAATTTTCATTTATATCGACTCTGCATCAAAATAATCTTGATTTCGTCAATTTAAAATTTTTTCATTTATTTTTTGTTTTTGCATTTTCTGGCGTTTCTAGAGGTCTTAGACGATTTTAGACGTTATTTTCGAATCCTCACATTTCGGGCCTTGATCTTAGCTATCTCTGTCAAAACTCAACCGATTTTGAATCGGAATACCATTTAATTCAATAATTTTCATTTATATCGACTCTGCATCAAAATAATCTTGATTTCGTCAATTTAAAATTTTTTCATTTATTTTTTGTTTTTGCATTTTCTGGCGTTTCTAGAGGTCTTAGAGGATTTTAGACGTTATTTTCGAATCCTCACATTTCGGGCCTTGATCTTAGCTATCTCTGTCAAAACTCAACCGATTTTGAATCGGAATACCATTTAATTCAATAATTTTCATTTATATCGACTCTGCATCAAAATAATCTTGATTTCGTCAATTTAAAATTTTTTCATTTATTTTTTGTTTTTGCATTTTCTGGCGTTTCTAGAGGTCTTAGAGGATTTTAGACGTTATTTTCGAATCCTCACATTTCGGGCCTTGATCTTAGCTATCTCTGTCAAAACTCAACCGATTTTGAATCGGAATACCATTTAATTCAATAATTTTCATTTATATCGACTCTGCATCAAAATAATCTTGATTTCGTCAATTTAAAATTTTTTCATTTATTTTTTGTTTTTGCATTTTCTGGCGTTTCTAGAGGTCTTAGAGGATTTTAGACGTTATTTTCGAATCCTCACATTTCGGGCCTTGATCTTAGCTATCTCTGTCAAAACTCAACCGATTTTGAATCGGAATACCATTTAATTCAATAATTTTCATTTATATCGACTCTGCATCAAAATAATCTTGATTTCGTCAATTTAAAAATTTTTTCATTTATTTTTTGTTTTTGCATTTTCTGGCGTTTCTAGAGGTCTTAGAGGATTTTAGACGTTATTTTCGAATCCTCACATTTCGGGCCTTGATCTTAGCTATCTCTGTCAAAACTCAACCGATTTTGAATCGGAATACCATTTAATTCAATAATTTTCATTTATATCGACTCTGCATCAAAATAATCTTGATTTCGTCAATTTAAAATTTTTTCATTTATTTTTTGTTTTTGCATTTTCTGGCGTTTCTAGAGGTCTTAGAGGATTTTAGACGTTATTTTCGAATCCTCACATTTCGGGCCTTGATCTTAGCTATCTCTGTCAAAACTCAACCGATTTTGAATCGGAATACCATTTAATTCAATAATTTTCATTTATATCGACTCTGCATCAAAATAATCTTGATTTCGTCAATTTAAAATTTTTTCATTTATTTTTTTGTTTTTGCATTTTCTGGCGTTTCTAGAGGTCTTAGAGGATTTTAGACGTTATTTTCGAATCCTCACATTTCGGGCCTTGATCTTAGCTATCTCTGTCAAAACTCAACCGATTTTGAATCGGAATACCATTTAATTCAATAATTTTCATTTATATCGACTCTGCATCAAAATAATCTTGATTTCGTCAATTTAAAATTTTTTCATTTATTTTTTGTTTTTGCATTTTCTGGCGTTTCTAGAGGTCTTAGAGGATTTTAGACGTTATTTTCGAATCCTCACATTTCGGGCCTTGATCTTAGCTATCTCTGTCAAAACTCAACCGATTTTGAATCGGAATACCATTTAATTCAATAATTTTCATTTATATCGACTCTGCATCAAAATAATCTTGATTTCGTCAATTTAAAATTTTTTCATTTATTTTTTGTTTTTGCATTTTCTGGCGTTTCTAGAGGTCTTAGAGGATTTTAGACGTTATTTTCGAATCCTCACATTTCGGGCCTTGATCTTAGCTATCTCTGTCAAAACTCAACCGATTTTGAATCGGAATACCATTTAATTCAATAATTTTCATTTATATCGACTCTGCATCAAAATAATCTTGATTTCGTCAATTTAAAATTTTTTCATTTATTTTTTGTTTTTGCATTTTCTGGCGTTTCTAGAGGTCTTAGAGGATTTTAGACGTTATTTTCGAATCCTCACATTTCGGGCCTTGATCTTAGCTATCTCTGTCAAAACTCAACCGATTTTGAATCGGAATACCATTTAATTCAATAATTTTCATTTATATCGACTCTGCATCAAAATAATCTTGATTTCGTCAATTTAAAAATTTTTTCATTTATTTTTTGTTTTTGCATTTTCTGGCGTTTCTAGAGGTCTTAGAGGATTTTAGACGTTATTTTCGAATCCTCACATTTCGGGCCTTGATCTTAGCTATCTCTGTCAAAACTCAACCGATTTTGAATCGGAATACCATTTAATTCAATAATTTTCATTTATATCGACTCTGCATCAAAATAATCTTGATTTCGTCAATTTAAAATTTTTTCATTTATTTTTTGTTTTTGCATTTTCTGGCGTTTCTAGAGGTCTTAGAGGATTTTAGACGTTATTTTCGAATCCTCACATTTCGGGCCTTGATCTTAGCTATCTCTGTCAAAACTCAACCGATTTTGAATCGGAATACCATTTAATTCAATAATTTTCATTTATATCGACTCTGCATCAAAATAATCTTGATTTCGTCAATTTAAAATTTTTTCATTTATTTTTTGTTTTTGCATTTTCTGGCGTTTCTAGAGGTCTTAGAGGATTTTAGACGTTATTTTCGAATCCTCACATTTCGGGCCTTGATCTTAGCTATCTCTGTCAAAACTCAACCGATTTTGAATCGGAATACCATTTAATTCAATAATTTTCATTTATATCGACTCTGCATCAAAATAATCTTGATTTCGTCAATTTAAAATTTTTTCATTTATTTTTTGTTTTTGCATTTTCTGGCGTTTCTAGAGGTCTTAGAGGATTTTAGACGTTATTTTCGAATCCTCACATTTCGGGCCTTGATCTTAGCTATCTCTGTCAAAACTCAACCGATTTTGAATCGGAATACCATTTAATTCAATAATTTTCATTTATATCGACTCTGCATCAAAATAATCTTGATTTCGTCAATTTAAAATTTTTTCATTTATTTTTTGTTTTTGCATTTTCTGGCGTTTCTAGAGGTCTTAGAGGATTTTAGACGTTATTTTCGAATCCTCACATTTCGGGCCTTGATCTTAGCTATCTCTGTCAAAACTCAACCGATTTTGAATCGGAATACCATTTAATTCAATAATTTTCATTTATATCGACTCTGCATCAAAATAATCTTGATTTCGTCAATTTAAAATTTTTTCATTTATTTTTTGTTTTTGCATTTTCTGGCGTTTCTAGAGGTCTTAGAGGATTTTAGACGTTATTTTCGAATCCTCACATTTCGGGCCTTGATCTTAGCTATCTCTGTCAAAACTCAACCGATTTTGAATCGGAATACCATTTAATTCAATAATTTTCATTTATATCGACTCTGCATCAAAATAATCTTGATTTCGTCAATTTAAAATTTTTTCATTTATTTTTTGTTTTTGCATTTTCTGGCGTTTCTAGAGGTCTTAGAGGATTTTAGACGTTATTTTCGAATCCTCACATTTCGGGCCTTGATCTTAGCTATCTCTGTCAAAACTCAACCGATTTTGAATCGGAATACCATTTAATTCAATAATTTTCATTTATATCGACTCTGCATCAAAATAATCTTGATTTCGTCAATTTAAAATTTTTTCATTTATTTTTTGTTTTTGCATTTTCTGGCGTTTCTAGAGGTCTTAGAGGATTTTAGACGTTATTTTCGAATCCTCACATTTCGGGCCTTGATCTTAGCTATCTCTGTCAAAACTCAACCGATTTTGAATCGGAATACCATTTAATTCAATAATTTTCATTTATATCGACTCTGCATCAAAATAATCTTGATTTCGTCAATTTAAAATTTTTTCATTTATTTTTTGTTTTTGCATTTTCTGGCGTTTCTAGAGGTCTTAGAGGATTTTAGACGTTATTTTCGAATCCTCACATTTCGGGCCTTGATCTTAGCTATCTCTGTCAAAACTCAACCGATTTTGAATCGGAATACCATTTAATTCAATAATTTTCATTTATATCGACTCTGCATCAAAATAATCTTGATTTCGTCAATTTAAAATTTTTTCATTTATTTTTTGTTTTTGCATTTTCTGGCGTTTCTAGAGGTCTTAGAGGATTTTAGACGTTATTTTCGAATCCTCACATTTCGGGCCTTGATCTTAGCTATCTCTGTCAAAACTCAACCGATTTTGAATCGGAATACCATTTAATTCAATAATTTTCATTTATATCGACTCTGCATCAAAATAATCTTGATTTCGTCAATTTAAAATTTTTTCATTTATTTTTTGTTTTTGCATTTTCTGGCGTTTCTAGAGGTCTTAGAGGATTTTAGACGTTATTTTCGAATCCTCACATTTCGGGCCTTGATCTTAGCTATCTCTGTCAAAACTCAACCGATTTTGAATCGGAATACCATTTAATTCAATAATTTTCATTTATATCGACTCTGCATCAAAATAATCTTGATTTCGTCAATTTAAAATTTTTTCATTTATTTTTTGTTTTTGCATTTTCTGGCGTTTCTAGAGGTCTTAGAGGATTTTAGACGTTATTTTCGAATCCTCACATTTCGGGCCTTGATCTTAGCTATCTCTGTCAAAACTCAACCGATTTTGAATCGGAATACCATTTAATTCAATAATTTTCATTTATATCGACTCTGCATCAAAATAATCTTGATTTCGTCAATTTAAAATTTTTTCATTTTATTTTTTGTTTTTGCATTTTCTGGCGTTTCTAGAGGTCTTAGAGGATTTTAGACGTTATTTTCGAATCCTCACATTTCAGGCCTTGATCTTAGCTATCTCTGTCAAAACTCAACCGATTTTGAATCGGAATACCATTTAATTCAATAATTTTCATTTATATCGACTCTGCATCAAAATAATCTTGATTTCGTCAATTTAAAAATTTTTTCATTTATTTTTTGTTTTTGCATTTTCTGGCGTTTCTAGAGGTCTTAGAGGATTTTAGACGTTATTTTCGAATCCTCACATTTCGGGCCTTGATCTTAGCTATCTCTGTCAAAACTCAACCGATTTTGAATCGGAATACCATTTAATTCAATAATTTTCATTTATATCGACTCTGCATCAAAATAATCTTGATTTCGTCAATTTAAAATTTTTTCATTTATTTTTTGTTTTTGCATTTTCTGGCGTTTCTAGAGGTCTTAGAGGATTTTAGACGTTATTTTCGAATCCTCACATTTCGGGCCTTGATCTTAGCTATCTCTGTCAAAACTCAACCGATTTTGAATCGGAATACCATTTAATTCAATAATTTTCATTTATATCGACTCTGCATCAAAATAATCTTGATTTCGTCAATTTAAAATTTTTTCATTTATTTTTTGTTTTTGCATTTTCTGGCGTTTCTAGAGGTCTTAGAGGATTTTAGACGTTATTTTCGAATCCTCACATTTCGGGCCTTGATCTTAGCTATCTCTGTCAAAACTCAACCGATTTTGAATCGGAATACCATTTAATTCAATAATTTTCATTTATATCGACTCTGCATCAAAATAATCTTGATTTCGTCAATTTAAAATTTTTTCATTTATTTTTTGTTTTTGCATTTTCTGGCGTTTCTAGAGGTCTTAGAGGATTTTAGACGTTATTTTCGAATCCTCACATTTCGGGCCTTGATCTTAGCTATCTCTGTCAAAACTCAACCGATTTTGAATCGGAATACCATTTAATTCAATAATTTTCATTTATATCGACTCTGCATCAAAATAATCTTGATTTCGTCAATTTAAAATTTTTTCATTTATTTTTTGTTTTTGCATTTTCTGGCGTTTCTAGAGGTCTTAGACGATTTTAGACGTTATTTTCGAATCCTCACATTTCGGGCCTTGATCTTAGCTATCTCTGTCAAAACTCAACCGATTTTGAATCGGAATACCATTTAATTCAATAATTTTCATTTATATCGACTCTGCATCAAAATAATCTTGATTTCGTCAATTTAAAATTTTTTCATTTATTTTTTGTTTTTGCATTTTCTGGCGTTTCTAGAGGTCTTAGAGGATTTTAGACGTTATTTTCGAATCCTCACATTTCGGGCCTTGATCTTAGCTATCTCTGTCAAAACTCAACCGATTTTGAATCGGAATACCATTTAATTCAATAATTTTCATTTATATCGACTCTGCATCAAAATAATCTTGATTTCGTCAATTTTTCGTCAATTTAAAATTTTTTCATTTATTTTTTGTTTTTGCATTTTCTGGCGTTTCTAGAGGTCTTAGAGGATTTTAGACGTTATTTTCGAATCCTCACATTTCGGGCCTTGATCTTAGCTATCTCTGTCAAAACTCAACCGATTTTGAATCGGAATACCATTTAATTCAATAATTTTCATTTATATCGACTCTGCATCAAAATAATCTTGATTTCGTCAATTTAAAATTTTTTCATTTATTTTTTGTTTTTGCATTTTCTGGCGTTTCTAGAGGTCTTAGAGGATTTTAGACGTTATTTTCGAATCCTCACATTTCGGGCCTTGATCTTAGCTATCTCTGTCAAAACTCAACCGATTTTGAATCGGAATACCATTTAATTCAATAATTTTCATTTATATCGACTCTGCATCAAAATAATCTTGATTTCGTCAATTTAAAATTTTTTCATTTATTTTTTGTTTTTGCATTTTCTGGCGTTTCTAGAGGTCTTAGAGGATTTTAGACGTTATTTTCGAATCCTCACATTTCGGGCCTTGATCTTAGCTATCTCTGTCAAAACTCAACCGATTTTGAATCGGAATACCATTTAATTCAATAATTTTCATTTATATCGACTCTGCATCAAAATAATCTTGATTTCGTCAATTTAAAATTTTTTCATTTATTTTTTGTTTTTGCATTTTCTGGCGTTTCTAGAGGTCTTAGAGGATTTTAGACGTTATTTTCGAATCCTCACATTTCGGGCCTTGATCTTAGCTATCTCTGTCAAAACTCAACCGATTTTGAATCGGAATACCATTTAATTCAATAATTTTCATTTATATCGACTCTGCATCAAAATAATCTTGATTTCGTCAATTTAAAATTTTTTATTTATTTTTTGTTTTTGCATTTTCTGGCGTTTCTAGAGGTCTTAGAGGATTTTAGACGTTATTTTCGAATCCTCACATTTCGGGCCTTGATCTTAGCTATCTCTGTCAAAACTCAACCGATTTTGAATCGGAATACCATTTAATTCAATAATTTTCATTTATATCGACTCTGCATCAAAATAATCTTGATTTCGTCAATTTAAAATTTTTTCATTTATTTTTTGTTTTTGCATTTTCTGGCGTTTCTAGAGGTCTTAGAGGATTTTAGACGTTATTTTCGAATCCTCACATTTCGGGCCTTGATCTTAGCTATCTCTGTCAAAACTCAACCGATTTTGAATCGGAATACCATTTAATTCAATAATTTTCATTTATATCGACTCTGCATCAAAATAATCTTGATTTCGTCAATTTAAAATTTTTTCATTTATTTTTTGTTTTTGCATTTTCTGGCGTTTCTAGAGGTCTTAGAGGATTTTAGACGTTATTTTCGAATCCTCACATTTCGGGCCTTGATCTTAGCTATCTCTGTCAAAACTCAACCGATTTTGAATCGGAATACCATTTAATTCAATAATTTTCATTTATATCGACTCTGCATCAAAATAATCTTGATTTCGTCAATTTAAAATTTTTTCATTTATTTTTTGTTTTTGCATTTTCTGGCGTTTCTAGAGGTCTTAGAGGATTTTAGACGTTATTTTCGAATCCTCACATTTCGGGCCTTGATCTTAGCTATCTCTGTCAAAACTCAACCGATTTTGAATCGGAATACCATTTAATTCAATAATTTTCATTTATATCGACTCTGCATCAAAATAATCTTGATTTCGTCAATTTAAAATTTTTTTTTTCATTTATTTTTTGTTTTTGCATTTTCTGGCGTTTCTAGAGGTCTTAGAGGATTTTAGACGTTATTTTCGAATCCTCACATTTCGGGCCTTGATCTTAGCTATCTCTGTCAAAACTCAACCGATTTTGAATCGGAATACCATTTAATTCAATAATTTTCATTTATATCGACTCTGCATCAAAATAATCTTGATTTCTGTCAATTTAAAATTTTTTCATTTATTTTTTGTTTTTGCATTTTCTGGCGTTTCTAGAGGTCTTAGAGGATTTTAGACGTTATTTTCGAATCCTCACATTTCGGGCCTTGATCTTAGCTATCTCTGTCAAAACTCAACCGATTTTGAATCGGAATACCATTTAATTCAATAATTTTCATTTATATCGACTCTGCATCAAAATAATCTTGATTTCGTCAATTTAAAATTTTTTCATTTATTTTTTGTTTTTGCATTTTCTGGCGTTTCTAGAGGTCTTAGAGGATTTTAGACGTTATTTTCGAATCCTCACATTTCGGGCCTTGATCTTAGCTATCTCTGTCAAAACTCAACCGATTTTGAATCGGAATACCATTTAATTCAATAATTTTCATTTATATCGACTCTGCATCAAAATAATCTTGATTTCGTCAATTTAAAAATTTTTTCATTTATTTTTTGTTTTTGCATTTTCTGGCGTTTCTAGAGGTCTTAGAGGATTTTAGACGTTATTTTCGAATCCTCACATTTCGGGCCGGGCCTTGATCTTAGCTATCTCTGTCAAAACTCAACCGATTTTGAATCGGAATACCATTTAATTCAATAATTTTCATTTATATCGACTCTGCATCAAAATAATCTTGATTTCGTCAATTTAAAATTTTTTCATTTATTTTTTGTTTTTGCATTTTCTGGCGTTTCTAGAGGTCTTAGAGGATTTTAGACGTTATTTTCGAATCCTCACATTTCGGGCCTTGATCTTAGCTATCTCTGTCAAAACTCAACCGATTTTGAATCGGAATACCATTTAATTCAATAATTTTCATTTATATCGACTCTGCATCAAAATAATCTTGATTTCGTCAATTTAAAATTTTTTCATTTATTTTTTGTTTTTGCATTTTCTGGCGTTTCTAGAGGTCTTAGAGGATTTTAGACGTTATTTTCGAATCCTCACATTTCGGGCCTTGATCTTAGCTATCTCTGTCAAAACTCAACCGATTTTGAATCGGAATACCATTTAATTCAATAATTTTCATTTATATCGACTCTGCATCAAAATAATCTTGATTTCGTCAATTTAAAATTTTTTCATTTATTTTTTGTTTTTGCATTTTCTGGCGTTTCTAGAGGTCTTAGAGGATTTTAGACGTTATTTTCGAATCCTCACATTTCGGGCCTTGATCTTAGCTATCTCTGTCAAAACTCAACCGATTTTGAATCGGAATACCATTTAATTCAATAATTTTCATTTATATCGACTCTGCATCAAAATAATCTTGATTTCGTCAATTTAAAATTTTTTCATTTATTTTTTGTTTTTGCATTTTCTGGCGTTTCTAGAGGTCTTAGAGGATTTTAGACGTTATTTTCGAATCCTCACATTTCGGGCCTTGATCTTAGCTATCTCTGTCAAAACTCAACCGATTTTGAATCGGAATACCATTTAATTCAATAATTTTCATTTATATCGACTCTGCATCAAAATAATCTTGATTTCGTCAATTTAAAATTTTTTCATTTATTTTTTGTTTTTGCATTTTCTGGCGTTTCTAGAGGTCTTAGAGGATTTTAGACGTTATTTTCGAATCCTCACATTTCGGGCCTTGATCTTAGCTATCTCTGTCAAAACTCAACCGATTTTGAATCGGAATACCATTTAATTCAATAATTTTCATTTATATCGACTCTGCATCAAAATAATCTTGATTTCGTCAATTTAAAATTTTTTCATTTATTTTTTGTTTTTGCATTTTCTGGCGTTTCTAGAGGTCTTAGAGGATTTTAGACGTTATTTTCGAATCCTCACATTTCGGGCCTTGATCTTAGCTATCTCTGTCAAAACTCAACCGATTTTGAATCGGAATACCATTTAATTCAATAATTTTCATTTATATCGACTCTGCATCAAAATAATCTTGATTTCGTCAATTTAAAATTTTTTCATTTATTTTTTGTTTTTGCATTTTCTGGCGTTTCTAGAGGTCTTAGAGGATTTTAGACGTTATTTTCGAATCCTCACATTTCGGGCCTTGATCTTAGCTATCTCTGTCAAAACTCAACCGATTTTGAATCGGAATACCATTTAATTCAATAATTTTCATTTATATCGACTCTGCATCAAAATAATCTTGATTTCGTCAATTTAAAATTTTTTCATTTATTTTTTGTTTTTGCATTTTCTGGCGTTTCTAGAGGTCTTAGAGGATTTTAGACGTTATTTTCGAATCCTCACATTTCGGGCCTTGATCTTAGCTATCTCTGTCAAAACTCAACCGATTTTGAATCGGAATACCATTTAATTCAATAATTTTCATTTATATCGACTCTGCATCAAAATAATCTTGATTTCGTCAATTTAAAATTTTTTCATTTATTTTTTGTTTTTGCATTTTCTGGCGTTTCTAGAGGTCTTAGACTTAGAGGATTTTAGACGTTATTTTCGAATCCTCACATTTCGGGCCTTGATCTTAGCTATCTCTGTCAAAACTCAACCGATTTTGAATCGGAATACCATTTAATTCAATAATTTTCATTTATATCGACTCTGCATCAAAATAATCTTGATTTCGTCAATTTAAAATTTTTTCATTTATTTTTTGTTTTTGCATTTTCTGGCGTTTCTAGAGGTCTTAGAGGATTTTAGACGTTATTTTCGAATCCTCACATTTCGGGCCTTGATCTTAGCTATCTCTGTCAAAACTCAACCGATTTTGAATCGGAATACCATTTAATTCAATAATTTTCATTTATATCGACTCTGCATCAAAAT